>CM040188.1:42869123-43019123 GCA_022606455.1 Callitettix versicolor
TGAATCTGTCTTCGTTGGTCGTGGTGGCTAATACACCGGTCAGTCTTCAAAGTCTCTGAGCATGCGTACTCACGTTCGTAGCTTCGAGACGCCATGTCATCGCCTAAACAACATAGGCACCGAGTTACACAACCTAGTTCCGCGTAACACAAAAACTGATCACCGCACTTTCTATACTTCTTTTAAGTGTTACGTTTCTGGGCTGACACTTGTCGTACATCCTAACTCCGCTTGTAGTTGCTTGTTACTTGTCCCTCCCTCTCCCTTTCTTGTCGTACGTTATCATTTCCCTGTGCCGCCTCTCTAATATTCATAAACATCTCCATCCCGCCTGCCTCGCTTGCTCTGTCATTTGCGTTACTTCTTATTTATATGGAATACATTATTATATCGTATTTGCTTTACAAAAGCTCGTATCCAAACAGTTTAAGCGCGTGACGCAAATAATCGCGGCACACAGCTGTCTCGCTCGCTGACGTGTTAGAAGCGAATTTACGAAAGTATTTTTCTTTGTCTTTTTTTTTTAATTCCGATTTCACCATCATAATCCAGCATTAAAATCTGTATGCGTGTATCATATTAAACGTTCGAATTACATTAAAAATACGAAAGTTAACCCTGACCGCCTTTCAAAATTTACTTCTTAATTTCAACGGATTTGGAAAATTTAAAATTCTAATTTATGCAGTTTTTAATGCTGAAAAACATTTACAGAAAAGTTATGAATTTTTAAAGATTTTAAAAGTCCTCCATTTTGAAACTTCTGAACGAATTTCGCTGGTTAACGATCTTGCTCAGTCTATTACCATAATCATTGTTTGAAATGTTTTAATCAAACCGGACCAAAATTACACACACACGCGCGCGCACACACACACACACACACATATATATATATATATATATATATATATATATATATATATATATATATATATATATATATATAATGAAGAGGACTTTTGGTATAACGCGTGATATCTACAATAAGAAATGTATGTCGACGCACACAAAAATCAGACACTACAACACAGTCATAAAACCGGAGGCATTATACGCAAGCGAGACACTAGCACTCCACACAAAAAGGTACCATGGAAGACATTTTGAAGGAAGAACGCAAAATCTTGATGAAGATCCTTGGCCCAAGATTAACAGAAGACGGATACAGGTTACACTCCCGGAAGACCACAGAGAAGATATCGAACCTGGCAGCAGATATCAGAAGAAGGAGGCTTCAATTCTATGGACACATCAGTAGACTCCCAACAACGAGACTTGCCAACAGAATCCTTAAGTATACACAAAGAGTCAAATCAACAACGTCGTGGATCGCACAAGTCAGAATAGACCTACATGACGCAGAAATAGACTCAACAGACATGAAGACAGGAACGCACACAGGAGAAAGATGCTCGGGTGGAAAATCCCAGAGAATGAAAGCCCAAAGAGAGCAGGGGTAAAATGGACGGAGGAGCGGAAGAGGATCCATGGGGACAGGATACAGCAGGCCTGCGAAGCGTTCTTTAAACTGAATTAACTGCGCTTCCGGTTTCCGGTCCACTCCGCTCGGTTCGGCTCCGCCCCGCATTTGGTGGCCGCCTGATTGTTATTTTAAATTTCAATCTGGTATTTTTCAGTATGTTCGTTTACCGTAAGGTTCTTTTGTGTGATGTTATTCGGTGTTGTTAAATTTTCGAGATTGGTTTCTCTTGAGTCAGCGAGACAGCTGGTAGCAGCTAATATTAAGGTTTCTGCAAACACTAACACGACGTTATTGATCACTCCGATAAACTGCAGAACACAAATTGCTACGGCTGTTCTTGTCGTCGAAGAAATAAAGCAGGTGGCTCACGTCCGCGTTTCCTTATAGTCGACAATTTCAATCAGCCAACTACAATTACGCAAAGTCTGCGAGACGTGATTAGAAATTCGATAAACAAAAAGTGGAAAGAAGTCGCGAGGATCGGGCCGAACGTAATGGCTCGAGAGCCCGCCTTTGTCTTGTCAGCGCGGGATGGCTGGTGAATGCGTAAACACGAGTTCGTTGTGGACCCGAGATAGTTCGGCGGAAACTAAATTTGGCTTATCTTCTTTTCGGTCGGTTTACGTTCCGAGTCAAGTTAGCGTTACAAAATCAGATGTTTCATCTACCATGTAATCATGTGTCCATTAAAACCAAGATCTTCATTAACGTGCGCAGAACTACTTTCGATTTTGACCATTGTGCGTGCCAACGTCTTATTCTTTTATCTTGTCTTCATATTTCCCACTTTAACAGACTTCGATCTCCATCCCTACCCACATAAACTTCATGTAAGGAGGGAGCCGCCTCGGTGGCCTAGTTGATAGCGTACTGGGCTTTCTCCCCGAGGACCCGGGTTCGATTCCCGGCCAGGGCTTGGCATTTTCATACTCTATAAATCATCCCATCGTCTGCATTAACCCAAGTGTGCACAAGAGTCGGACGTTAAACACACACACAAAAATTCATGTAAGGATAACAATATTTATGCTGTGACTTAACGCTAAGGAAGACTAATCCAGGTAAGAAACAATTTAAGTTTGTTGTTTTATATAATATATAAGCTTTATAAAATTACCGGAAAACATCTTTTGATCTTTTTATAGCCTAGCTATGCACGGTTCTCTCGTCAGCGTTAGTTAAAGTAGAACTTAAAAACAATATATATATATATATATATATATATATATATATATATATATATATATATATATATGTGTGTGTGTGTGTGTGTATTCTGTTAGAGAGAGAGGGGAGAGAGAGGGAGAGGGAGAGAGAGAGAGAGAGAAGAAAGCTAGAACGCGCATGTGAATGTATTTGTGTGTGTGCGCGCGCGCTCTCTCTCTTTCTTTATAACTTTCTTACACTTTTGAGGCGTTCATACATCCTCAGAGTGCCACACATTTGCATTACCACGCTCTCACTCCAGCCTCTGTCCACGTTATTCCATTGTTAACAAGTATCATGTTTTAGGGCTGATTGCGGTGTTGGATTTTGCCAGACGCGTGATGCGAGGAACATGTATATATTTATATATAACAGTATATTTTGCGCGATTAATTATAATTATAAATGTCAGTGTTTCCGCCGGCATCGAACCGAAGACATTATGCGTGTGAGGCACACGAGATAACCACTACACTACGGGAACTAAGAAAAATTTTGACCGTTTTAAGTATGTGAAATGAATCGTTAATTTAATTTCGATAGTTACATTAAAAGATCCGTTGTTTTGTATTAATTCGTAAAGATCAGCTGATTCAATCGAACAGCTGATAGGCTTTAGTAAGTTTTAGGTTATGATGTTAAAAACTAGCTATGTTATTGTAAAAGATCAGTTGTTTTGCATTAATTCGTAACGATCAGCTGATACTGTGTAATAAGTTTTAGGTTATGTTGTTAAAAACTATGTTATTGTAAAAGATCAGTTGTTTTATATTAATTCGTCAAAGTCAGCTGATTTCATTAAATAGCTGATAGGGTGTAATAAGTTTTAGGTTATGTTGTTAAAAACTATGTTATTGTAAAAGATCAGTTGTTTTATATTAATTCGTCAAGGTCAGCTGATTTTATTAAACAGCTGATACGGTGTAATAAGTTTTAGGTTATGTTGTTAAAAACTATGTTATTGTAAAAGATCAGTTGTTTTATATTAATTCGTAACGATCAGCTGATTTCATTGAACAGCTGATACGGTGTAATAACTTTAAGGTTATGTTGTTAAAAACAAGCTATGGTAATTTGTCGAGTTTTTGAACAAATGATCGTAATTAAAATTTTAAAAAAGGAAGAGAAAACATGATGCGTATTTTTTTATTTTTAGTTCAATAACAGAAATGTTTTCTTACTGGAATACCGTAATATGTCCTGCAAAGCCACAAGACTCACTGCGATAGTTTGAGTGTTCTCATTAAAAGATTTTAAAACTCCAGATAACTGGTAAACACAGTAATAGCGCTGACAAGTAATTCCTCAATTTTCCGTATTTTCCGAGCAACCATTTTGCAATAACGAGTCCCCTAACGAGCATTATACGACCAGCCTTCTGGCTTCATTTCTAAAGAATTCCTTCGTAGTTTGTTCGAGAGGATTTTATTAATCATTTTCTTATTTACTGTATCGCGCTACAGCACGATGTTGACTCGGGCCTGCTGATATCCTTTCGTATGTCCTGCCCGGAATAATATCCTGATCTTTCCTACCCAACTCTTGGATTTTCGCAAACAGGCAGAGTGTTGTCGAGTAATCGAATGAGTCGGTGACGACAGTTTAATAGTTTGGATTGAGGTTTAGGTTAGGTTAGTGCAAGCGGATGTGAATTTCTAATCCGAACGAATAGTTACTTGCAAAAAATACAATAATAACGATCTGTGTAAACAACATTGTGATATAGTGTAGCACTATATAAAGACTAAACTCCATCAGGTTAAGTTATGCATATGTGCTTTTTTTTCTTTTCTTTTGAGCCCTCAATGGAGCACATTTAGTCAATGTTGGTTCTTTTGGGCTTTCAACTTTGGTTCTATTAGGTTTTTGAGATTCTGCCAATACTTTTTCAGTCTTATAGATCTCTGTAGTGTAACTTCCTCCGAGTAAAAAGCAACTCTTTTTGTTCCTTCTTTAAATTTTAATCTAGTGTTTTTTTCCTAAGGATTAGTTTTTCCCTTCCTTCTTTCAGACTTTTCTCCGTTATCCCTAATTCTTTTAGGTCCTGTTCCACTTCCTTAAGCCGCTCATTCTTTACTTTCATCTTGAGTTGGTTCTTTTGGGCTTTCAACTTTGGTTCTTTTAGGTTTTTGAGATTCTCCCAATACTTTTTCAGTCTTGTAGTCTCTGTAGTCTAACTTCCTCCGAGTAAAAGGCAACTCTTTTTGTTCCTTCTTTAAATTTTAATCTAGTGTTTTTATTCCTAATTATTGGTTTTTCCCTTCCTTCTTTCAGACGTTCCTCCGTTATCCCTAATTCTTTTAGGTCCTGTTTCACTTCCTTAAGCCGCTCATTCTTTACTTTCATCTTGAGTTGGTTCTTTTGGGCTTTCAACTTTGGTTCTTTTAGGTTTTTGACCTTCTCCCAATACTTTTTCAGTCTTATAGATCTCTGTAGTCTAACTTCCCCCGAGTAAAAGGCAACTCTTTTTGTTCCTTCTTTAAATTTTAATCTAGTGTTTTTATTCCTAAGGATTGGTTTTTCCCTTCCTTCTTTCAGACGTTCCTCCGTTATCCCTAATTCTCTTAGGTCCTGTTCCACTTCCTTAAGCCGCTCATTCTTTACTTTCATCTTGAGTTGGTTCTTTTGGGCTTTCAACTTTGGTTCTTTTAGGTTTTTGAGATTCTCCCAATACTTTTTCAGTCTTATAGATCTCTGTAGTCTAACTTCCCCCGATTAAAAGGCAACTCTTTTTGTTCCTTCTTTAAATTTTAATCTAGTGTTTTTATCCCTAAGGATTGGTTTTTCCCTTCCTTCTTTCAGACGTTTCTCCGTTATCCCTAATTCTTTTAGGTCCTGTTCCACTTCCTTAAGCCGCTCATTCTTTACTTTCATCTTGAGTTGGTAATTTAGGAGTTTCTTCGTCAGTCTTTCTTCTGGTAGCCTTATTAGGTGTCCATAAAAATCCAGTCTCCTCTTTCTAATATTATCTAACAGATGTTCATTATCTTGATAGATGGCTGAACTTGGCAGCAGTCTGTATGCATATGTGCTTGTATATTATAACCTTTTTTTTAATAAATTTGATAAGATCTGAAGTCTTTTGCTATATAAATACATTTAGAGTAATCACAGAATTTCTACCACTCAGTGCATCGAATTGATCAGCGGTTTGATACAATATCACCATTACAGATAGCCGACAACAAATTCTGTCTGTCATTAACATGCTAATCACTATTTTGGACGATTTGAATTTTTTTTTAGTACCAAATCTTAAACATAATGTAACCATTCACCCACATGACCTTGGTCTCCTCCTATCCTCTACCTCTCCTCCTATCGTACCAATTATTCGACGATCATATTCTATGTAATTTATTTTTCTCATTCCTAGTCGCCTTTCGGGTTATCCTTCAGGACCTTCTTCGGACTTATTCCGTTATCCATTTATAATATCGCAAATGAACCAATAACTCCTACTCATTCACCACATTTCACTTACCTTTCTTTGTGCAAATATTCTTCTCTCGTCTTACAATGTTTTCTGTTTTCATTTGTTGTGAGTCCACTATTTTTTATAGTGTACAGCCACAAGAATTATAATAGTTTTATAGTGTATCTCTGTTGTCCAGATTGGTTTTAATAAGACATGGCATCTGATTAACTTTCCTCTATCTCGCAGCTTATTAAAGGTTGATTCAAGATATTTAAAGGTTTTCATGTCTTACTTTGTACTCGTAAATTAGAAAATCCTTCATTTATAATCTTCAACCTCCATCTTCAAAAACTATATATATAATGGTCGCCAATATTATGTCCCGTCCTATTTATACTATCTCCACCTCGTACCCCTCCTCTATTCAACACGTGTACATTAAACCTGATCTTTTCTGCTAGGATTATTGTCACTGTGTTGAGTATAATGATCTGCCTTCGCTAGCTTCGTCAATTCTACTTTCGTTGACGCGTTTCGGAAAACCTCCATCTTTAAAAACTATATATATATACTGGTCGCCAATATTATTTCCCGTCCTATTTATACTATCTCCACCTCGTACCCCTCCTCTATTCAACACGTGTACATTAAACCTGACGGGCTCGCAGATCATGATACTCAACACAGTGACAATAATCCTAGCAGAAAAGATCAGGTTTAATGTACACGTGTTGAATAGAGGAGGGGTACGAGGTGGAGATAGTATAAATAGGACGGGACATAATATTGGCGACCGGTATAGATATAGTTTTTGAAGATGGAGGTTCTCCGAAACGCGTCAACGAGAGTAGAATTGACGAAGCTAAGGAAGGCAGATCATTATACTCAACACAGTGATTTTATTAATGTTTTGGCTTTTCAGTTTGTTGTATGATTCCGCCGTCTAACTGGCATGAAGTTTTAAAGATTTAAAAAAAACCGGTTTACACCGGTTTATTTAATTTGAAATTCATTTCAATTCAGAGTTTTGGTGAAATCTGAGATATTAGAAAAAAAATTCTCCTTTCGAAACGAAATGCAAAACACGCTAATTGTTTATTTACTTTAGGACGAAAAAATCATTTTAGTGCAGCTCTTAAGTATAAATTTTATCACTTAAATTTTAGAAAGTTTGTGCAATTTTCTGGTACCGTTTATTGCGCGCGGTGAAGACACAGTACAAATCTGAATGTACGAGACCCCGATCCGATGTAGGGTGGTTGTTAAAGGAGGGTCTCCGAGCATTTCAGCTCGGCCGTGAAATGGACTTTGCTAAGCCTTTAATACTGAATAATGCGCTCCACTCCTTTCTATTGATTTTATTCATTTTTCCTTCCCATAACCGATCCCCGAGTTCCACTTCGTCATCTGTTTTGTATTGCTTTAGTTTTGTTCGCCAGACTACGGATTTTGAAAAGTTTCGTTTGACTTGAAGCTGGTTCGGCAAGTACGCGGTAAGTTTTCTGGTTTAGAAGTTACACAATGAAGTGGTCCTATGTTAAAAATTGGTGTGCAGTTCAGGATTATATTTATTGGGCAGACCGTGGGATATCTGCCTGAGACGTGAAACAGCGTACGTACCAAGTCCATAGGTAAATTTCAATTATTTTCTTTTGGAGGGGAAACCAACAAGTGAAATAGTCGACCATTTCGGAAGTTCTGAGACAAACAGCTGACCTTGTTTATAGGCTACATGTACATCTGTTATTGTAGTTGCCAAATCCTTAGGTAAATTTCAATTATTTTCTTTTGGAGGGGAAACCAACCAGTGAAATTGTCGACCGTTTCGGAAATTCTGAGACAAACAGCTGACCTTGTTTATAGGCTACATGTACACCTGTTATTGTAGTTGTCAACTCCTTAGGTAAAATCCAGTTATTCTCTTTTGGAGGTGAAAACCAACAAGTGAAATTGTCGACCGTTTCGGAAATTCTGAGACAAACAGCTGACCTTGTTTATAGGCTACATGTACACCTGTTATTGTAGTTGCCAACTCCTTAGGTAAAATCCAGTTATTCTCTTTTGGAGGTGAAAACCAACAAGTGAAATTGTCGACCGTTTCGGAAATTCTGAGACAAACAGCTGACCTTGTTTATAGGCTACATGTACACCTGTTATTGTAGTTGCCAACTCCTTAGGTAAAATCCAGTTATTCTCTTTTGGAGGTGAAAACCAACAAGTGAAATTGTCGACCGTTTCGGAAATTCTGAGACAAACAGCTGACCTTGTTTATAGGCTACATGTACACCTGTTATTGTAGTTGCCAACTCCTTAGGTAAAATCCAGTTATTCTCTTTTGGAGGTGAAAACCAACAAGTGATATTGTCGACCGTTTCGGAAATTCTGAGGCAAACAGCTGACCTTGTTTATAGGCTACATGTACACCTGTTATTGTAGTTGCCAACTCCTTAGGTAAAATCCAGTTATTCTCTTTTGTAGGTGAAAACCAAACAGTGAAATTGTCGACCGTTTCGGAAGTTCTGAGACAAACAGCTGACATTGTTTATAGGCTACTTGTACACCTGTTATTGTAATTGTCAACTCCTTCGGTAAATTCCAGTTATTCTCTTTTGGAGGTGAAAACCAAACAGTGAAATTGTCGACCGTTTCGGAAGTTCTGAGACAAACAGCTGACCTTGTTTATAGACTACATGTACATCTGTTATTGTAGTTGCCAACTCCTTAGGTAAATTCCAGTTATTCTCTTTTGGAGGTGAAAACCAAACAGTGAAATTGTCGACCGTTTCGGAAGTTCTGAGACAAACAGCTGACCTTGTTTATAGACTACATGTACATCTGTTATTGTAGTTGCCAACTCCTTAGGTAAATTCCAGTTATTCTCTTTTGGAGGTGAAAACCAAACAGTGAAATTGTCGACCGTTTCGGAAGTTCTGAGACAAACAGCTGACCTTGTTTATAGACTACATGTACATCTGTTATTGTAGTTGCCAACTCCTTAGGTAAATTTCAATTTTCTCTTTTTGAGGGTAAAACCAACAAGTGAAATTGTAGACCGTTTCGGAAGTTCTGAGACAAACAGCTGACCTGGTTTATAGGCTACATGTACATCTGTTATTGTAGTTGCCAACTCCGTAGGTAAATTTCAATTTTCTCTTTTTGAGGGTAAAACCAACAAGTGAAATTGTAGACCGTTTCGGAAGTTCTGAGACAAACAGCTGACCTGGTTTATAGGCTACATGTACATCTGTTATTGTAGTTGGCAGTTCTTTAGGTAAATTCAAATTATTCTCTTTTGGGGGTGAAAACCAAACAGTGAAATTATCGACCGATTCAGAAGGTCTGAAACAAACAGCTGACCTTGTTTATAGACTACATGTGCATCTGTTATTGTAGTTGGCAGTTCCTTAGGTAAATTCCAGTTATTCTCTTTTGGAGGGGAAAATCAAACAGTGAGATTGTCGACCGTTTCGGAAGTTCTGAAACAAACAGCTGACCTTGTTTATGGACTACATGTGCATCTGTTATTGTAGTTGGCAGTTCCTCAGGTAAATTCCAGTTATTCTCTTTTGGAGGGGAAAATCAAACAGTGAGATTGTCGACCGTTTCGGAAGTTCTGAAACAAACAGCTGACCTTGTTTATAGACTGCATGTGCATCTGTTATTGTAGTTGGCAGTTCCTTAGGTAAATTCCAGTTATTCTCTTTTGGAGGGGAAAATCAAACAGTGAGATTGTCGACCGTTTCGGAAGTTCTGAGACAAACAGCTGACCTTGTTTATAGACTACATGTGCATCTGTTATTGTAGTTGGCAGTTCCTTAGGTAAATTCCAGTTATTCTCTTTTGGAGGGGAAAATCAAACAGTGAGATTGTCGACCGTTTCGGAAGTTCTGAAACAAACAGCTGACATTTATAGGCTACATGTACATCTGTTATTGTAGTTCACTGATACTACTGTTGTTTTAACAGTTATGATCACAAGTGTGTGGAGAGTTACTTTGACAGATAACTGTTATTTAAGGATAATTATTTAATTACATTACTTTAGAACATTTTCCCCTAACACAGTTGTTTACTATATCTGCAAGGTCACTCACGCCTATTTCTTTAAAAAATTAACCAACAATCAACTTTTTTCATTTTAGTGTACAGTTTTGAAAGTAACGACTGTAAAATCAGATTTTTCAAGAATAAACGTTATTTTTTTGTGAGATTTGGAATGGCCGCCATTTTGAAACTTAACGGATTTTGCTGAGTCAAAGCTATAACAAAAATTGATTTTTGTACCACTTTTGGTCTCTACAATGGACACCAGTCCTGCTGCGTCTCTTGACATAAAGTATGTATATTAATAATAATATATATTATCCTCTTTGTTAAGGATAACATTTTTAAGGATCCTTTATAAAGTGAAAACATTCACCAATAAAGAACATTGGCTAGATGTTAATACGATTTAACATCTTATCTGCTTGTGGTTATTGCTTGAACCACAAATTGACTACCAACCTAAAGTAACTTATAATTGATTTCTGTGAGTATGTCTATGTAGAAGTCGGTTTACATCCATCTAATAAAACTTTAACGACATGCGCTATTTGAATCATGTTTTCTGCATGAATAATACACAAACCCCTTGTAAACTATGCGTCGTTATTGTTTTTAGGGTGGATTTTCCCTGCCATCTACCACTCGACCTTGACACACATCACGTCATCGACTTCCGCAACTGTTTCCGTGCACACTGCACAGCGTTGTATCGAGTGCGCATGCTCTGCTGGATGCGTTAAACATTTTTGTAATTAAAATAACTAGAACAGAACGTAACAAAACATAAAGTGCTCGAAGCGATTTGCCGCTTATGTGAAACAACAGCTGTTCTATTAAACACGGGAAAAGACAACAGCTGTTTTATCGTTGTATAACGAAGTGTGCTAGAGCCGTTTAGAAAATAACGGCTAATGTAATCGAGTTTATATGTAACTGCAATCGACTGTTTGGATGAAACACGTGGTGATAATATCTTTTATATCGAATGCAGAATTAATAAACTTTGCGATAAAGACTGCACACATTTTCTCACAGTCAAATATAACCTCACAAAATCCGGACGATCTGATTTTGGTAAATGAAGATCCGTAACCGTAGTCATATACCAGATCTGTTGTATAAATATAAAAACAATGTGCAATTGTAACGCAAATCGCTTTTACAGTCAAAGATGTTTTTTAAAAAATTTCATTAACTACACCTTCGACCCAGGTACTGTTTGGAGTGGGTTATGTTTTATTAATATGCAGTCTAACTTTTCCGTAATTTCATGTATGTATTTATTTTATGTAAATACACGTCTACATGGATTGGCGCGATGTTCTTGTTCAATCCTTGGCGTCTTGTCACATTTGGGTCTTGTTGGTTAGAGTTGATTCGTCCAGTTGGAGTTCTCGAATGCTTTCAGTGTTAACAGTTGCGGTAGTTGGTTAATCTTGTCCAATCATTTCTCTGCTGCAAAACCGTTCCTGTGCCTTCTGGAGTAACTTTTAATCTAGTATTCTCGAGGTTTTCCGTATTTTACTGTATGTTAGCCTCGGATCATCTGGCGAACACTTCGTGCCACTGGACACTGTCAGCGATCTGCACCAGACTTATCAAACGACACCACACGTCGTTGCTGAACTCTTCGTAAGGAACTGCTATAGATAGCTGGGTCTGAGTCGACGGGAATTCCAGTCGGCTCAACTTGCCGGTACACAGAAACGGAAATAAACGGCTTGACGTGCCGTTAGGGTTACAGGATAACGATAGACTGAGCTTGCCAATACTGTGATAAGGACAGGAGAGGATCTAAATAAACTATAGGCTCAAGGCGCCGGTATATCTCAAAGGAGCTGCTGAGTTATCGGCTCAACACGCCGTTACTGCACCTCGGGACGGAATATTACCGGAAAGAATTGAGACCGCTCAATTATCGGCTCAGCACGCCGGTACTGCTCCTTTGGAACGGAATACTACCGGCTCAGCACGCCGGTACTGCTCCTTGGGAACAGAATACTACCTGCTCCGCACGCCGGTACTGCTCCTTGGGAACAGAATACTACCAGCTCAGCACGCCGGTACTGCTCCTTGGGTACGGAATACTACCGGCTCAGCACGCCGGTACTGCTCCTTGGGAACAGAATACTACCTGCTCCGCACGCCGGTACTGCTCCTTGGGAACAGAATACTACCAGCTCAGCACGCCGGTACTGCTCCTTGGGTACAGAATACTACCGGCTCAGCACGCCGGTACTGCTCCTTGGGTACAGAATACTACCGGCTCAGCACGCCGGTACTGCTCCTTGGGAACAGAATACTACCGGCTCAGCACGCCGGTACTGCACCTTGGGAACAGAATACTACCGGCTCAGCACGCCGGTACTGCTTCTTGGGCACAGAATACTACCGGCTTAGCACGCCGGTACTGCTCCTTAGGCAAAGAATACTACCTGCTCAGCACGCCGGTACTGCTCCTTGGGAACAGATTACTACCGGCTCAGCACGCCGGTACTGTTCCTTGGGCACAGAATACTACCGGCTCAGCACGCCGGTACTGCTCCTTGGGAACAGAATACTACCGGCTCAGCACGCCGGTACTGCTCCTTGGGCACAGAATACTACCGGCTCAGCACGCCGGTACTGCTCCTTGTGAACAGAATACTACCGGCTCAGCACGCCGGTACTGCTCCTTGGGCACAGAATACTACCGGTTCAGAACGCCGATGTAGTATGGCCGCGGTGTCGGAAAGGACAGTAGGTTATCTGCTAAACACTCCGGTACTCTACTGGGATAGATAAGCAAGGAGGGATTAGGCTAGAGGAGCCCGACTGCCTTCTGAAGCGCTGGGCAGCTGGTTAGATGTTATCTTCTTTACTTAATTGCTATCTCTACCTGAGAGTATAGCATGTTTGTTTACTTAGCCTAACCTCAAAGGTAATTAGGATGTAAAAACGCTTCATTACTGACGTGCAACGGAGTATGGTTCAGCCGATTGGGTGAAGGTAACGTTCGTCTAAACAGCTGATCCTTCGATAACACTACTACTGAGGTTATGTTTGTTGCATTGTTACGAGGTAGATCCAGAAATGTTTTTTTTATAATAAAAATAATATAGTGCAATAAATGAAAATATTTAATGCAAGAACCTTCATTTATTTTCCTCCCATCATTTTATACGCTCAGGTATTTTGTATCGCCGCCTGTGTTGTCATCCTTGTGGTAACTTGTACTTTTTTCGAATTTAATCAACTTCTTAGCCCATGCTTCCTTTATTTTCCTTTAGTGGTTTTCTCTGTCCTCTTGCGTCCACTCTCTTTCTCTCCTGCACTTGGGTCTTTTATTCTCCCGCAACTCAAGTTGCCGTATTGTACTTCTGAATATTGCTCTGTCTCCTATAATTTCTGAGTCTATTGCGTTGTTTGCCAGGTCCTTGTCTATCTCTGTGAACCAGGTTATCTTGTTCCTGTGCTTGTTTAATATTGTGAAGATCTGTTTAGTAAGTCGGGTGTTCTCCATTCTGTATATGTGTCCGTAGAATTGAAGTCTTCTTTTCCTGAATACGTCTGTTATTTTTTCTATTTTGGAATAAAGCTCTCCATTTGACCTCTGTTTATATTCTAACCCTGTGTTACTCTTTGGACCCAATATTTTCCGTAAAATCCTTCTCTCCATCTTTCCTCTCTACGTCCTGAGCTGTATGCAGTGTTTCCTCCGCTTAGAGGACTGCTGGCCTAACTACCGTTTGGTAGTGCCTTAGTTTAGTCTTCCAGGATAGGGATTTTTTTGTTGTATATGTTTTTCGTGAAAAAGTACGCTTTTTCCAGTTTGAGTAATCTGTTTTCCAGTGCTTATTTATCGCTATTGTTTTGTGTTATACACTCTCCCGGGTATTTAAAACTGTCGGTTTTGGCTATTGTATTCGTGTTTATCTTGAGATGGCTAGGGGCGCTCTTGATGTTTGTCATGTTTTGGGTCTTCTCAAACGCAATCCGTAGTTCAACATTAGCCGCTTGTCTCTGGAGTTCCATTATTTGTTCTTGTGCATGTTCTATCGAACTTGTCCTTTATTTTATTTTTATTTTTTAACGTCCGACTAAGGTGTCTTACGTAATGAGTGCTAAATATGATTACTCATAATTAATACTCATTGTGGTAGTGTCCATGACACTGAAAACCTAACTTGAAACTTGTCCTTTAAACTCGTCATGTAGAAGTTTTAACCACCAAGGATCAAAACGCTTGCTCGACGTTCAGGTGCAAAAAAGATTTGGAAGTCGCTAGGGACGAGGTCGTGTTGGTCAGACTGGTTCCGCCAAAATCCTGTAAGAGTTGTCGCGGCACTACGCGGTGTGAGGTCGGGCATTGTCAAGAATCAAAACAATACCGTTGGTGGGCATTCCTCTCCGCTTCTTTTGTATTCGCTAAAATGTGTGGGTTGGAAGTGCAACGGAGGAGGAGGTTATCTGCGAGAAGACGGGGGGGGGTTAACGGACGCTACCGCAGAGTATTCGAATTTGAAATTTAAAAAAAAAATACGGTTGGATAATAAACACGATTACATCGGGCTTAGTTTTTCCGCTTACTTCTTGTTCAAATGTCTTTTGTTAAAATTTATTACGTTTACTTGACTTACGAATTTTCATATATGGTCGAAATTTGAGAACATTTTGATGACCTATTGTAAGAAATTTGGTCGATTTTCCATGTACATTCCTATTGATTCCAAACTGTAAGAGAATAGCTTTTAGTAGTAACCTGTAGTAGCATGTAGTCTATTTGTGTGAGTACTAATGAACTACTTTTGAGCTCGATTTTTTTTTATAAGTTTGTCAAAATTGGAAGAGATTTGGAAAACAAATTTTTTTCCAAAATTATTAATTTAGTTTATGCTCAAGAAATGTTTACAAAGTAAAAACAGTTTTTTACTGACATTTGCTACATTCCGGACTGAAGATTTTTTTTGTGTGTTTAACGTCCTACTAGCGAAGAGCTGCAGATCGTTCCAGACGGGAAAAGATACAAATGGAATCCGTTTAATAATGGATGTGAAGCACACATCAAGATAAAACATCAAGATAAAACAACTTCGACCAAACGGTCACGTCCAAGGGATGGATGAAAATCGAATTCCCAAACAGATTTTAAAATGGAAACGCAAAAAAGAGGAAGACCAAGACTTAGAGAGAAGGAACTGATAAGGAAGTGAGAGTGAGAGAGGGTATTGGATCAAGACCTGTGGAATGACAGGGGAAAATGGAATCTAGGAATCGGAGACGTCGGAGAACGTTTTAAGAACAACAGAAGAAGATTTCTGTCGTTAAACAAAGTTTTTTTTTTTTTTTTTTTTTTTAACATCCGACTATTGTGCACACTTGGGCTAATGCAGACGATGAGATGATTTATAGCGTATGAAAATGCCAAGCCCTGGCCGGGAATCGAACCCGGGTCCTCGGAGTGAAAGCCCAGTATGCTATTAACTACGCCACCGAGGCTGGTAAAAAAACCTTATGCGGTTATCTTTCTAGTATGATTTTTTACCTAGAAAGGTAAAATCTTGCGGCACTGTGTTCAACTACAGTTAAATAGATAATAGTACTGTGTATTTCCTTAAACATTTCCAACTCCCGTCCTTGCAGTTTGCAGCGTTATTAGCGGCAAATAGTGTAACCACGTGAACTTTAGCCTCTAATATCGAGCACACTTTTTATAATGGTGGCTGTACTGCTAGTACGTTGATATTCAATGATAAAGTTTTTCCTACAACAGGATTTAGAAGCAATAATTCAGCAATACATTTTTTTTTTTTTTAACGTCCGACTATTGTGCACACTTGGGCTAATGCAGACGATGGGATGATTTATAGCGTATGAAAATGCCAAACCCTGGCCGGGAATCGAATCCGGGTCCTCGGGGTGAAAGTACGCTATCAACTAGGCCACCGAGGCGGGATCAGCGTTAACGGAAAGGGTAAAGCAACGGTAGTAACTTCAGCTCGAACTAAGAAACTTGAGCCTAGTTTACAGAAGCTGTTAACTGGTCGGTGCTTCATAATTTCATAAATGTACCTGGTTACATTCTTGTAGCCTGAGATTTAGGTATTTCTTTATCTTTATGAAAATGCCAAACCCTGGCCGGGAATCGAATCCGGGTCCTCGGGGTGAAAGTACGCTATCAACTAGGCCACCGAGGCGGGATCAGCGTTAACGGAAAGGGTAAAGCAACGGTAGTAACTTCAGCTCGAACTAAGAAACTTGAGCCTAGTTTATAGAAGCTGTTAACTGGTCGGTGCTTCATAATTTCATAAATGTACCTGGTTACATTCTTGTAGCCTGAGATTTTGGTATTTCTTTATCTTTATGAAAATGCCAAACCCTGGCCGGGAATCGAATCCGGGTCCTCGGGGTGAAAGTACGCTATCAACTAGGCCACCGAGGCGGGATCAGCGTTAACGGAAAGGGTAAAGCAACGGTAGTAACTTCAGCTCGAACTAAGAAACTTGAGCCTAGTTTACAGAAGCTGTTAACTGGTCGGTGCTTCATAATTTCATAAATGTACCTGGTTACATTCTTGTAGCCTGAGATTTAGGTATTTCTTTATCTTTATGAAAATGCCAAACCCTGGCCGGGAATCGAATCCGGGTCCTCGGGGTGAAAGCCTAGTACACTATCCACTAGACCACCGAGGCGGCCTTCAGCAATACAAATTTATGGTTCAGAGTGTGAGATTATATTACTCAAACTTTTTTAAAGTGCATAGGAACAGAAACATCGAGCCGGATTGCCGACATACGAGCTCGCGTAGTGTTTGGCCGAACCAAATTTTATGGTGTGCGTTTTGTAAAAATCGTGTTTAGTGTTTGTGACGTGTGTTTTCAATGTTTTGTTAACTTTGTGACGACCTCGACGGAGGGATTTGACATTTTGTATTACGGCCTGAAGACGAAACAATGAGGTTTCGAAACCGCGTAGCCTTTACGAGGTGAATAAAAAAGACCACTAGACAAAATAGGCCATAATCCTAAATGTGGAAGTCAAAAGTTTCATAACCGTAGAGTAACAGCAACCAAGAACATGCACGTAATTAAATTATCGCAGGACCTGCCGACAGTTCATTGTTGCTACGCCGTCTGGAGAGTTTGTGCAGTTTTTGTGTAGCTTTCTTGATTACAAGACGCGATGAATAATGTATAAAGAAGTAAATACTCATTTCACAGGTCGAGTGACGTCACAACTGAAATGAAAATGAAATTACATAGTCAAGCAGCGGGCAGGATGGGCCTTCTTTATGCGCTTTGTATAATTTTACCGGCAGAAGTCATTAAGGCGGCGCGAGTTACCGCGGCTTTAATTAAACCTGCTTATTTGTGCATTGCGGCTTAATTGTCGCCAGAGTGCGTTGGAGGCTGGAAAGTGACGTGTTTTATATATTGTTGCACCATCGCTTCCGCTTCCGTATTCAATTACGTAATCATTAATTTTGGAGAATATAATCTTCCGAACGATGTCAAGTGTAATTTTTCATTTTCTTTAGCATTTTAATGTGCAGCAAATCGATCTTTAGATTTTTTGTGTGTCATATTTATAGGGCTGGTTGTGATGGATTTCACGCGTCGCGTGTGCGAGTGCACAAATTTGTATTGGTTGTTATATAAGTGATCAGTTGTTTTATATTAATTCGTAACGATCAGCTGATTTCATCGCACAGCTGATACACACACACACACACACACACACACACACACACACACACACACACACACACACACACACACACACACACACACACACACACAGGCTATAATAAGTTTTAGGTTATAGTGTTAAAAACTAGCTTTGTTATAGTAGAAGATCAGTTGTTTTATATTAATTCGTAACGATCAGCTGATTTCATCATTGAGATCGTCTGCATTAGCCCCAGTGTGCACAATATTCGGACGTTAAACGCAAAAAAAAATTATTTCATTGAACAGCTGATAGGCCGCTGTTTCATTAATACAGCTGAAAGGCTGTATTAAGTTTTAGGTTATGTTGTTAAAAACAAGCTATGTTATAGTAGAAGATCAGTTGTTGTATATTAATTCGTAACGATCAGCTGATTTCATTGAACAGCTGATAGGCCGCTTTTTCATTAATACAGTTGAAAGGCTGTATTAAGTTTTAGGTTATGTTGTTAAAAACTAGCTATGTTATAGTAGAAGATCAGTTGTTTTATTTAACACAAATACTAAATAATGAATTTGGGCTGGGTAAGTAGTATGATGGAGTTTAAAATAATTTAAACATTTATTATTCACACCTACCAATATTTAATAAACGAATAAAACATCGTTGTTTCACAATTAACACTGGAATACTAAATAATGGAGTTGGGCTGGGTAAGTAGTATGATGGCGTTAAAAATAATTTAAACATTTATTATTCACACCTACAAATATATAAGAAACGTATAAAACATTACTGTTATACAATTAACACTGGAATACTAAATAATGGAGTTGGGCTGGGTAAGTGGTATGATGGCGTTAAAAATAATTTAAACATTTATTATTCACACCTACATATATATATAAGAAACGTATAAAACATCGCTGTTATACAATTAACACTTGAATACTAAATAATCAAATTGGGCTGGGTAAGTAGTATGATGGCGTTTAAAATAATTTAAACATTTATTATTCACACTTATAAATATATTTTTTTTTTTTTTTTTTTATAATAATAATTTATTATTACTATACAATTGTCACTAGTCACTAGATGACTAACCTACAATATTATTCTAAAATAAATTAATCACAACTGAGAACTCCCAACAGAGGTCCCAGTATTTACACTAAACCAGTTCAAACGGTTGCTGTCGTTTTAGCCTTCTCTCTAAATGAGTGTTTTCCAGGAGCTGCAGAATATCAGTGCTGATGTGTGAGTGGAGTCTCTCCTCGTGCTTTGCTGCCAGTCTCTTAGCTTCTTCTCTGATTGTTGGAATTTTTAAGTCCCTGTGAAGGTCGTCATTACGATAATACCATGGGGCGTCAACAATGTTCCTTAAAACTTTATTTTGGAAGACTTGGATTTTTTTGATTTGGGTTTTAGCTGCACAACCCCAAAACTGGATCCCATAGGACCATACGGGTTTAAGTATTTGTTTGTATAATACAAGTTTATTGTGTACTGACAGTTGTGATTTCCTACCAATCAGCCAGTACATTTTTTTATACTTTATGTCAAGTTCTGTCCTTTTCTTTTTTATGTGCTCTGCCCATCGCAGCTTCACATCAAAGTTCATTCCAAGATACTTTGCAGTGTTATTGAATGGAATATTTGTGCTATTACTTACTATCGGAACATACTTATCCTTTTTATAAGTAAAGTCAACATGCACCGATTTACCCTCATTAATTTTAACTCGCCACTTTTTGGTCCAGGTAACGAACTCATCGCATGCTTGTTGCAGTTTTACAGCTGCTACTTTACTACTGTCTCCCCACACACAAGAAAACTGTGTCATCAGCAAATGTGCCGATTGACACACAATCCGGCTGCAGGATATCAGCTGTGTAGAGAAGATAAAGCAAGGGTCCCAGAACACTGCCTGAGGTACACCCGCCTTAATCTCTCTCATGCTAGAGAATGTTCCCTCCTGCCTAACCCAAAACATTCTGCCAATTATGTAGGACTTCAAAATTTCAGAATATGTTTTTGGCAATATTTTTTCCAGCTTAGAGATTAGCCCTTCGTGCCAGACCTTATCAAAGGCCTGGGCAACGTCTAAGAACACGGCGGAGCAAATTTTCTTTTCTTCATATGCTTTCTCAATAATGTTGGTTATTCTGTGCACTTGGTCAATAGTTGAGTACTTATCCCTAAACCCAAACTGATGGGTAGGTATGAGATTGTTTATCTCTATAACTGGTTTGAGTCTTTTAAGTAACAGTTTTTCAAATACCTTTGAAACTATTGGAAGTAGTGAGATTGGTCTATATGATGTAGGTTCATTAGGTGGCTTGCCGGGCTTCGGGATCATAATTACCTCGGCCATTTTCCAGATGTCTAGTACATGCTTCAACCGGAAAGCTGCATTTATAAGGTTAGTAAGTTTTATAATGGCTGTCCTTGGTAACTGTTTCAGTACTACTCCAGTTATTAAATCGTAACCAGGGGCTTTTTTTGAATTTATGTTAAATTTAATTTCCCTAGCCACTTCCTCTTTAGTTACAAGATCTATTTTATGTTCATTATTTTGTTGTGAAAGTACATTATAGTCAAGATTAATTCTATTTGTTATATTTTCTTGTTGAGATTGAAAGTTTATATTAGGTTGGAATACTTGTTCTAAATATGTAGCGAATACATCTGCTTTCACTTGTTTATCCTTCGCCCAGGTTCCATCTGCAGACCTAATTGGGGGACTATGTATGCAAGGTCGTTTAAATTTTTTAATGGCTCTCCAGAGCGAATAGTCCGTTTCCTTAGTATGCGTTACATTACTTAGGTATTTATTTATGGACTCGTTTTTAAATTGCAAGATTTCACTTCTTAACCTTTGAGCAACATTATTTAACCTATTTTTGTCTTCAGGCGAGAGTGAATGTTGCCATCTTTTCCTTAATTTCCTTTTAACAGCTACTAACTCCGTAATTTCTTTAGGATAACTGATACCAGCAATACATCTTCTGACATCCGGGGTATTTGCCCAGGCTGCTTAATGAATATCCTTTTCAAATTTGGCAGCTTCTTGATCCAACTGTCCATTGGTCTTGAGCGGTACCTTTAAACAGATGTGTGTATTCAGTGCTTCTTGGAAGCCCTCCCAATCTGTGTTCTTGTTAACCAGTGTGGGACCCCTTTCAGTTTTAATGATATTTTCGCTAAGTGTTAGAATTAGTGGTGAATGATCTGACTCCAGGTCAAAGTTTTCATCAATTGTTATATAATTGTGTGATATCTTCCTACAAATAAAGAAGTCTAGCAGATCTGGGATCCTCTTCAGGTCAGCAGGCCAGTATGTTGGTTTCCCTGAAGACTGATAACTGCAACCCAGCGCTGAAGCGGCTTCATGCAACTCTTTGCCTTTAACTGTTGTAAGCCTGGAACCCCACACTGTATTTTTGGCATTAAAATCACCACCAATTAAAAATCTATCTCCTAATCTCTTTAAAACATTAAGATAGCTGTCTTTTTTTTGCTTATGTTTTGGTGGGCAGTAGATTGCAGCTATCATTATATTTCCTCTTATAGTTTTGATTGTTATCGCCGTGACTTGGTTTTCTTCAGTTTCTATTTTAAATTCCTCATAATGAGAAATATTAGCTTTGATTATTATTCCACTACCTCCTCTAGCGGCATTCGCTGGGTGTACGCTATGATAGAAATTATAGTTTCTAAATTTAATACAAGATTCCGTTGTTAAATGAGTCTCAGAAATAAGACATATATCAATTTGTTGAAGATCTAGGAATGCTGTTAATTCTGTTTTTTCTGTATGATTCCATTTGCATTCCAAACTGCGATACGAAGATCTTTATTTACCACTTTTCTTCCTTACGACGGGTGGTATAATACTTTCGAGCTTACTTAACCTTTCTTTGAAGGTTTCAGTATCTTCTCCTGTTTATCTAACCTAGAAATTATCTTTAATAACAGTTCATCTGTATTGTGTTCTTTAACTTGTGGTCCTTCATTACCAGCAACAATTCGTGCGTATGATGTTCCCTTACTAACTTCCGGATTTGTTTTGTGAGGTTTTCGTCCAGCTTTATCATTGGATTTCTCTTGTACTAGTCTGTTTCTCCTTTCTTGGAATGTTTTAGCTACCAAACATCCTCTATAGTTGGCAGGGTGTTCTTCGTGGCAGTTAGCACATTTGGGTTTTGTGTCTCTTCTTTTGTGCATTCCTGCGTTTAATGATTGCCTGCACACTTTACACACTTTGGTTCTCTGTTACAGAATCTCTGTGTATGACCATACAACTGGCAGCGTTTACACTGAGCTATGTAGTTTGATCTTCTTAATGGCTCAATTTTGACTGTCATCTCAAGAATATCCTTGATCCTGTATATGGCTTGTATATCTTCTTTGTGGTCAAAAGACAACATAAACAGCGGTAAAGGCACTTTGACGATTTCAAATGTTCCTTCACCTGTTTTAACTCTTTCCTTTTTCATTATGTTGACAGCATCTACAAATGCAAGCTTTCGTTCTTTAGCTCTTTAATGATTTTCTGAGAATCGGTAGAAGGAGGCAGTCCTCTTGCCATGACTCTTATATTTCGAGTCTGCTTGTCCTCATACGAATGCCATTGCATGCTGTGTTCGTGAAGACAATCTATTGTTAACTTAAATGCTGCTCTATCCTCAACATTAATCTTTACTTGATCGTTGTTAAGGGACATGGCTTTGAATTTGATTTCTTTTGCCTTTAGGATGGTATACAACCTATCATAATTCTTTACACTGCTGATAACTACCGGTGGAGGTTTTGGCTCTTTTCTTACATTTGACTGAGAACAATTTTGTTGGTTGTTACTCTCAAGTTGCTCAGGAGAACAATTGGGTGACTCACTCGCTTTTCTTTTTTGCGATTTTTCTTTCCCTCCTTTTATTTGTTATCCAACCAACTTCTTCAGCTAGCACATCTTCATCTGTCTCATAATTAATTGGCTCTGTATTGTTCCTCTGTTTGGAGTTACCAGCATCAATTTTATTTGAAACATCTTCCGTTTGATTGCTAAATCTTTCTTCACGACTGAATACTTCAGTTGGTTTGCAGATTTTAATAGTTTTTCTTTCTTAAGTATATCATTTTCTGTTTTTAACTGCATTACTTCTTGCCTTAACTGTTTTATGACAATCTCAATGTCTTCAAGTTTTTGCGCATATCTTTGTTTTCTTCTAACAGGATAGCATTAGATTCCTTGTATATACTTCCAGATGAATTTGGAGATCTATTTATTAGTGAACTTCTCTTAAAAGGATTGTCATCAAGCAATAGATGGTCCCCCCCAGAATCCTCGGGACCGACCTCCTTAGAGGGTGGATTTTCCAGAATAGCTGGTCTGCCACCTGGGGTATTACATTCCGCGTGTTTGTCCATTGCTCATGCTTTTCCACCTAGTAACCCTTGGCAGGGGCCCTTACAGGGTGCTACCATCCGGAGCCAGATGGACCCCGGTTTTTTTAAAGAGGTGTTACTCCTCTATCACTCGCCACTTTGTCCTGGCTTGTGACAGGCAGAGCCTGGCTTCCCAACGATGTGGGCCCAGGTTGGCGGGTTTATAAATATATAATAAACGAATAAAACATCGCTGTTATACAATTAACATTTGAATACTAAATAATGAAGTTGGGCTGGGTAAGTGGTATGATGGCGTTAAAAATAATTTAAACATTTATTATACACACACCTACAAATATATAAGAAACGTATAAAACATCGCTGTTATACAATTAACACTTGAATAATAAATAATTATGTTGGCCTGGGTAAGTAGTATAATGGCGTTTAAAATAATTTAATTCACACCTACGAATATATAATTAGCGTATAAACAGATTTTTTTATATTTATATATATTACATCGTTTTGTCCATCTTCTAAATGTGTATTAGCATCGAGGTTAAATGTGTATTAGCATCGAGGTTTGGACCATTGTCTATTTTGGACTATTTTCTAAACGATGTTTGGACTATTTTCTAAAGGTGTAAATACATTGTCGTTTGGACCATCGTCTTTTTGGACTTTTTTCTAAATGTGTATTAGCATCGAGGTTAAATGTGTATTAGCATCGAGGTTTGGACCATTGTCTATTTTGGACTATTTTCTAAACGATGTTTGGACTATTTTCTAAAGGTGTAAATACATTGTCGTTTGGACCATCGTCTTTTTGGACTTTTTTCTAAATGTGTATTAGCATCGAGGTTAAATGTGTATTAGCATCGAGGTTTGGACCATTGTCTATTTTGGACTATTTTCTAAGGGTGTAAATACATTGTCGTTTGGACCATCGTCTTTTTGGACTTTTTTCTAAATGTGTATTAGCATCGAGGTTAAATGTGTATTAGCATCGAGGTTTGGACCATTGTCTATTTTGGACTATTTTCTAAACGATGTTTGGACTATTTTCTAAAGGTGTAAATACATTGTCGTTTGGACCATCGTCTTTTTGGACTTTTTTCTAAATGTGTATTAGCATCGAGGTTAAATGTGTATTAGCATCGAGGTTTGGACCATTGTCTATTTTGGACTATTTTCTAAACGATGTTTGGACTATTTTCTAAGGGTGTAAATACATTGTCGTTTGGACCATCGTCTTTTTGGACTTTTTTCTAAATGTGTATTAGCATCGAGGTTAAATGTGTATTAGCATCGAGGTTTGGACCATTGTCTATTTTGGACTATTTTCTAAACGATGTTTGGACTATTTTCTAAAGGTGTAAATACATTGTCGTTTGGACCATCGTCTTTTTGGACTTTTTTCTAAATGTGTATTAGCATCGAGGTTAAATGTGTATTAGCATCGAGGTTTGGACCATTGTCTATTTTGGACTATTTTCTAAACGATGTTTGGACTTTTTTCTAAAGGTATAAATACATTGACGTTTGGACCATCGTCTTTTTGGACTTTTTTCTAATCGGTGTTTGGACTATTTTCTAAAAGGATATTTACATTGAGGTTTGGACCATCGTCTTTTTGGACTTTTTTCTAATCGGTGTTTGGACTATTTTCTAAAAGGATATTTACATTGAGGTTTGGACCATCGTCTTTTGGACTATTTTCTAAAATTGTGTTAATATCGAGGTTTGGACCATCGTCTATGTGGACTATTTTCATGCATCCCGTTAAGACTGGCAATTTGACCCGAACTCCACACTTACTGGTATTGTCTCAAAGCCTATCTTTGAATTATTTTATCCATTTAATGGCTTCTACTTGGTTGAAATGGAGTAATGTATAATATTTGTTATCACCTAATTCTATTAATACTTTTTTTTATACCCAATGGTACAATTAGAAAGTCTAAACAAAAAGCCTACATGCATAAGGGGCTGCAGCATTACAGGGGCTGCAGCAGCAGCAGGGGCAGCACAATCAGCAGGGGCTGAAGCAGCAGCAGGGGCTGCAGCAGCAGCAGGGGCTGCAGTAGCAGCAGGTGGTGCAGCATCAGCATTTGCTGCAGCAGCAGCATGGGCTGCAGCAGCAGCAGCAGGAGCTGCAGCAGTTAGCAGCAACATGGGCTGCAGCAGCAGCAGCAGGAGCAGCAACAACAGCAGGGGGCTGCATCAGCAACAGCAGTAGCCAGGGCTGCAGTAGCAGCAGCAGCAACAACAGGCGCTGCAGTATCAGCAGCAGCAGCAGCTGCAGGGGCTGCAGCATCAACAGGGGCTGCAGCATCAGCAGGGGCTGCAGCAGCAGCAAGGGCTGCAGCAGCAGCAGGTGCTGCAGCATCAGCATGTAATGCAGCAGCAGCAAGGGCCGCAGCAGCAGCAGTGGCTGTAGCAGCAGCAGGGGTTGCAGTAGCAGCAGGGGCTGCAGCAGCAGCAGGGGCAGCACAATCAGCAGGGGCTGCTGCAGCAGCAGGGGCTGCAGTAGCAGCAGGTGCTGCAGCATCAGCATTTGCTGCAGCAGCAGCATGTGCTGCTGCAGCAGCAGCATGGGCTGCAGCAGCAGCAGGTGCTGCTGCAGCAGGACGGGCTGCAGTATCTGCAGGGGCTGCAGCATCAGCAGGGTCTTCAGCAGTAGCAGGGGCTGCAGCATCAGCAGCGGCTGCAGCAGCAGCAGCAGCAGCAACAGGGGCTGCAGCAGCAGCAGCAACAGGGGCTGCAGCAGTAGCAGCAGCAGCAGCAACAGCAGCAGCAGCAGCAGCAGCAACAGCAGCAGCAGCAGCAACAGCAGCAGCAGCAACAGCAGCAGCAGCAGCAGCAACAGCAGCAGCAGCAGGGGCTGCAGCAGCAGCAGGTGCTGCAGCATCAGCATGTAATGCAGCAGCAGCAAGGGCTGCAGCAGCAGCAGTGGCTGCAGTAGCAGCAGGGGCTGCAGCAGCAGCAGGGGCAGCACAATCAGCAGGGGCTGAAGCAGCAGCAGGGGCTGCAGCAGCAGCAGGGGCTGCAGTAGCAGCAGGTGCTGCAGCATCAGCATTTGCTGCAGCAGCAGCATGGGCTGCAGCAGCAGCAGGTGCTGCTGCAGCAGCACGGGCTGCAGTATCTGCAGGGGCTGCAGCATCAGCAGGGGCTTCAGCAGCAGCAGGGGCTGCAGCAGCAGCAGCAGCGGCTGCAGCAGCAGCAGCAGCAACAGGGGCTGCAGCAGCAGCAGCAACAGGGGCTGCAGCAGCAGCAGCAACAGGGGCTGCAGCAGTAGCAGCAGCTGCAGCAACAGCAGCAGCAGCAGCAACAGCAGCAGGAGCAGGGGCTGCAGCAGCAGCAGGTGCTGCAGCAGCAGCAAGTGATGCAGGAGCAGCAGGGGCTGCAGCATCAGCAGGTGCTGCAGCATCAGCAGCAGCAGGTGCTGCAGCAGCGGCAGGGGCTGCAGCAGCAGCAGGGGCTGCAGCAACAGCTATGGCTGCAGCAGCAGCAGCATGGGCTGCTGTATCAGCAGAGTCTGCACCAGCAGCAGGGGCGGCAGGAGCAGCAGGGGCTGCAGCAGCAGCGGGGACTGCAGTAATAGCAGGAGCTGCAACAGCAGCAAGGCCTGCTGCATCTGGAGGGGCTAGAGCATCAGCAGGGGCTGCAGCAGCAACAGAAGCAGGTAGAATTCAAATTAATGTAGAATTCAATTTAAAATCGATCTGCTGTGTCCGATTTTCAAAAGTAATTACATTTTTCGAGTTATCTTCAATTTTCTATTGATTTTTGAAAAAATATTTTCACGTGTGATACATGTATTAGGTGTAGAATTTAATTTAAAATCTATCTGTGAAAAAATCAACTCGATATCTCTAACGGTTACAATGTTATGAGCGTTTTAATGCTAAAAAAACGCCTTCATTTTGACAATTCCCAGTTGTTTAATGCAAGCCCCTTTTCAAACGCTTTTTTCGCAACTAACCTCTATAATTAGCGATTTCAAATAGCACCGATATTATAGTTGAAAGTCCGAAGTTTCACACGGTGTTTTTACATTCAAAATATCTATTATAGTTTTCGCGTAATCTTCACCTGAAAACGATCGATTGTCTAGTTTTCAAAATGTAAAGGCCCCCCTTTGGTTGTTTTTAAGCTGAAAAATTTTTTTTTCATTTAAATCATAGTCAAATTTCTCACATAGTCTATCAACGATATTGTAAAAATATGTATGAAATTTCACTATGACTACTTTTTTTTTCTTATCACTTACATATCCTATATAGACTATTAATCTGAATTATAATTCTGGACATAATTTAATAAAATTTAATTGTTTATATAAGTTCAGTACAAAACAATTTAATTCATTTTTAAAAAAATATTGTTATTATTTATAATAAATACAACACAAAAATAATCATATATTATTTATAAATAATAAACTTTGCAACAATGTTTTATAATGAAGCTTATGGGTTATACGTAAAAGTTTAATCAAATTCAATGAGCAAGAATTTGGGTGCTCAATATTCTCGAGCGTAAGGAAGTTTTAGGTGCTAAATATTCTCGAGTGTAAGGAAGTTTTAGGTGCTCAATTTTCTCGAATGTAAGGAAGTTTTAGGTGCTCAATATTCACGAGTATAAGGAAGGTTTAGGTGCTCAATATTCTCGAGGAAGTTTTAGTTGCTCAATATTCTCAATATTCTCGAGTGTAAGGAAGTTTTAGGTGCTCAATATTCTCGAGAGTGTAAGGATATTTTAGGTGCAATATTCTCGAGTGTAAGGATATTTTAGGTGCTCAGTATTCTCGAGCATAAGGAAGTTTTAGGTGATAGATCTTTTAAAATATATGATTTTTTAATTAGTTAAGGTTTTCGAATCGACTTTATTTCTAATTTTGTGTGTGCAGCTTTTGTAGTCTGTCAACTTGATTTTGGAAGCGAATGTCCGGAAGTTTTAACTAAATGGTGACGCCATCTTATGTCGAAGTTTAAAATGTTAACCTGTTTACTTTAATAATTCAATGTGATTATATTTCTCCAGCACTTTTCACTTCTTTTTATTAGCATTTCTTTTGAAAAGGAAAGGATTTTATTAACTTTAAAATTCATTTACATAAAATATATATATATTTACATTATAGTATACAATTACAGACAATAATTAAATTTATTTACCATCTACATGCAGTGATAAAATACATAATTTATTGTAAAAATAAATATTTAATTAAATTATAAGTAATATAGTATTAAAAATTTAAGAAAAGATTTTATTCCTAATGAAAAATGTTTCAAGACATTGTTTTAAGTAGTAAAAGAAGTTTTAATGTACGGTAATAGTACAGAAAGTGTTTTAAATAACATTGAGCTTCTTATTGAAAGTTAATTTTTGAAATAATGAACAAATATAATTTATATTTTTAAAATTTAAACTATTTTAAGAAATATATTTCTTAAAATATATTTCTGTAAGAAATATATTTTTTTTTGTAAAATTACAAATTCAATTGTTAAGTTGAAAATAAAAACTATCTTAATAATCTCGTAATAATTATTTAACTAATAATTATTTAAAACTAATTAAAGTTCTTGGAACAAGTAACGTACATAATATTAAAAAAAAAACAATCAAGAAACTTCATTTGTTTAAAATACAGAAATTTCAACTATTCTTAAAAACATTTAAGTGACTACATATAAAACATTTAACAAATTTTCGCTTCGAAATTCAGTATTTAATTTACATTTCTATGCGGTTATTCTGCACATAATACTAAAAACATAGTCAACATAATTACACATACATTTATACTTTAATCTTAAACATGAACGTTTCTAAACACAAATATAAACATTTACAATATATACAAAAGTTAAACACATTAAAAATGTCCTGAAATCGAATACACTTTGTATTCTGTACGTACGTATGATTCAAATTTATTTTATAGGAAAAAATACTATTTTATCACTAAGCAATTTATTGAGTAATAAAGTAAACCCTTGTTTATATTGGACCAAGCTTAATGTTTTTGATATGTCTTAATGTATAAATATTTTTCGTATATAAAATTGAATTAGTTTTATTCTAAATCTAAGTATTTAGGCCTTCTTGTTAAGCAATGTATTTACGAACGAATTTATTCTGTTCCACTACAACTATAGAACTAGATATTTTGTAGAAAAACTTTATATCAGAAAAACTGTTGTTAATAAGCTAGTATTGTATGTTTTTTTTTATTTATGAAATGACACAGATTCAGTTTCCCTTATCTCAATATAGGATTACACTAAAATTATATAGCATTCCAAATAATGTTGTTTGCAAATGTTGAAAGCATTTAAAAAAGAAATAGCCTAATTAAAATAATTCTTCAAATCATTACTAGTTATATTTTAAATGTTTATTTTTTACATTTTAATTATATTTTAAATGTTAGTGTTTCTTAATATTTACTGTATTTTAAATTGACTTGTTATTTATAGAAATGAAAACATAATTTAATGATGAGTATTGTTAATGAACGAAGTAAAAAATGTTGTGAAGATAAAAGCATTTAATCTATTTTATTTTCGACGGGTGACAAAAAAACCGTTGTCTCGTTCATTAAAAAAAATGACTTAAACCATTCATTACAATCAGCCTACAGTGTAATAACGTACTTTGATTTCCAGTTATAAAAAATCTAACATGTAAGTAATCCTTGAAAAATCTCTTATATAAAAGGCAATGTCCTGACTGACAGACTGATCAACGTACAGCCCAAACTATAAAACCTAGAGACTTGAAATTTTGAGGATACCTTCGTTTTAATATGTAAGCGCGTACTAAGAGAGGATTTTGCAAAAAATTGATTTTAACTCCATTAAACTACTTACCCAGCCCAAATTTAATAAACAATGTACAGCCATGTCTCTATTATAGCTAGAGACTTGATATCTTCAAGGTACATTCTTACAACAATGTCAAGGTGTACTAATAAAGAATTTTATAAAACTTTGATTTTAACACCATTAAACTACTAATCCAGTCCAAATTTAATAATCAACGTACAGCCAATACTATTATAGCTAGAGATTTGAAATTTTCAGGGTACCTTCTTACAACATAGTCGAGATGCACTGAAAAAGGGGTGCACTGAAAAACGATTTTCCATTATGCAACCCCTAAAGAGGTAAACATGAGGTACAACAATTTTTATTGGAAAAAATATGTTTTTCATCTGACCTTCTTAAAACATAACATAGTCACTCTTAAGTATAAGTAATGAAACATATTTTTCACCTTTTCCCCAAAACGCATCCCCTAAAGAGTGTTGTTAATAAACTAGTATTGTATGTTTTTTTTTATTTATGAAATGACACAGATTCAGTTTCCCTTATCTCAATATAGGATTACACTAAAATTATATAGGATTCCAAATAATGTTGTTTGCAAATGTTGAAGGCATTTAAAAAAGAAATAGCCTAATTAAAATAATACCTTAATATGTGAAAGAAGGTATAAAATATAAAAAAGGGGTGCAATTTTGTATTGAAAAAATATGTTTTTTGTCTTATATTCTAGAAATATGCTATGAAACACATATTTCAACATTTTTCTGAATTCATCAACTAAAATAATAAAAATGGAAAAAGAGTTATCATGAGAGAAAAAAGAGTGTTTGCATTTTAGAACAATTTTTTTTATTAAATTTTCTTAAAAGTAACCAAAATATTTTAAAACACAAATTATGATACGCGCAATTCAGTATTTTCCCTCTGAATTCATCCCCCAAAAGGACAAAAATATAGAATAGGTATAAATGTTTGTATTGGACAAAAATATTCTTGATCAGATTTTCTTAAATTCGAATGGAACACGTTTGAAGACAATAAAACAACATATTCAGGTTATAATATTTTTTCATATTCACTGTAAAATAATCACGAGTTTAGATGATCACGCTTTTATTAATATATTTTTTTATGTTTCTAAATGATTACATTACTGAAACAGTTTGTTTCGTGGGCGAAGCCGCGACGGGTAATGCTAGTAAATATTATATACACTTATGCATATAAAAATAAAACATGTAAACATTATTATTAATTGCACAGAGTATATTACTTGCAAATACCCACCTGCAGATAATAACTGTGTTACTTTTATTTAAACTTTCTAGTTTATGATTTCCACATAAATAAAGTGCACGTTTAAAAATAATATTATATTATTAATGTGAAAATTTTGGATACACATCGGTTTTATAAATAATTCACTTTAAGCTACGCAGGTATTGACACAGGTAAAGTTCTGTGTACATACAAATAACAAAAGTGATGACAGTAACAAAAAACCACTGATATACAAAAATGAAAAAATAAAATTAATATGGACCCAAGGCGTTGATTTTTATGCACTTTACATCATATTTTTAAAATGTACCTGTTCAAACTCCAGTTCAAAATTGCATTTGAATTCTACTTTAAACATATCTGCACTTGAAAAGCATATTATTATTATTATTAAAAATAATAATTTTTATAAAAGAAACCAATAATTTCTTGAATTTATAACATAGTAACTAATTAAATTATTTTGTAAAATACAAATAAAAAAACATTGTTTAATGTAAGGAATATTAAAAGTATTTTTAAATTAATAATACAATTATTAACATAGACATAATGTTAAACGTGGTTTATTCAAAATATACAGTCTTAAAACGCTTAAAACAATAAATTATATTTGTTATTGTATTTTTAAAAAACAAATTATACTTTGTACAAACAATTAAACGTGGCTTGATCCAATAACAACTCAATAGTTTATAGTTGTGGTACACAGTATAATAGAAATGTATACACAATCGTTAAACAGAACATCGAGTAAAGAAAATATTAAAAAAAGTTCTCAAACACCATATTAATGAACGGTTATGTTAAATGGAAAAATATTTCACGTTACAATAAGTGAACAATATTTTTAAACATTTAAAATAACAATTACTGGCAATCTGAGAATAGTAACTGTTTTTAATTAACTTTTAATTTGGTAACATCAAGTATTGGCACTGTTCCTTTACTCACATGTCCTTGAAAATATGGCTTGTGATCTTTCTCACCAACCATCACCTCGCACTACAGATACTCGTAAATTCTGGTAATTAAGTCCTTTGTCACAGGATCAACGGTTCCATGGCACCCTAGCTAAACGGTAATTACTTTATAAAGTTCATATATTATTCAATCACTTCGAAAGTTTTGCTTGTAAATTGCAAAAAATACTTTTTGACATTTATGACTGTCCTCTTTTCTAGAAGGCACAGAAAGTAGATTTCGTTTCGTTTAGCCGCTATAGTTTTATACTAGTGAAATTATATTAATGTGTCCAGTTATTCAAAAACACTAGTCACTCTACATTAACTGCAATCATAAAACCTAATATTTCTGTAAACGGATTTTTCTTAGTTATATAATTTAAAATAAATAAAGAAAACGATTTAAACATTAGATAAGTTATTACAACAATACATTTATATGGGCTAAACATTACTTAGGAATATACAAGAAAATTTAAATTTAAAGGACGTTTTTGTATGTTTATGATAAAATTAACAGTAAAAGGAATTACACTTACACACATACAACAAATAGATTTTTTGGTTTTCACTTAAAACACCACTAGTTGCTCTATGGCGATGGCTTAATCTTAGTGTATTAAAACATCAAAATAATTAAGTATTTAATAAAATATTTTTCTCTTTACAACTAGGTACCACTTCAAACAATTTTTCCCTTCTGACAGAGGAGTTTCATTCACTCTGTTTTAGCATTTCTTTTTAATGCCATTAAATGCTACAAATATCAGACATTATTAAAAAATTTACTCAGAAGTTCGTGTCGTAGTCGGAACGCCGCCTTGCGTAGCCGCTAGTGCTGCTGCCTCCGCCCCCGTTGCCGTAGTAGGCGTTGTAGTAATAGCCGTTCCACTCGGACCGCCAGCTGTCGTAGAGGTTGGCCATGCTGTTTTCTTGGATCGAACCGGACGACCTCTGCAAAACCAAGTTTATGTCACGGTTAGTATGAATCTGTGATTATAAATATAAATCTGTGATTATAAATATAAATCTGTGATTATGAGTATAAATCTGTGATTATGAATATAAATCTGTGATTATGAATTGTAAAGACAAGATAGGAAGGAAGAAAGTTCTGTTACGTTTTTCTTATTTGATAAATTTTCAAATTTTCTAAAAAGTGATAGGAACACATGTTTTACCAGTAGACATAAAAATAAATTTAAATTTTGAAGTAAACTATTAATATTGACATTCTTTTTATATTCCTCTTTTTTTCTGCTAGGATTATTGTCACTATGTTCAGTATAATGATCTGTCTTCCCTAGCTCCGTCAATTCTACTTTCTTTGAAGCGTTTCGGAGAACCTCCATCTTCAAAAACTATATCTATACTCCTCTATATATATATATCCATCAAAAGAGTATAGATAGTTTTTGAAGATGGAGAGTTCTCCGAAACACGTCAACGAAAGTAGAATTGACGGAGCTAGGGAAGAAAGATCATTATACTGAACATAGTATTAATATTGATTTTATTAAGAAAAACAATGTGCTGTTATATCTTTATTACTTTAGAAGAAACATTGGTTTTAAATATGGAGTGTCTTTGAGACGTTATTTTAGAAGATTAAGAAAAGAGCAAATTTAATTTACGACACTGTTAATTTTGGAAAACATAAAAACACATTATTTTATTACATGTTAATTTGCTAAAACATATAGTAAAATAAAATAGTACACTTTTTATATTACTCTTACATTAATGATAAAAATAAACTCACAAACACTCCCAAACAAAACACTAAAATACTGTGTAATAAACCTGGACCTAATAAGATGATCAGCTGGATCATTAATGGCCTCGATTACATCAACATCAAGCCAGCTCACAATTCGCATATACAGTTCAAAAATGAAAGAACAAATGTTGAATTTCATCATTTCGACTTTAGGCTTGAAAGTACTATATCAAAATGTCAGTTACGATTTTAGCGAAACACCGAAATAACGATTATTTTAGAAAACATTGTAAAGCAGGAAAGCTCATCTTATTACTGTAGATACCAGCACACTGCGAATACTTGGACGTGGTTCAAAAGATGACAGCCTCCTGTGGTGAAGAGCAGAAGTTACTGTAAACCTTTCCGAAGACAGCCTCCTGTGGTGAAGAGCAGGAGTTACTGTAAAACTTTCCGAAGACAGCCTCCTGTGGTGAAGAGCAGGACTTACTGTAAACCTTTCCGAAGACAGCCTCCTGTAATGAAGATCAGAAGTTACTGTAAACCTTTCCGAAGACAGCCTCCTGTGGTGAAGAGCAGGAGTTACTGTAAACCTTTCCGAAGACAGCCTCCTGTAATGAAGAGCAGAAGTTACTGTAAACCTTTCCGAAGACAGCCTCCTGTGGTGAAGAGCAGGAGTTACTGTAAACCTTTCCGAAGACAGCCTCCTGTGGTGAAGAACAGGAGTTACTGTAAACCTTTCCGAAGACAGCATCCTGTGGTGATGAGCAGGAGTTACTGTAAACCTTTCCGAAGTCAGCCTCTTGTGGTGAAGAGCAGGAGTTACCGTAAACCTTTCCGAAGACAGCATCCTGTGGTGATGAGCAGGAGTTACCGTAAATCTTTCCGAAGACAGCATCCTGTGGTGAAGAGCAGGAGTTACTGTAAACCTTTCTGAAGACAGCCTCCTGTGGTGAAGAACAGGAGTTACTGTAAACCTTTCCGAAGACAGCCTCCTGTGGTGAAGAACAGGCGTTACTGTAAACCTTTCCGAAGACAGCATCCTGTGGTGAAGAACAGGAGTTACTGTAAACCTTTCCGAAGACAGCATCCTGTGGTGAAGAGCAGGAGTTACCGTAAACCTTTCCGAAGACAGCATCCTGTGGTGAAGAACAGGAGTTACTTTAAACCTTTCCGAAATCAGCCTCTTGTGGTGAAGAGCAGGAGTTACCGTAAACCTTTCCGAAGACAGCCTCCTGTGGTGAAGAACAGGAGTTACTGTAAACCTTTCCGAAGACAGCATCCTGTGGTGAAGAGCAGGAGTTACTGTAAACCTTTCCGAAGACAGCCTCCTGTGGTGAAGAACAGGAGTTACTGTAAACCTTTCCGAAGACAGCATCCTGTGGTGAAGAGCAGGAGTTACTGTAAACCTTTCCGAGGACAGCCTCCTGTGGTGAAGAACAGGAGTTACTGTAAACCTTTCCGAAGACAGCATCCTGTGGTGAAGAGCAGGAATTACTGTAAACCTTTCCGAAGACAGCATCCTGTGGTGAAGAACAGGAGTTACTGTAAACCTTTCCGAAGACAGCCTCCTGTGGTGAAGAACAGGAGTTACTGTAAACCTTTCCGAAGACAGCATCCTGTGGTGAAGAGCAGGAGTTACCGTAAATCTTTCCGAAGACAGCATCCTGTGGTGAAGAGCAGGAGTTACTGTAAACCTTTCCGAAGTCAGCCTCTTGTGGTGAAGAGCAGGAGTTACCGTAAACCTTTCCGAAGACAGCCTCCTGTGGTGAAGAACAGGAGTTACTGTAAACCTTTCCGAAGACAGCATCCTGTGGTGAAGAGCAGGAGTTACTGTAAACCTTTCCGAAGACAGCCTCCTGTGGTGAAGAACAGGCGTTACTGTAAACCTTTCCGAAGACAGCATCCTGTGGTGAAGAGCAGGAGTTACTGTAAACCTTTCCGAAGACAGCCTCCTGTGGTGAAGAGCAGGAGTTACTGTAAACCTTTCCGAAGACAGCCTCCTGTGGTGAAGAACAGGAGTTACTGTAAACCTTTCCGAAGACAGCATCCTGTGGTGAAGAGCAGGAGTTACTGTAAACCTTTCCGAGGACAGCCTCCTGTGGTGAAGAACAGGAGTTACTGTAAACCTTTCCGAAGACAGCATCCTGTGGTGAAGAGCAGGAATTACTGTAAACCTTTCCGAAGACAGCATCCTGTGGTGAAGAACAGGAGTTACTGTTAACCTTTCCGAAGACAGCCTCCTGTGGTGAAGAACAGGAGTTACTGTAAACCTTTTCGAAGACAGCATCCTGTGGTGAAGAGCAGGAGTTACCGTAAATCTTTCCGAAGACAGCATCCTGTGGTGAAGAGCAGGAGTTACTGTAAACCTTTCCGAAGTCAGCCTCTTGTGGTGAAGAGCAGGAGTTACCGTAAACCTTTCCGAAGACAGCCTCCTGTGGTGAAGAACAGGAGTTACTGTAAACCTTTCCGAAGACAGCATCCTGTGGTGAAGAGCAGGAGTTACTGTAAACCTTTCCGAAGACAGCCTCCTGTGGTGAAGAACAGGCGTTACTGTAAACCTTTCCGAAGACAGCATCCTGTGGTGAAGAGCAGGAGTTACTGTAAACCTTTCCGAAGACAGCCTCCTGTGGTGAAGAACAGGAGTTACTGTAAACCTTTCCGAAGACAGCATCCTGTGGTGAAGAACAGGAGTTACTGTAAACCTTTCCGAAGACAGCATCCTGTGGTGAAGAGCAGGAGTTACTGTAAACCTTTCCGAAGACAGCCTCCTGTGGTGAAGAACAGGAGTTACTGTAAACCTTTCCGAAGACAGCATCCTGTGGTGAAGAGCAGGAGTTACTGTAAACCTTTCCGAAGACAGCATCCTGTGGTGAAGAACAGGAGTTACTGTAAACTTTTCCGAAGACAGCATCCTGTGGTGAAGAGCAGGAGTTACCGTAAACCTTTCCGTAGACAGCCTCCTGTGGTGAAGAACAGGAGTTACTGTAAACCTTTCCGAAGACAGCATCCTGTGGTGAAGTGCAGGAGTTACTGTAAACCTTTCCGAAGTCAGCCTCTTGTGGTGAAGAGCAGGAGTTACCGTAAACCTTTCCGAAGACAGCCTCCTATGGTGAATTCCGAAATTTTCAAAGGCCATAGCCTCTTCACTGCAAGACTAAGAATCTAGCTGATTGTGACTGTACATCCTTACAGAACAGAATCCCGCAAGAGATTTCCTGACAGATCGGTCAGATGTGAGACTGGTGATGACTGATCAAATCTAAAAGATAAACGATAATGGATACTTGTGGTAGTGTAAATTGAGTTTGAAATCAATATTGATACTGGATTTCTGACACAAAAAGCAAGAAACACTTTAAAAGATATCACTCAGTAAATATTCATTAGTAACAATACATGTCATAAAGGACTCAAACAAATAATTTAAAACAAAACTGATCACCTTTTTCGCTGGCTTGTCGTTCCAAACATCCTCCATGTTGTACAAATCATCTGCACCATAGTTGTCCAACCCTCCCATGTGGTTTTTGTTTAATTCGTTTAACATATCTTCAGTTAGGGGAACTGGCTGCTTCTTCTTTGCACTTTTATGCCTATTTACCAACTGTAACAAATGAAGTATTATTTTTTACGACTTACATACGAAGTTTATTTTAAAACAATGAATGTAATGACCACGGTTTAGAATAACGCAAATGACTAACTTTATACGATAATTTAACCAAAAAAATATGTATTTCTTCGCTCTAAAACTCGTTACCAAACATGGCGATAAAATTTAATTTGTGAACTGGAGAAATTTATTTTACAAAGGACTAATTCCATTGCTGGAAACATTTCCTTACATTATATAGTGAAATAATTAAACATAAAATAATGAATAACAATTTTATAATATTAATTATATCCAATTATTAATACCATTTAACATTAAAAAAAAATTTTGCAACTTTATTGTACACAGTTCATCACTAAATTAAATAATTTCCACTATTTTGTTAGAAAGATTACTTTTAAAATGAAATAGTTTTGGAATTAGTTTTATGTTTAATGGAAGTTACACTAATCTAATAAATTATTTAAATATTTCTTTTAAGTCTTCTTTCAGAAACCATGAGTAGTCTTATATAAAGAGTTCAATATAATTTGATGTAACCGGAACATGAATCACTCCGGTTAATATTACATCTGTTTTTCAGGTATGTGAATGGTTGTTTTACTATCATATCAAAATGCGTTTGTAATAATTTTGATAAATCGATTTTGGAGAGTTTTTACTTGCAAATTGAAATTTCCAGGCAGAATAAGTAATGATAAATAAGTCTAATTACTATCGATAAGACTAAACTAAATACCTTATAGTTGGTATAATTTGTATCTGTATTTCTTGAATAGGTTCAGATGTGTAGGTTCTTTGTTAACTTGCTTTACATATTTACTGTTGATATTACTGAAGAAAAATTAAAAAATTTTAAAAAAATTGTCATGAATTTTTATATTTATAAAAATACTGAATGTAAAAACTGATTCATTCTTCAACTAAAACGAAATAAAATTTTATAATAAATTTTTAAACTTACTTCTTGACAATGTTCGTAACGGTAACTGTTGAACATTTGAGTCAGTTATTTTTAGTTATATTTCAAATTCATATGTCTTGTTCATTTTATGGTAAGAATTACGTGTTACGTGTACAATATTTTTAAAAATATTACGTTAAGTTTTGATTTTTTTTTGTTTTTTTCAATTACTGTAATATTCTCTAATTATTATCTTGAAGTAAATTATTTAACCTGGACTGTTTGAAGGCTTCTCATAATTAAGAATACCACTTAATTGAGGTGATCAATTAAAAAGAAATTAGTTGGTTAAATAAATCAATAAAATATATACCATCACCATTAGTAACCACACAATCATTTGAAAAGCACTCAAAAAATTTGTTCTAGATCCTGCAAAGAGTACGACTCATAGAAATATTCGATTGTAATGACGTATAGAAACACAGTTGAAAATATAACACAATAGTTTTTTCTTCTTACCACTGTGACTCCAAATATGATGACAAATAACAGAGAGGCTAGTCCAATAACAATAACAGCAATAGCCCATTGTGGTAGTAAAACATCTTCTTCAGCTAATCCAACAGTTGGCACCACTTGTTTCGGTAGAACTTGAATAGAAAAAATTACAACAGGTACACGTCAGTAAATATTTATAATAATGTGCTACAGTATTGATAATATTGGTATGTGGTAGTAATAACATTGTGTAAATATTACAAATTGTTTTATCGTTATTTTTGTTTTACTCTTCTTTGTCATGGCGAGACTGATACAAGTACGAGGTGCGTTCAGAAAGTAACGATAATTTTAATTTTTTGAACAAAATATTTATTTATTCTTCTACATTTATGTTGACGCCTTCAAAATAGTCCCCATTGGAGATTATGGACTTGTGCCAGCGCTTCTTCCAATCCTTGAAACACTTCTCAAACTCGATCTTTGAGATAGCCTTTAGTTCTTTCAGGGATGTGCTTTTAATGTCATCTACGGTTGTAAAATAACGGCCCTTTAAGGTTCTCTTTATTTTTGGAAATAGGAAAAAGTCACACGGAGTCCGTCCACACGGAGGAAAAAGTACATGTCTGGCGAATATGGAGAATGGGGAATCGTTACAGTACTGTTTTTGGCCAAAAATTCACGAACTAGCGATGAAGTGTGAGCTGGTGTATTATCGTGGTGAAAAATGCATGATTTGTTTTTCCACAGATCCGGGCGTTTTTTTCGGATTGTTTCATGCAAACGGCGTTGAACTTGTAGGTAGTACTCCTTATTGACCGTTTCACCTGGAGGCATAAATTCATGATGCACTATGCCATTAATATGAAGAACACAGTGAGCATAACCTTCACGTTCGACCGCACTGGTCGAGCCTTTTTCGGTCTTGGCGAGCCAGAATGCCTCCACTGGGATGATTGAGCCTTAGTTTCGACGTCATATCAGTAAACCCATATTTAGTCACCTGTATAATACGTTTCAGTAATGCTGCATCTTCGCTGACTTCATTTAGTGACTCCTGAGCAACTTCCATTCACCGCCGTTTTTATTCAAAATTCAAGAACTTTGGAACGAATTTTGCTGCCACGCGTTTCATACACAAAACACTGGAAACAATGACATGATCCAATCGATATGCCAACATCATCAGCGACCTCTCTAATTGTGATTCGGTGATTGTTCATAACCATTTCGTTCACTTTTTCCACGTTTTCATCGGTTGTTGATGTGCTGGGGCGTTCAGGGCGTTCGTCATCTTCAACGTCTTCACGGCCTTCTTGGAAACGCTTATACGACTCGTAAACTTTTGTTTTACTCATAGTAGACTCACCATAGGCCTTTGTTAATATTTCACACACTTTGTTACACTTTATTCCATTTTTACGCAAAATTTGACCAATTCTTGATCCATTTCTTTTAACAAACGAAAATAGTCGAGCTCTAAAAAGCACGTCTAAACTTAGTGACTGTCACAGGCAAGGTCAATAATAAAAACAGCTAAAAGTTTTATCATACTTCAAGGGCATGATATGCTGGTATACCAACATAATAAAAAAAATGTTTGACAATCCGACTCTCCAAGCCCGCGAAATTTAAAATTCTCGTTAATTTCTGAACACACCTCGTATATTTTTTTTAACAGCCACAATATAAAAACTGTTAAAAGCATCAAGAAGAACATTTTTTATTCATATATTGAGGATTGATTTCCAAACAACTTTTAAAATTTCGTCGGTCTGAATGTGTGTTACGAAATTTGTAAGCACGATAACAAGGGATTGGTACACCTGAAACCCCTTATTACTAACTGCCCGCATTTACTTCTAGAAATATTTATGTACAAAGTTAGATTCTTTTTATATTCTTCTTCTTTTCTGCTAGGATTATTGTAACTATGTTCAATATAATGATCTGCCTTCCCTAGCTTTCGTTGACGCGTTTCTGAGAACATCCATCTTCAAAAACTATGTCTATACTGGTCACAAATATTATGGCCCGTCCTATTTATAATTTTTCATCTCCACCTCGTAACCCTCCTCAATTCAACACGTGTACATTAAACCTGACGTGCAGGAGATTGGCTCCTTTCAACTTTCTCTTCAACGGTCGTCCCTCCTGTTAATTTTTGAAAATTTTTAGATTTTCAAACGTAATATGTGCTTGCGACGATATCTGTTCATTTATTGTGTTTTCTCCCTTTAATTTAGATTTAGAAATTTCCAAGTACTCTAAAACGTTCATACGTCTTTCTTTTTCTGCCACATGTTTCTGCCCTACAAAGTTTAGGGTTAAGCCTTAAAAAATATATTTTTGTTCATTGCAAATTTTAAAAATACTAATTTGTTGAGAAAACTAACAAATGCTACCAGTTATTTGTATGCAATACAGTAACAATTTCATTGAATCTGGAACAAATTGGGGGAAAGGATTAATGGTCAGAGGATAGATGATGGGTGGGGGTGGGTTGGAACTGGAGCAGAAGATTGAATTGCTGCAGTCAAAAGGAAGGAGGGAAGGGATTAGTGCTTAATAGTACTGGAAAGAGGATCAATTTTTGAAAATTAAATTCAGTAGTTATTAGATAATTATTTTTGTTCATTGTCTAACAAAACTCATTGTCATAATTATCAAACTCAAAATGTATGTTTTAAACTCCAGCGTCTTGTGTTTTATCGCTTTTTCGTTAATAGTTATTGTAAATACAGTTCTGGGACCAGTTTAATCTGATCTTCCAGGTAAAAAACCAGTTCATTTATTCCTGAATGTTGAATTCAAGCATTTCAGTAACTTTTCGTATCACCAAAGGAGTAGATATCGGTGTGGCCCTTTATGCCTTCTAATGATAATTTCTGGACATTTTTATTGTTTCTTATTGCAGACTTAGATACTGGTGTGCAGTTTTTAAACACTCTGTATGTTATATGGAACAGAGTACATTGTGTTCAACTTAGGATGTTTAATGAATAAATGTAATCCAGTAAAGAATTTATGAAAAACCTAATATGATCTTCCGTTTAATATGGGAGACATTATTTGATCTAAAAAAACAGAAAATATTATGTTCACACTTTTTCTGTGTATGTATGGAAAAAGTTATTAGATTTTTAAATCTAAAATATTTTTATAATTTTAGTTTAATATGCTAAAAGTTTGTCCTCAAAGTTCAAAAATGAAATTAAAATAAGAAAAAGTAATTCTAACAAGGTACAGCTAGAATCGATTCTGGCAAAAATGTATTTTCCTAGTGTTGATTTTATAATATTTATCAAAAAATTATGAAAAAATAAAATTTTGTTACAGTTTTTTTTCTATTTAAGAAGTGACAACTCTATTTTCTATTAAAAAAAACGTTGACTTTGAAAAAAAAAATTTTTAATAATTCTTGATCGAATTTATGCTGAAGTCTTACAGTTTGGAATATTAAACAGTTCTGACCAAAACTTAGGGTGTAACAATCACTTTAAAGAAAAAATGTGATTTAAAGTAAATAATTTCCAAATAATTAAGTGTAGCGCCCTTAGTAAACACACCAACATACGTACCGACAAAATCTGTGTATTTCGGATCGACGACAAATTTTCCCAGTTTAAACTCTTCTTTATTCTCAGCCACAAGGCTCTCGCCAGTCAGTGCCTCACTGGTGATTGTAGCTCGTCTCAGGGCGTCATGGAACAGTCGTTTCATGTCAGCGGTGTTTACAGTGCGTCCTAGTTCGCTGAGCTCCACAAAGTAATCCACCAAAATGCTGCCCTCACTGTGACAAAGTTAAACATAACCTCTTATATTCATCAATTGTTAATCCTAAAAGTGTGTTATAAAGTTGCCTATTTTTTAAAGAGAGAACTTCGTAGTGACATATTTTTAAAATTTTACGTTAACTTTAATTAATTGGAAAATTATAATTTTTTAAATTTTCAACAATTATCTATTTATTCTGGCCGTTATAAAATATTTTAACATAACTAAAAAAGTAAAAGAAGTTAAGAAAGTTAAGGTGATGAAAGTATCCAGTGAAACTTTCTTATATGTGTGTTCAAAAAGTAACGAGAATTTTAATTTTTTGAACAAATATATTTATTTATTCTTCTACATTGATGTTGTCGCCTTCAAAATAGACCCCATTGGAGATTATGCACTTGTGCCAGCGCTTCTTCCATTCCTCGAAACACTTCTCAAACTCGACCTTTGAGATAGCCTTTAGTTCTTTCAGCGATGCGCTTTTAATGTCATCTACGGCTGTAAAACGACGGTCCTTTAAGGTTCTCTTTATTTTGGGAAATAGGAAAAAGTCACACGGAGCTATGTCTGGCTGAGGCATCGTTACAGTACTGGGCCAAAAATTCACGAACAAGAAATGAAGTGTGAGCTGGTGCATTATCGTGGTGCAAAAGCCATGAATTGTTCTTCCACAGATCAGTGCGTTTTTTCGGATTGCTTCACGCAAACGATGTTGAACTTGTAGGTAGTACTCCTTATTGACCGTTTCACTTGGTGGCAGGAATTCATGATGCACTATGCCATTAATATCGAAGAACACGTTCGACCGCACTTATCGAGCCTTTTCGGTCTTGGGGAGCCAGAATGCCTCCACTGGGATGATTGAGCCTTAGTTTCGACGTCATATCCGTAAACCCATGTTTCGTCACCTGTTGTAATACGTTTCAATAATTCTGCATCGTCGTTGACTTCATTTAGTGACTCCTGAGCAAATTCCATTCGCCGATGTTTTTTTTCAAAATTCAACAATTTTTGAACGAATATTGCTTCTACGTATTTCATACACAAAACAGTGGAAACAATGTCATGACATGATCCAATCGATATGCCAACATCATCGGCGACCTCTCTAATTGTGATTCGGCGATTGTTCATAACCATTTCTTTTACTTTTTCCATGTTTTCATCGGTTGTTGATGTGCTGGGGCGTCCAGGTCTTCATCCCCCCCCATCTTCGATGTCTACATCTCATCTTCGATGTCTTCACGGTCTTCTTGGAAACGCTTATACCACTCGTAAACTCTTGCTTTACTCATAGCAGACTCACCATAGGTCTTTGTTAACATTTCACACACTTTGTTACACTTTATTCCATTTTTTACGCAAAATTTGATACAAATTCTTTGATCCATTTCTTTTAACAAACGAAAATCGCCGAGCTCATAAAACACGTCTAACCTTAGTAGCTGTCACAGACAAAGTCAACAATGAAAACAACTGAAAGTTTTATCATACTTCAAGGGCATGTATACCAACATAATAAAAAAAATGTTTGACAATCGGACTCTACAAACCCGCGAAATTTAAAAATTCTCGTTACTTTCTTAACACACCTCGTAAGTTAACTTTTCTGTTAAATAAGACGATTACTTATAAATAACAAAACTTTTTTTTGTTAAAGGTCTCTTGAAATTATTGTTATTTTCAAAAAGCTATCTTTATATATGTGAAAAACCACCATTAAAACTATGTATATCATTTAGGTTAAATAAAATTCTGCCAGGCTTTTCGTGTGGTTCTGATTAAAAAGGATACTTGTGAATCATATATTTTTTTTGATAGTTATTAAGCTACACAACTTTCAAAAGTAAAATAAATGGCTACCATACGTTTATGTTTATTAATAAATAGTTATTGTGACGATGTTGTTTGTTATTACCTGAACGCATCTATTGTTATTTTCTTGTACCACCTGCTTAACGATTCGGAGCTGCTATATAGACCTTCCAACTAAAAATAAAAGAATAAAAAATAATGCATAAACATTGTACAAACTTTTTAATAATTAAAAAAAATATTGGTTTAAGGCTCGGTGATCGATGTGGCTAAAACACCAGTCAGTCTGACGAGTCTCTGAATTACTGTTGTGGATTCGAGACGCAGTTACTTCCATTGCTTTACCCTTACCGTTAAGGTTGATCTCTCGTCTTCATTAACTGGTTAAGAAAAAAATAGGTTTTTGAAGCTATCAACCAAAAACTGTAAATGGGTCTCAGTTATCAAATTTTAGATTTTGGTCATGTTGAAAGATTTACTCATTATCATTATCCAAACTTGAAATAAAAGGAAATTTTACTGTTAGGGATAATGTTATTATTCAAAATATTAAGACTGAATTTTTGCTATCACCATCGGTCTTATATACAATAATTTGAATAATTATTTTTTGCCAAATATCTTACATGTAAAAGATTAAAAAAATGGAGGACAAAAACACTTCCAATGAAGAACAGATTCTGTGAGTACCATCTAAGTATTAGACTTAGTCTGTGGTGACCTTTGTCTTGAATCATGATTTTATAAATTGTGGCCTTCGCAAAAAACGTTAAAGACGACCTTTGCCGTAAAGCGAAATTTTGTCACTAATACCCTTGCTGTAAACCTTAATTTCTGTTAATGGTTATAGTTATGCCATAAACTATAATTTCGTTGTGTGTTTATTTTGCCATAGTTATAATTCTGACAGTAATTGCATTTGCCACAAACCACGATTTCGTTAACTACATTTTCTACGAATCATGATTTTTTTAATGGTTTAGAAAAAATCTTGGTTCGTAGATTTTAATGGTTTAGCCGCCTCGGTGGCCTAGTTGATAGCATACTGGACTTTTACCCCGAAATCCAGGGTTCGATTCCAGGCCAGGACGTGGCATTTTCATACGCTATAAATCATCCCATCGTCTGCATTAGCCCAAGTGTGCACAATAGTCGGACGTTAAAAAAAAAATGGTTTAATGGTTATGCCATAAACCATAAATAAGAACCCAAATGGTAGTTCTAGCCGTAATCTATGATTTTGTGTATATTTATATTTTCCATAAATCATAATGATAGCTTTGCTAAAGCTAAGATTTTATCAATGATCGCAACATTGATTATAGAAGTACAGTAATGTTTATTCTATAACAACATTGTTTAAAGAAGATAAGTGATTCACACACACACACACACACACACACACACACACACACACACACACACACACACACACACACACACACACACACACACACACACAACGCACGCACGCACGCACAGTTCTCATATGAAGATTAAAATTAAATTTTAAAATCACCCAAATAAATATTACAGTTTTAACAAAATTAAAGAAACAGAATAGTTTTCACCTGGTTTTGGACTTCGTTGGCTAAGTCTTGCCACTCTTTAGTGTTGTGGTCCAAAAGTTCAGGTACCCATTTAGCGCCTCCTACCAACTTGATGGTAGCAGCTAGGTCACAATCTTCGGAGCATATTCCCGGAGTAGTGGGTACAGGAGTAGTGGTAGTTGTGGTGGTTGTAGTGGTGGTGGTTGTGGTGCTGGTGCTGCTAGTGGTGCTGGTGGCCGCTGCCTTAGCAGCAGCTAGGATCTTCTCTATAGAGATCGGTGTGGTGGAAGGCGTGGGCCAACCGGTGAATTCCGTAGAGGCTCTGAAAATATCCAATAATTATTATTAAAGGATACGTTATTTAAATATTGTAAAACACAAATACATTGCACTCCTCCAGGACAACCAAGCTATATATTAGCATTACCGGTCGTGGCTTCAGTAATGTAATCATTTAGAAACATAACAAAATTTATTAATAAAAGCGTGATCATCTAAACTCGTGATTATTTTACAGTGAATATGAAAAAATATTATAACCTGAATATGTTGTTTTATTGTCTTCAAACGTGTTCCATTCGAATTTAAGAAAATCTGATCAAGAATATTTTTGTCCAATAAAAACATTTATACCTATTCTATATTTTTGTCCTTTTAGGGGATGAATTCGGGGAAAAATACTGAATTGCGTGTATCATAATTTGTGTTTTAAAATATTTTGTTTACTTTTAAGAAAATTTGATAAAAAATATTTTTCTCCAAGGCAAACACTCTTTTTTTCCCATGATAACTCTTTTTCCATTTTTATTCTTTTAGGGGATGAATTCAGAAAAATGTTGAAATACGTGTTTCATAGCATATTTCTAGAATATAAGAAATATGTATTTTTTCAATAAAAAATTATACCCCTTTTTTATATTTTATACCTTTTTTCAATCTCTTTAGGGGATGCGTTTTGGGGAAAAGGTGAAAAATATATTTCATTACTTATACTTAAGAGTGACTATGTTACGTTTTTAGAAGGTCAGATGAAAAACATATTTTTTCCAAAAAAAATTGTTGTACCTCATGTTTACCTCTTTAGGGGTTGCATACTGGAGAATCGTTTTTCAGTGCACACCTTTTTCAGTGCATCTCGACAATGTTGTAAGAAGGTACCCTGAAAATGTCAAGTCTCTAGCTATAATAGTATTGGCTGTACGTTGTTTATTAAATTTGGACTGGGTTAGTAGTTTAATGGTGTTAAAATCAATTTTTTACAAAATCATTTATTAGTGCACCTTGAAATTTTTGTAAAAATGTATCTTGAAAATTTCAAGTCTCTAGCTATAATAGTATTGGCTTTACGTTGTTTAATAAATTTTCACTGGGTAAGTAGTTTAATGGAGTTAAAATAATTTGTTTGCAAAATCCTTTCTTAGTACGCGCTTACATATTAAAACGAAGGTATCCTCAAAATTTCAAGTCTCTAGTTTTTATACTTTGGGCTGTACGTTGATCAGTCAGTCAGTCAACACATTGCCTTTTATATATATAGATATTAAGAAGTCGTATATCACAGATACAATTCTATTACATCACAGCACAGATACGCTTCCATTAGAGCTTGTCAAAGTGACGGGTAATATCATTTAGACACTGCACATGAAATTCTATGAATAACTGATTTCCTGAACCAATATACTGTCACAATATTCTGCATCGAGTTAATGCATTGAACTTATCAAACATCATGAATTATGCATGTTGAATGATTTGATGTAGATTTTGTATACAAAGTAATCAAATACATTAATGTAATTATATGTTGTGTACAAAACGTTTATTGTAATAACTGTCACAAATACTCCTAATTTAAAAAAATAGTTGTAATTTATTAAATAGGTTAAAAAGAACTAAAATGTAATTGAAAAAAAATTAAAATTGTTTACAGAATAAGAAAGAACATATCACGCTGACAGGTGCGGTAAATGTTGTTGTTTCACCAGTCATGCATTTCTTGCGTTATTGTATTTGGAGGAAAAACAATAAAGGAATCTCTAATAATTTGTTTTAAAGATTATTTAAAATTCGTGATGTATCACGCGTTTCACTCCTGCAGTCGAGAACCATTTTTTTTTTTTTTTTTTTTTTTTGTATTTAACGTCCGACTATTATGCACACTTGGGCTAATGCAGACAATAAGATGATTTATAGCGTATGAAAATGCCAAGCCCTGGCCGGGAATCGAACCCGGGTCCTCGGGGTGAAAGCCTAATACGCTATCCACTAGGCCACCGAGGCGGCTCAGTCGAGAACCAAATCATCACGTCAAAATCTCTGTAGTACAGCTTATGTATTGAAACAAAATAAAATATATTCAAAAACTTTTGATGAAATTGTTTAAATGTAAAGAAATTTTAAAACTTGGAGTAAATTTACCTTACTGATTAAAGAAATGTTAATATAAATGTCGAAAAATTATAACCTACAAGTAAAAAAGTAATGATTTTAAAATTAACCTTACAATAAACATTAGTTATAATGGTTGCTTGTTCATTACTATTTTAATTGTATTTAAATACAGATGGTTCCAAGACAAAGTCAGGCACTGGTGTACGGTCTGAGACCAGGGTTAAAGAAAAAGTACGAGCGTAATTACCCTGGGACAGCATACAACAGTATTTCAGGATGAAGTGATGGCCATTAATGACTGTGTTCGGGAGAACTTGGATCGGGGTTTCAAAAAGGCACGTATTCATATTCATACCGATAGTCAGGCGGCAATAAAAGCACTTGCGGGTCCTATAATACAGTCCAAGCTGGTCTGGGAGTGTAGGAAGAACCTTGACATTCTGTCCCGGGAAAACCGGGTAACTCTTCACTGGGTTCCGGGGCATAGGTGAGTTGAGGGTAATGAGGAGGCAGACCGACTGTCTGGACTTGGATCTGCATCTGAGTTTATCGGATCTGAGCCGGCTTAGGGATTTCTCTATCGTTGGCCAGGTCCGCAATTAATGGGTGGATTACATGTCAACACCAGGTAAGATGGAACAACATTCATGGGCATTCCCATAGTAAACGCCTCTTAAGCAAAGTTCCTTCTGGAGGAATTAAAGGGGCAGCAGATGTCCTGGGCAGAGCACAACTCAGGAGGATCATGGGGCTCATAACAGGGCACTGTGGTCTGAGGGTGCACATGAACAGGATAGGTGTGTACCACGGAGAAACCGTGTGTAGATTGTGCAGGAAGGAGGAGGAAACTGTAGGTCACATAATTTATGATTGTGAGGCTCTTGCTAGTAGGAGGCTAGGGGTTTTTGGTTTCCAAGACCCTAGGGATCTTCAGCAGAGTGAGCTAGTCAGTGGGTTGTTGGAACTTATTAAGAGCACCAATCTGCTGAATTAGGTATTTTAAGAGGTAAGTTGCACAATAGGTCAGTTGATCGCAGTGCCTGGGGTTGAACAAATCCCTTCCTCTAGAATATGATCTAATCTAATTGTATTTAAAATATCCATGACAAGAAATGTTTTACAGAATTTAAAAAGGAATAGATTTATATTTAAATATTTTGTTTACACTTACCTTTGAGGCCATCCTTTTTGAATTTTTGGTTGCACTGGACCGATCCCTCCAGCAGCCTTAACAGAACCGGGAGCCCTAGCAGGTGTTTTCCTTGGCGCGCCTGGTCTACTTGGAAATTTAACTTTAAAATCAGAAGTGGTTTGTTCCGGGACAGCGGTCGTAGCGTCGCTGATGTTAGTGCTTATTTTATCTTTGTACCCGGGCGGCAGGAGATCAGCTACATCTTTGAATTGTACTTTCTTTAAAATTGACTCTAAAACAGGTGCAGTTGTTTCCTTGCTGGATTCTGTAGTCAGTTTAAATCCTGGCGGAAGGAGTGAATTAATATCAACTTTGTCCGCTTTTATGTTGCTGGAGTTGTATCCCGGAGGCAGTAAGTTACTAGGAACATCAAATTTCAGGTTTGGTATTTTAACTTCTTTGTTTTTCTTACCATTAGTTTCGTTATTTGTTTTATTTTCTTTATATCCTGGAGGAAGAAGTGGGGTTAAATCTTCAAATTTAATTTTGCTTAAAATACTTTCAATTGTTTTTGCTTTTTCAGTACTGCTAGCGCTCTCTTTTGGCGGTTTATAACCAGGAGGAAGGAACGCTGATATATCGTCTAGTTTAATTTTATTCTGCTTATTTGACGTGTCCGTAGACCGTCCTCCGCTTGCGCGATTAGCGGCATTTTTTTCTAAGGCCGGAGCTTGATCGCCTTGCATTTTTTCAGGCTCCATAGTTGTAGTCGTAGTTGTGGTTGTAGTTTTCCGGAAGGAACTTCTTGCTTTAAATCCAGGAGGCAAGAGACCAGGAGCAAGCTCGTCGTATTGGATATTGTCGAATATAGACGATTTCTTTGGTTTAGGTGTAGTTCTGCGAGCCGATGGACTAAATTTTCGTATAATTACCGGTGGGAAATCATCCGAGGGAGTTGGTTTTGGAGTCGTAGTTGTGGTTGTAGTGGTAGTCGTTGTGGTTGTAGAAGGTGTGGTAGTAGTTGTAATTGTTGTTGTCGAGATGGTAGAATTTTCAGGCGTCATTTCTGGAAGAACCTCAAGTTCTAATTTGCTACCATTTGGCTGGAAACCTCCAGTTAATATGCCACTTGACAGTTCCGATTGCACCCTGTCCAATTTATCTATGATGCTTTCAGTAGATGCTGGAGAACTAGGTTTTGAAGAAATAGTGCTTGAAATAACTTGTTCGTCACCTTTCTCTGGAGGTGGTGGTAAAGTAGGATCACTTCCACGACTTTCTGGTTGAGGCAAACTAGTTTGAGTTTCTTCTTCTTTATCGTTAGTTTCATTTGCGGGTACTTTACCGACAGGCGACTTATCTTTAGCAGCAAGTGGCTGAGTATGGACTTGTTGATTGACTGCGCCGGACGGAAGGAAACGAGCTCCTGAAACACTTCTACTTGTTTGCACAGATGCGACGATGACCCAACTTTCAGTTGGATGCGCTTCGTCACCGTCTTCAATTTGTACATCGTCAGAGCTTGGCGGTGCTTTTACTTGATCGGATTCCATAGCTGATGGTGGAGCTGTTACCACTTCACTAGTGCTATTAATGGGTAAAGTGTCATTTTGATGTGGAGATGAAGAAACTAATGGACTTTTCCCTGCTGTTACACTAGATTGTACAGAAACAGATATCGCGCTCAGTTCGTCAGATTTGTCGTCACGGCCAGTCTGTAACGGAGATTCTGTTGCATCAATTGAAGCACTGTCAACAAACGTACGGAAATTATCATCCGCTACCAATTTGTGATCATCGTGCATATTAAGAACATCAAAACTTGAATTAACCTCATGTTTCTGAATGTTTTCCGGTATTGTTTCGTTGAGTATTATGTGAGGAAAGACCGTAGCGAATTCAAACTCTTCAAAATGTTCGTCGTCGTAACTTTCCGTAGCGTCATCTGCAGGGAAGTCGTAATCGTGTTCACTCGGCAAATGTTCATTTTCTGAATGTTTGTAGTCGTCGTCTTGCAAATTATCTGCTTCCGATGGCTCTACTTTGTCAGAGTCGTATTCAAAATGTTCTTCTTCTTCATTTAAGGGCTCGTTGATACTTTCAGTAGTGCTAGTCAAGTTTAAAAACGGACTTACAGTTGTCGAAGTAACGGGGTTGAATACTATTTTCTTTTTAAACAATGGACGTCCAAAGTCAGAATATTTATTTGGGTTTTCTTCTACTGTAGAAGATGCGGTGCTGAGGGGATGCAAAGAGTTACGTGAATTGTCAGTTTGTGATGCAGCAAACCTATTTCTACTTCTCTGGTGTTTCTCAATCAGTCTTGGTATAGTCGGCGGAGAGTAAGTTGTCGGGACAACTCGGCTGTCAAGCCTTATTGTTTTGTATTTGCTCCGAGAAACGAATGTTGGTTTAGTAGTGTACGGACTATCTTCTCTGTTGTTTTCATTATTTTTAGGGAATGCCGGGGTTCCTCTGTTAATAGGGTTCAAATTCTTCGAAAAGGGCACTATGCTATCTCTAGAGCTGGTCTGTAGTATATTTCCAGGCTTTCGTCTTATCGTAACATCTCTCACTTGATCTCTGTTTGCAGTTTGGTCTGTTAAGAAGACATCGGGTGTACTTGATGCTACCGGCTGAGGGGTACTGTCGTCTAGTTCCAGATGCTGGTCAATATAAGCGTCCAAAGCAAGATCATCTGAGTGATTCGTTATATCAGAAATCGGGAAGGACGTCACTTGTGGTCTTTTTATCCTTCTGCTTTCCGGCGCTACTGCAGGACTCGAGCCTTGAGTTTGTCGCCATCTGTGGTGAGGTGTTGGAGACAACTGGTCTATTAGGCCTTGCGGATGTTCCAAGTTTGCGTAGCTTTGAGTTGTTTTGGAGTCATCGTCATTATTCTGATTTGTAGCGAACGAGTTTTGAATTTGGTTTTGAAAACTCGGTTTTTTAACTCTATGCGAGTTTTGAAACCTTTGTTGAGAGTCTAAAGAAGACGTGATTTCGAAAGGGTTATATCTTTGAGGATTCGATTGAGGCTGGAACGGATGAAATGGCTGCCGAAGGTGCTGGTTGGTTTGTACAAATTGTTGGTTTGTTGATCTGGAAGGAAACGAATCGAACTGTTGCAACGACGATCCTTGGGAAGGTAGTTGAAAAGGCGACGCTTGCGAAGAGAATCCTTGCTGAACTGGCTGGAATCGAGGCACAGTCTCTTGGGTATCTTCAGTTTGATAATTTGTAGGCGACGGACGGAAGGACGAAAATACGCTGCTGCTAGGAGACGGGGCAAAGAAGTTGGACAACTGTTGCTGAGAAGTGCGTTGAACGGGTTGCTGTTGGAACCCCAAGTATCGTGGCTGTTGTCCGTTGTTAGTGAAGAAATAGTCTTGCCCTGAAACACAAGATAACAGTTTTATAGTTATTTAATTATATTGGCTGAGTTGTTAGAAATTAAGTTTTAATGTAACTGGTTTACTTTTGAAAAGTTTCGAGATTTTTAATTTAATGTCCTTTAAATTATTTTGGAAATAGCAACCGTGTTTTATGAACACGGAAAAAGTAAACCCCACAGGGGATGCAGACTAGCTGCACCTATTGAGAGGATTTAGACGTCCCTCGCGGTATCCGAGTTTAACACACACTTACAACACTACACTTACGACCTTAACATTTTACACTCACACTTACATTTAGGGAGGTGATAATAGCCTCAATGTGCTTTTTGCCTTAAAATAACAAAAAAAAGGAAAAAGTAAATATGGGTCATATTAGAAAAAAGAAATTTCAGTAATGTTTTAAAAAAGCTATTGTTAGGTAACATCGACAAAGAAGTTAAAAACATGACCCAATTATTACTGTATACTGTCCACAGACAAAAGCAATAATACAATTTAATATACAAGCAGAGTTCAACCATATATCAAATTTTTTTCTGACGTTTTCCTAACTGGCGAACTGTTTTGAAAATTGAAAAACAACATGGTGTTCTAATTCGAGATAAAGGCTTTATCATGTATCAATACAGTGACCAGAGATATCTGAAAAATTTATTTTGTCTTGAAATATGTTTTTAAGATTAACGGATTGAATTTTTTTGGTGGTCTTAAAGACAGACAGAGTTTTTGAATATCAGTAAACCCATGTTGTAAGATAGGCACAACGTAAGTGTGAAATATCAGTAATCCCACGCTGTAAGATAGGCACAACATAAGTGTGAAATATCAGTAATCCCATGCTGTAAGATAGGCACAACGTAAGTGTGAATTATCAGTAATCCCATACTGTAAGATAGGCACAACGTAAGTGTGAATTATCAGTAATCCCATGCTGTAAGATAGGCACAACATAAGTGTGAAATATCAGTAATCCCATGCTGTAAGATAGGCACAACGTAAGTGTGAATTATCAGTAATCCCATACATACTGTAAGATAGGCACAACGTAAGTGTGAATTATCAGTAATCCCATGCTGTAAGATAGGCACAACATAAGTGTGAAATATCAGTAATCCCATGCTGTAAGATAGGCACAACGTAAGTGTGAATTATCAGTAATCCCATACTGTAAGATAGGCACAACGTAAGTGTGAAATATCAGTAATTCCATGCTGTAAGATAGGCACAACATAAGTGTGAAATATCAGTAATCCCATGCTGTAAGATAGGCACAACGTAAGTGTGAAATATCAGTAATCCCATGCTGTAAGATAGGCACAACATAAGTGTGAAATATCAGTAATCCCATGCTGTAAGATAGGCACAACATAAGTGTGAAATATCAGTAATCCGATGCTGTAAGATAGGCACAACGTAAATGTGAAATATCATTATTCCCATGCTGTAAGATAGGCACAACATAAGTGTGAAATATCAGTAATCCAATGCTGTAAGATAGGCACAACATAAGTGTGAAATATCAGTAATCCGATGCTGTAAGATAGGCACAACGTAAATGTGAAATATCAGTAATCCCATGCTGTAAGATAGGCACAACATAAGTGTGAAATATCAGTAATCCCATGCTGTAAGATAGGCATAACATAAGTGTGAAATATCAGTAATCCGATGCTGTAAGATAGGCACAACGTAAATGTGAAATATCAGTAATCCCATGCAGGCACAACGTAAGTGTGAAATATCAGTTTAAATTCAAATGAAACGAAATTTTAAAAATTCAACAGCACAAAAAATACATTAGTAAAAAATTCAGCACTTATAGAAGAAGCGGTGTTACAAGACTAACACCATTTTTATTATATTAAAAAAAAATCTATCAGAACATTCGTTTACATGTTGCATTTGAAAATCTCGTTAATTTATTACATTATCTATTTTCGAGTTCAATTTTAGGCTTACAATCCAGAAAAAAACCATGTCAGGTTAGGTTAGGTCAGGTTAGGTTAGGTTAGCTAAAGTTTTTTTTAAACTAACCACTAAGTTTTAATTGTTTACTTAAGTGATTTAATGCGCAACTACAAAGCAACGAGCCGAGCGCGGAGGTAAAACTAACCATCTCAGTTATAAGACTTTCAGAGGACCTGTAAGAAGACTTACAGAGACCTCAGTTGAAAAAACTTTTATTTATAAGAAGGCGTTTTAGAAAAGTGATATGTGGACTTGTTTAATGAAAGCGTTTTAATGTGAAATGTGTACTTCTAGAGTTATTCAACTTAACCTGGTGTAATAAACAAACATTCGTGAAAATATTGTCAGTGGGTGAAAATTTGATTTACACTCTTCACGATTGACTGCTAACACAAGAATACAGTTTCAATTATTTCATAAAATATAGAAAACGTGGACGTTTTAACAGATTCAGCCACCTCGGTGGCCTAGTTGATAGCGTACTGGGCTTTCACCCCGAGGACCCGGGTTCGATTCTCGGCCAGGTCTTGGCCCTTTCATACGTTATAAATCATCCCATCGTCTGCATTAGCTCAAGTGTGTACAATAGTCGGACGTTAAACACAAAAAAAAGAAAAAAAAATTAACAGATTCATATTATAAGCAATCGCAAAATTAAATTGCCTTTAAAATAGAACACTCTACATATAAAATTTACATATTTATATGTAGCATTTTTTTAATAAAACTGCATATTAATATGTAAAGCAAATTGAGAAAGCTAAGACAGACAGCAGCGGCAAATAAAATCAGTCTGTAGCAAATAGAGTATAAAACAATAATTTATTACGAATTGGCGGAAGGATTGTCTATTTATTGGCATCGTAAATATAAACAGGATTCTATGTCCTACATCTTGTTTGGCTAATAAACAATAAAGCATTGTATGAACGAGCTAATAAAAGATGGACCATCCTCACGAATAATTTACAATCTTTGTTTAGCTCGATAGCATTACGTGTACGATTACCAAGACGTATGACGGATTTACAGTGAAAGCAGTAAAAATTGCCTGATAAGAAAGATAAAATGAACCATTTACGGTATATTTATAGAAACACTGGACAGGGATTAAGAAATGTAATGATTTATTTAAAAAACTGGCTAATCTGTGCAAATGTTTAGTCCCCATATCTTAGTGAAAAGCTTTACTTCTTATGACTGGGTATTAATGTATGTCTTGCACGGGGAAAAAATCAGTTTGCCGTCACGCATCACACTCTTATATATATTTTTGTTTAAAAATGTATTTTTGAAGTGAAAACTTGTACGTTCGCGCCATTATATTACTTACCCAGTCCAACTTAATTATTTAGTTTTGTGTCAAGTGTTAACTGTGTAATAGTGACGTTTTATACGTTTATTATATATTGGTAGGTGTGAATAATAAATATTTAAATTATTTTAAACGCCATTATGCTACTTACCCAGTCCAACTTTATTTAGTATTTAGTTTTATGACAAATGTTAACTGTGTAACAGTGAAGTTTTATACGTTATTATATATCGGTAGGTGTGAATAATAAATATTTAAATTATTTTAAACGCCATTATGCTACTTACCCAGTCCAACGTTATTTAGTATTTAGTTTTGTATTTTTTTTTTTTTTTTTTTTTTTTGTAACGTCCGACTATTGTGCACACTTGGGCTAATGCAGACGATGGGATGATTTATAGCGTATGAAAATACCAAGCCCTCGCCGGGAATCGAACCCGGGTCCTCGGGGTGAAAGCCTAGTACGCTATCCACTAGGCCACCGAGGCGGCTAGTTTTATGACAAGTGTTAACTGTGTAACAGTGACGTTTTATACGTTATTATATATTGTTAGGTGTGAACAATACTTATTTAAATGTCATTATACTACTTACCCAGTGCAACTGAATTATTTAGTATTCAGATTTGTGATACGTGTTAACTGTAGGCTACAACAGTGACGTTTTAATAATATTTTATACTTTTTAATATAATATTTCAAATTTGAAAGTTTATGTGTGTGTTTTTGTTTGTTATTCAATCACACATTAACTGCTGGGCCGATTGAGATGAAATTTAAAATGAACATGGTTCAGGTACCTGAGATGAACATAGATGTATTCACGTTTTAAAAATCTGAATCCCTGTTATTATTTATTATAAAATTATTGTTTATAAGCTTACATTTGAAATGATTTTAATTGAAATAATCTTATAATTCCAAACAACTTGCATTTCCAAATTAAAATATTGCAGTTTCCATTGAAGATGGCATTTACAATGACAATTAATGTCACAGTGTCAGATATTAAGAGTAGCAGGAATACATTTGGGACTCCGTGCTTCTTCTATGGTCAGTTATAGCCTTTTCTAGAGTGTCGAGTAGCAAAAATCAATGTCTTGGAAAAAACCAAAAAATCATATAATATTGTATTTAGAAATATATTAAACTGAACTGAACGTACTCATGATTTTGAAAATCGACTTAAAATTCTATTTTGTGGTGTAACATATACAGCCATAACCCGTGATAAGAAGTAGTCGTGCGACTGCCACCTGTTTTAAATACTTAAAATAACCTTGTAACCTTCTACCGTTAAAGCACAGCTTTTTGTTTTGCCCAATCTTTAATAATACGAGTATGTTTAACTATTTAGTCTAATTTACAGGCCCTGTTTCCATTTTATGTTAAGTGATAAAACTTATCCATTCCAATAAGTGCAGTGTTTTCTTACTTCTTGGATGGGAGCAAATTAACGGCTTCGAATTGCTTCTACTACAAACAAATTGAGTATATATTTATTATTCAAGCTTTGATTCTTTAGGCGCGATATGGCACTTTTTGTACGAGTAAAAAGCATTAACTTCGCGTCACGCTCGATCATCGATTTATACGGTGAATCATCGTTTATAAAAAAATATACATAAATAAAAAAGTATTTGCATTAATTCATGTAGAGATTATAACGGATATAGCCTACTGTTTATTGCAGGATTAATATTTACAAGCTCGTATTTTATAAATTTAACTTTTTAAAATTAATAAAAAGGTCTTTATTTTGTTATTTTGTTTTTCTCTCGCAGATTATGAAACGAAAAATCTATAGTCGAGTCAAAATATTACTATCTATTGAACTATTAATGTGTGCAAACTCATAATTAGGTACTAAAATTGAATAATTATTATATTTATATATCAATAACTCTACAATGTTATGAGCATATTTGTAACTTTCCATAACAATTAGTGTAAGCATAGCTTGTGTCGGTTAGTCCATGACTGCCACATTGAGTATTTAGCGAAAGGTTGCTATTTTAAACGACACTGACTCGTAAATAGAAGCGAAAGTTTGTACTTTTAATAAAATTAATTGACTTAATTAATATATAATATTTGCAAATAGATATATACACGAGGCAATATAAGGCTCGTATATATAAGGCAATGTCCTGACTGACTGACTGATCAACGTACAGCCCAAATTATAAAACTTAGAGACTTGAAATTTTCAAGGTACATTCTTACAACAATGTCAAGGTGCACTAAAAAGGGTTTTGTAAAAATTTGATTTTAACACCATTAAACTAGTAACCCAGTCCAAATTTAATAATCAACGTACAGCCAATACTATTATAGCTAGAGACTTGAAATTTTCAAGGTACATTCTTACAACAATGTCAAGGTGTACTAAAAAAGATTTTGTAAAAATTTGATTTTAACACCATTAAACTAGTAACCCAGTCCAAATTTAATAATCAACGTACAGCCAATACTATTACAGCTAGAGACTTGAAATTTTCAGGGTACCTTCTTACAACATTGTCGAGATGCACTGGAAAAAGGGGTGCACTGAAAAACGATTCTCCAGTATGCAACCCCTAAAGAGGTAAACATGAGGTACAACAATTTTTATTGGAAAAAATATGTTTTTCATCTGACCTTCTAAAAACGTAACATAGTCACTCTTAAGTATAAGTAATGAAATATATTTTTCACCTTTTCCCCAAAACGCATCCCCTAAAGAGATTGAAAAAAGGTATAAAATATAAAAAAGGGGTATAATTTTTTATTGAAAAAATACATATTTCTTATATTCTAGAAATATGCTATGAAACACGTATTTCAACATTTTTCTGAATTCATCCCCTTAAAGAATAAAAATGGAAAAAGAGTTATCATGGGAGAAAAAAGAGTGTTTGCATTAGAGAAAAATATTTTTATCAAATTTTCTTAAAAGTAAACAAAATATTTTAAAACACAAATTAAGATACACGCAATTCAGTATTTTCCCCCGAATTAATCCCCTAAAAGGACAAAAATATAGAATAGGTATAAATGTTTGTATTGGACAAAAATATTCTTGATCAGATTTTCTTAAATTCGAATGGAACACGTTTGAAGACAAAGTTTGAATAAAACAACATATTCAGGTCATAATATTTTTTCATATTCACTGTAAAATAATCACGAGTTTAGATGATCACGCTATTATTAATATATTTGTTTATGTTTCCAAATTATTACATTACTGAAACGGTTTAAGTTTCGTGGGCGAAGCCGCGACGGGTAATGCTAGTTAGATTATAAAAGCAAAGTAGGACCAGAATTGTTAAAACTAATTTAAAATTAGTAATATTGTTTTGAGAGAAAGGAACGCTTTACGTATAGGCCTATATAACTTGTTATGAACACCGCGGCAACTAGCGCAATAAACGAGCCCGTTTCTTTCTTCTTCTTCTTCTCGCCATTGAGAGACATTTCTTTGTGATTCATTCATTCCCTTCATCACCGTTACGTAATCCGTTTCCTTTTCGAGACAGTTAACTCTTGCGATATATCGATTGTTACACGGATTTCTTTCAAATTGAGTAATATTGCACATACTTCTTCTCTGATGGACAGGACGTAGTGGAACGAAAGTACGCAACACTTGACCGTCTGCTACTGATTGCTGTGTTGTGGAAACTGTGTTGTTATAGATTTTACGAATCCGTCGAATTTGTTTTGGCATGACATAACTCACGCAACTAGACCAGTTGGAATAACTGGGACAGCTTTAAAACATATCAAAGTTAATGTAGATGCAATTAATGTCAGACACAAATACATGCAATCTTAATCTTAATCATATTATATTTCTGAAAGTTTGTCTGTTTGTTTGTTTGTTATTCAATCACTCTTTAACCACTGGACTAATTGAAATAAAACTTGGTACAAAAATTATTTAAGTATCTGAGATAAACATGGGCCTATTCCCATTTTAAAAAACGTCGTCATACTACTTACCCAGCCTAACATAATTATGTACTATTTAGTTTTGTGACATGTGTTAACTGTAGTTATGTTTAATTACTGTTTACTGGACCTGAGATTTAGGCACCTGAGATGGACATAGATCTAATCCCATTTTAAGAATCTTAATCTGTGTTTTATTTATTGCAAAATTATTGCTTTTAATGTTACATTTTCAACTATTTTAGTTGAAATGTTTTCAAAACTGACTCTAATTTGTTACTTTGTGTTGAATTTTCAATATTAAATGTGTAAAAGAGTGCAGATTACTATACGTTAAAATTACTATAATTGTAAGTATTTTCTCTTTTTGAAAGTCTGGTTGCTTTATTGTTTGTAGTTTTGTTATTTTAAGTTTCATTAGATCAAATAATCACAATCTGGTATTTTTCATTTCAGACTTTTCAATGTTTTCGACGCAGAGTGCAGAATATATAACATATACAATTTTATTAGGATACTTTAATTGTAAGGTAGTATATATATTTGTGTAATTACATTATATGAAAAAATGGTAAATATGTAGTGCAGCATGACCTGGATTTTTCGATATTTTTGTTACTAAAACGCTTTATTACGTGCCCAAAAGCAAAAACCCAAAGTATAAAAGCGCGGAAACCGAGAAGTACGATAAAAATCGAAAATAAAAGTGACCAACATAACCTCAAAATTGCTACCGCGCGAAAATCGGTAACGTGTTGTAGATCGGTAAAACAATAAAAATACTTCTAACACGGGTTTTGGTGATAAGAAACCCATTTTTTTTTTTAATGAATACTCCATAACCTAACTTACATGGTTGTTAGGCCTAACACGGTGATGCGTTAAAAATATCTTTATTAAAAAAAAAAACACAATAACTTAACTGACACGGTTGTTGGTCTTAACACGGTGATGCGTGATGTTTAATGTATTGCAGGCAAAGCCGTGACGGGTAACAGCTAATCATATTATATTTCTGAAAGTTTGTTTTTGTTTATTTGTTTGTTATTCAATCACACACAACTACTGGACCCATTGTGATTAAATTTGGTATGAACACGGTTTAGGTACCTGAGATAAACACATTACTATTCCAATTTGGGACCTGTGCTTTACTTGCTGTACACAAGTGACCTTCCTACTGCAGATGATACAACCACTGGTACGTTCGCAGATGATACTGCAATCTTAGCTACGGGTAAGAAAATTGAAGAAGCTGTGATGAAGCTTCAACGAGCTACAGATGAGGTGTGCAAATGGACCAAAAAATGGCGCATTAGCCTGAACAAAACCAAGTCAGTGAATGTAAATTTTACAAATCTTAAGATAGATCATTCCATCCCAATTACAATAAATTCTATACCAATTCCCCAAGCTAACTCTGCTAAATATCTGGGAATGACCTTGGATGTGAAACTGAAATGGAAGGAACACGTAAAAAAGAAAAAGCAAGAATTGAATTTTAAATTTAGAAAATTGTATTGGCTAATTGGAAGACAATCCAAACTGTCAATTCATAATAAGTTATTAATATATAAACAGGTTTTAAAGCCAGTGTGGAACTATGGAATACAGTTGTGGGGCTGTACAAATAAGACGAATATTAATACAATTCAAGTTTTTCAAAATAAGGTACTTCGAAGCATTGTTGACGCACCATGGTATATACGAAATGACAACATTCATAGGGATTTGAATGTAGAGTTTGTCAGTGAAGAAATCAAAAAGCAAGCATTGAAGCATGGACACCGCATCATGGACATCATGAATGCTCCGAGGTTCGGGGACTGATGGTTACACCTACGTCAGCTAGAAGACTGCAAAGAACTAAGCCTTCTGATTTGATTAGTAGAGAATAACCATTGGGTTATAACTCTAGATAAACGTACTATATTTACCGATTGTGTTCATAGAAATGTAAATTACTAGATGGGTTTCTGACTCAGTTGTAATATTATTAATAATAAAAAAAAAAAATAATAAAAAAAAAAAAAAAACTATTCCAATTTTATTGTATAATGCTGCACTAGCCCAAGTGCGCACAATAGTCGGACGTTAAAAAAAAAAAATAGTGACTTTTTATTAAAACCTTATTTTATTAAAATATGACAGGACCCTGTTTTAGAGTATCGAGTAGAAAAAATTTGTATGTATTGGCCGAAAACCATAAATCTTATAATATTGTATATAGAATTATATCAAAATGAAATGAATGTATTCTGATTTTGGAAATCGACTATACATTTTATTGCCTATATTATAATTGCAGGCAAAGCCGCAACGGGTAACAGCTAGTTTTTATATAATTTTAATATATTTTGCAAATACATTAATTTTTGATATTTTAAACCACCGGTTTTACTGCTAAATCATTGCAAACTTTAGTAAGCAAAAATAATATATTATGATTTCCAATAGTGCTTATAATACCCGTGATTTTTGTTAGTGTTAACTGTATTTTTAAAATACTTGACAAGTTCCGGATGGAAAACTATACAGTATTGTAATTGTACATCATTGTGTGATATTGGAAATGTAAAAGGAAAGTAGCTCTTCGTTTCGCTATAAAAAATATGCAGTTATTGAGAAAAAACAATACATATAGAGGACGATTTAAAATATCAATATGTTTAGTTACTTGAGTGACGAGAAAAAACAATACATATAGAGGACGATTTAAAATATCAATATGTTTAGTTACTTGAGTGACGAGAAAAAACAATACATATAGAGGACGATTTAAAATATCAATATGTTTAGTTACTTGAGTGACGAGACGAAAAACAATACATATAGAGGACGATTTAAAATATCAATATGTTTAGTTACTTGAGTGACGAGAAAAACAATACATATAGAGGACGATTTAAAATATCAATATGTTTAGTTACTTGAGTGACGAGAAAAAACAATACATATAGAGGACGATTTAAAATATCAATATGTTTAGTTACTTGAGTGACGAGAAAAAACAATACATATAGAGGACGATTTAAAATATCAATATGTTTAGTTACTTGAGTGACGAGAAAAAACAATACATATAGAGGACGATTTAAAATATCAATATGTTTAGTTACTTGAGTGACGAGAAAAACAATACATATAGAGGACGATTTAAAATATCAATATGTTTAGTTACTTGAGTGACGAGAAAAACAATACATATAGAGGACGATTTAAAATATCAATATGTTTAGTTACTTGAGTGACGAGAAAAAACAATACATATAGAGGACGATTTAAAATATCAATATGTTTAGTTACTTGAGTGACGAGAAAAAACAATACATATAGAGGACGATTTAAAATATCAATATGTTTAGTTACTTGAGTGACGAGAAAAAACAATACATATAGAGGACGATTTAAAATATCAATATGTTTAGTTACTTGAGTGACGAGAAAAAACAATACATATAGAGGACGATTTAAAATATCAATATGTTTAGTTACTTGAGTGACGAGAAAAAACAATACATATAGAGGACGATTTAAAATATCAATATGTTTAGTTACTTGAGTGACGAGAAAAAACAATACATATAGAGGACGATTTAAAAATATCAATATGTTTAGTTACTTGAGTGACGAGAAAAACAATACATATAGAGGACGATTTAAAATATCAATATGTTTAGTTACTTGAGTGACGAGAAAAACAATACATATAGAGGACGATTTAAAATACATATAGAGGAATATCAATATGTTTAGTTACTTGAGTGACGAGAAAAACAATACATATAGAGGACGATTTAAAATATCAATATGTTTAGTTACTTGAGTGACGAGAAAAACAATACATATAGAGGACGATTTAAAATATCAATATGTTTAGTTACTTGAGTGACGAGAAAAACAATACATATAGAGGACGATTTAAAATATCAATATGTTTAGTTACTTGAGTGACGAGAAAAAACAATACATATAGAGGACGATTTAAAATATCAATATGTTTAGTTACTTGAGTGACGAGAAAAAACAATACATATAGAGGACGATTTAAAATATCAATATGTTTAGTTACTTGAGTGACGAGAAAAAACAATACATATAGAGGACGATTTAAAATATCAATATGTTTAGTTACTTGAGTGACGAGAAAAAACAATACATATAGAGGACGATTTAAAATATCAATATGTTTAGTTACTTGAGTGACGAGAAAAAACAATACATATAGAGGACGATTTAAAATATCAATATGTTTAGTTACTTGAGTGACGAGAAAAACAATAAAAAACAATACATATAGAGGACGATTTAAAATATCAATATGTTTAGTTACTTGAGTGACGAGAAAAAACAATACATATAGAGGACGATTTAAAATATCAATATGTTTAGTTACTTGAGTGACGAGAAAAAACAATACATATAGAGGACGATTTAAAATATCAATATGTTTAGTTACTTGAGTGAAAAAACAATACATATAGAGGACGATTTAAAATACATCAAGTGACTTGAGTGAGAAAAACAATACATATAGAGGACGATTTAAAATATCAATATGTTTAGTTACTTGAGTGACGAGAAAAACAATACATATAGAGGACGATTTAAAATATCAATATGTTTAGTTACTTGAGTGACGAGAAAAAACAATACATATAGAGGACGATTTAAAATATCAATATGTTTAGTTTTGACGAGAAAAAACAATACATATAGAGGACGATTTAAAATATCAATATGTTTAGTTACTTGAGTGACGAAAAACAATACATATAGAGGACGATTTAAAATATCAATATGTTTAGTTACTTGAGTGACGAGAAAAAAACAATACATATAGAGGACGATTTAAAATATCAATATGTTTAGTTACTTGAGTGACGAGAAAAAACAATACATATAGAGGACGATTTAAAATATCAATATGTTTAGTTACTTGAGTGACGAGAAAAACAATACATATAGAGGACGATTTAAAATATCAATATGTTTAGTTACTTGAGTGACGAGAAAAAACAATACATATAGAGGACGATTTAAAATATCAATATGTTTAGTTACTTGAGTGACAAGAAAAAACAATACATATAGAGGACGATTTAAAATATCAATATGTTTAGTTACTTGAGTGACGAGAAAAAACAATACATATAGAGGACGATTTAAAATATCAATATGTTTAGTTACTTGAGTGACGATTTAAAAAAAACAATACATATAGAGGACGATTTAAAATATCAATATGTTTAGTTACTTGAGTGACGAGAAAAAACAATACATATAGAGGACGATTTAAAATATCAATATGTTTAGTTACTTGAGTGACAAAGTGGGTCCATATAACATCGGATAAGTTATTGAGAAAAACAATACATATAGAGGACGATTTAAAATATCAATATGTTTAGTTACTTGAGTGACGAGAAAAAACAATACATATAGAGGACGATTTAAAATATCAATATGTTTAGTTACTTGAGTGACGAGAAAAAACAATACATATAGAGGACGATTTAAAATATCAATATGTTTAGTTACTTGAGTGAAAGAAAAACAATACATATAGAGGACGATTTAAAATATCAATATGTTTAGTTACTTGAGTGACGAGAAAAAACAATACATATAGAGGACGATTTAAAATATCAATATGTTTAGTTACTTGAGTGACGAGAAAACAATACATATAGAGGACGATTTAAAATATCAATATGTTTAGTTACTTGAGTGACGAGAAAACAATACATATAGAGGACGATTTAAAATATCAATATGTTTAGTTACTTGAGTGACGAGAAAAAAACAATACATATAGAGGACGATTTAAAATATCAATATGTTTAGTTACTTGAGTGACTTGAGTGAAAAAACAATACATATAGAGGACGATTTAAAATATCAATATGTTTAGTTACTTGAGTGACGAGAAAAAACAATACATATAGAGGACGATTTAAAATATCAATATGTTTAGTTACTTGAGTGACGAGAAAAAACAATACATATAGAGGACGATTTAAAATATCAATATGTTTAGTTACTTGAGTGACGAGAAAAAACAATACATATAGAGGACGATTTAAAATATCAATATGTTTAGTTACTTGAGTGACGAGAAAAAAAAACAATACATATAGAGGACGATTTAAAATATCAATATGTTTAGTTACTTGAGTGACGAGAAAAAACAATACATATAGAGGACGATTTAAAATATCAATATGTTTAGTTACTTGAGTGACGAGAAAAAACAATACATATAGAGGACGATTTAAAATATCAATATGTTTAGTTACTTGAGTGACGAGAAAAAACAATACATATAGAGGACGATTTAAAATATCAATATGTTTAGTTACTTGAGTGACAAAGTGGGTCCATATAACATCGGATACACACACACACACACACACACACACATATATATATATATATATATATATATATATATATATACACAGTTTGAAAATAAATTCTTAAGAATATTAATACTCATTTAGAAGGTGAATTATGACTCTGTCTTTTTGAAAGAATGTTCGTGTTGTTACACCTTAGAACACTTAGGAACCAAGGATCCTGATGAAGATATTGTATAACACACTGTTCTGTGTTGTGATTGAAGATGTTCTGACGGATGTGTTGATGGATTGTAGGTTCCCAAAGTTTTGTTTACTGACATAATTGGTTATGAGTGTTCCTCATTAGTCATGCGCAATATTCTCCTCTCGTTGATCCGAATTTAAAAACTGCTTAACCGGCACAATCATTTTGATCAAAAGCTTGTGCTACGTAAATTTTATAGAAACGGTTATGAAAAATTTTGATATGTAGAACACAAACTGTGACCTTTTCATCTTTCCCCAACTATTCACTCAAATGGTAATTCGAAATTGCCTTCCCTGTAATATAAATGTACTTGAAGTACGCACACACCCGCAAGTGTAAACCACATTTTTGGAATCAAAGGGTTTGAACATGTAAAAATACATCAGTTTTTCATAATTCCCAAACTTTTTTTATATTTCGTGGAACGATAAAGTAAATGCAACATAGCAATCTCAAACATATCAATCAAAATAGAAACATTTGTCCATAGATTGATTGCAATCACTTCGTTATCAAACACGAGTTGCTCATTACACGTGAATGATTGTAAGTGTTGTTTATTTGATATGCAACCACTGTATCATTACAAACAAAATATCTTTTAGACCGTAGACTTAACCGTTAACGACACACGGATAGGTTTATTTTTCGACGACCCTTACAGTTTATTTTTCTTCTCTGCTTTAATTTTGTTTTATTATTGTCGTTTATGTTACAATATATCAAGTGTTTATGTTCACCAATAAAAGCAGTTGAGTTATTTTATCCCATTATATGTGCAGTTATGTGCCTTCACTCGGGTTTAATTGCCTGGTCGGCCACATTGTCTGAAGCGTATAAACCCTACCATTTACAGTGATATTCAGGTAATATTAGTTTTTTTTTGTGGTACAGTCCGAAAAATAAATTGTCCTAATCATCTTGAAGTTTTGTACTACTCTAGGTTCGTTTACATTTGTTGTTAATTTTTTGAAAATTAACAGTGGATATAAAATTACCCGTATTATCCGCCGCGGCTTCGCCCACGAAAATTAAACCGTTTCAGTAATGTAATAATTTAGAAACATAAAAAAATATATTAATAAAAGCGTGATCATCTAAACTCGTGATTATTTTACAGTGAATATGAAAAAATATTATAACCTGAATATGTTGTTTTATTCAAACTTTGTCTTCAAACGTGTTCCATTCGAATTTAAGAAAATCTGATCAAGAATATTTTTGTCCAATACAAACATTTATACCTATTCTATATTTTTGTCCTTTTGGGGGATGAATTCAGAGGGAAAATACTGATTTGCGTGTATCATAATTTGTGTTTTAAAATATTTTGTTTACTTTTAAGAAAATTTGATAAAAAATATTTTTCTCCAAGGCAAACACTCTTTTTTCTCCCATGATAACTCTTTTTCCATTTTTATTCTTTTAGGGGATGAATTCAGAAAAATGTTGAAATACGTGTTTCATAGCATATTTCTAGAATATAAGATAAAAAAATAATTTTTCAATACAAAATTATACCCCTTTTTTATATTTTATACCTTTTTTCAATCTCTTTAGGGGATGCGTTTTGGGGAAAAGGTGAAAAATATATTTCATTACTTATACTTAAGAGTGACTATGTTACGTTTTTAGAAGGTCAGATGAAAAACATATTTTTTCCAATAAAAATTGTTGTACCTCATGTTTACCTCTTTAGGGGTTGCATACTGGAGAATCGTTTTTCAGTGCACACCTTTTTCAGTGCATCTCGACAATGTTGTAAGAAGGTACCCTGAAAATGTCAAGTCTCTAGCTATAATAGTATTGGCTTTACGTTTTTTATTAAATTTTGACTGGGTAAGTAGTTTAATGGTGTTAAAATCATTTTTTTGCAAAATCCTTTCTTAGTACGCGCTTACATATTAAAACGAAGGTATCCTCAAAATTTCAAGTCTCTAGGTCTTATAGTTTGGGCTGTACGTTGATCAGTCAGTCAGTTAGGACATTGCCTTTGATATAAGAGTTGTAACAGTTTTCCTGAGAACTAGTCCCTTATGATATCACACAGACCAACTACTCAGACTTGTAGTCTAAAACCTAATCTTACAAAAAAATGATCAAATTTTTTGATGAAACAGCTCTTTCGGAATATCATCACAGATATTTTTATATAAATTTTTAAAAAACCATACGAGGTGTGGCTATTGAATAACGAGACTGACGCTGCGGCGGAACAAGTGCGAATGCGCCAACCGCCATTGACCGACAGCTGTTTAGTGTGAAGCTTTCTCTTCAGAATGCAGTTAGTCTCGTTAGTGTAACCAACACCGTTTAGTCATATCCTTCATTTCCGTTAGTGTTGTTATTTTGTTTTGCCGAAAAAAAATGGTTAGTGTAATAATAGAGCAACGAATTGTTGTTAAATTTCACTTCAAACTTGGAAAAACCGCTACTGAAACTTGTAATTTACTGAAAGAAGTGTATGGCAGTGAATGTTTATAGCGGGCACGTGTTTTTGAATGGTTTAAGTGTTTTCAAGATGGTCGACAAGCGTTGAAGATGATTTGCTGCCAGGTCAAACGTCAAAAAGGGATGACAATGTCGAAAAAGTTGTTAATTTGATTCGGTCTAACCGTCGTTTAAGTATTCGTGCAATTGGTGAAACTGTAGGCGTTGATAAAGAATGTGTACGGCAAAATGTACGTGACAATTTGAACATGCGAAAAGTGTGTGCCAAAATGGTGCCAAAAATTCTCATGTTTAAACAACAAGCAGCTCACAAAATATTTGTACTAATACTTTGGATGCCATTGAAAATGACCCAAATTTATTTGAAAGGATAATAATATGTGATGAATCGTGGTTTTTTACGTATGATCCGGAAACAGCGCCAATCCATGCACTGGAAGACCACAACTTCACCGAGAGCCAAAAAAGCAAGAATCAGCAAGTCAAAATTTAAAGCAATGATGATTGTTTTTTTTCGATATTCGTGGGATTGTTTACCTTCACTGGGTTCCTGAAGGTCAAACAATTAATCAATATTACTACCTTGAGGTACTTGGTAAACTACGTGAAAGAGTAAGGAAAAAACTACCCGAAATGTGGAAGGACAAATCATGGGTTTTCCACCAAGACAATGCGCCAACTCATTCTGCGTTATCAGTCAAGAGGTTCCAGGCCAAGTACAGCATCCCAGTGTTAGAACATCCACCTTACTCACCAGACCTTGCACCATGTGACTTCTATCTGTTCCCTAAGGTGAAATCTGCATTAAAAGGAACGAGATTTGAGTCCGTGGAAGCTATAAAAATGAAAGCAGCAAGAGTCCTGAAGGAGTTGACAGAATATGACTTCCAGCACTGTTTTCAACAATGGAAAATTCGCATAGAGCGTTGTAGGGATAGAGAAGGAGTGTATATAGAGAGAAGGAGATAATAAGTAATTATGTATAAAATGAAAATACAATTTTTTTACGTCAGTCTCGTTATTTAATAGCTACACCTCGTACTACATTCTTATCCAGAAAAACGTCAAAATTTTCAATAAAAAATCAATTATTATAAACAACTTCTAATAAAAACGTAACGCGGTTTTCGTTAATAAAATCCGCCTTTTTATGACAGTCGAGATATCAGGTGAAAAATATGTTTCATTACCTATATTTAAGAGTTACTATGTTACGTTTTAAGAAGGTCATATGAAAAACATATTTTTTCCAATAAAAATTGTTGTACCTCATTTTTACGTTTTTAGGGGTTGAATACGAAAAAATCGTTTTTCAGTTCACCACTATATGTGGTGATAACCCTGAAAATTTTAAATCTTTAGCTATTATAGTCTCGGCTATGCGTTGGTTATTAAAGTTAGATGGGTATGTAATTTAATGTTGTTAAAATCAAATTTTTGCAAAATCCTTTCTTATTGCACGCCTATATGGTAACATAAATGTACTCTCAAAATTTCAAGTCGCTAGCTAAAATATCTTTGGCTCTGTGTTGATTATGAATCAGTCAGTCAGTCAGTCAGGACATCTTCTTTTATATATTAAGATTTTAAACAAATAAATTTTAAAAATAAAAATAGTTAGTCAGCAACGGGATTTCAACCCACGTGCCTATATAGTTACACAAGCAAAAAATCATAGCACTGAACCAGAATGCACGTAGAAATAATCAGCTCACTGGTAGACTTAAATTCATTTCAATAATACTAATAATGTGTCCACGGCAAGTTTTTATTTTTTACCTTATACCAAAAAAGTGATGGGCCTGCCTAAAGTAGTTTTCACTTCAAAAAATTGATAAAATTACTTGGAATTTTCTAAAGTAAAGATACGTGGCACAGATAGGTAGATTTACAGTAAAACCCAAAAACACGTAAGTAGATCAAGATCGATGCTTTGTGTGTCACTGGCGAAGACAAATTGAGAGAAAGCAATTCTTCAAATAGCCTTCCTGATCTGAAGTGAAAGTAGATATCCTTTTTCGTGTAAAACACCTTTATTGTTACTTGTTTCACGGACAAATGTTTAAATATGTCGTAACACATGAGTACAGAATGCAGGTCCTACACGCTTAGATTACACTGGTAACTTTTTTAATTAAAAAAAGCAGGCAGTCGTGGGACTGGCCGACAGAAGTGACTACTTTTGGCATGCCTGACTGTATACTTCTTTCACTATTATGATTTAATTAGCTGTTACCCATTGAGGCTTCACCCGCAATTGTAATGTAGGTAATAAAATTTATAGTCGATTTTCAAAATCACGAGTACGTTAAATACAATATTACATGATTTTATGGTTTTTTGCCAAGACATAGATTTTTTCTACTCGACACTAGAATAGACTATAACTGACCATGTGAGAAGCACGGCGTCCCAAATGTATTCCTGCTACTCTTAATATCTGACCCCGTGACTTATTAATTGTCATTCTAATTCAATGGAAACTGCAATATTTTAATTTGGTTGTTTGGAATTATAATAATTTGGTTGTTTCGATTAAAATAATTGCAAATGTAAGCTTATTATAAACAATTAATTTATAATAAATAATAACAGGGATTCAGATTTTTAAAACGGGAATACATCTATGTCCATCTAAGGTACGTAAACCATGTTAATTTTAAATTTCATCTCAATCGGTCCAGTAGTTAATGTGTGATTGAATTACAAACAAAAAAACACTCATAAACTTTCAAATTTAAAATATTATATTAAGAAGTATAAAATATTATTTAAACGTCACTGTTGTAGCCTACAGTTAACACATAACACAAAACTTAATACTAAATTATTCAGTTGCACTGTGTAAGTAGTACAATATCATTTAAATATTTATTATTCACACCTACCAATGTATAATAACGTATAAAACGTCAATGTTACACAGTTAACACTTGTCATAAAACTAAATGCTAAATCAAGTTGGTCTGGGCAAGTAGTATAATGGCGTTTAAAATAATTTAAATATTTATTATTCACACCTACCAATAAACGAATAAAACGTCACTGTTACACAGTTAACACTCGACATAAAAATAAATAATTAGGTTGGACTGGGTAAGTAATATAATGGTGCGAACATACAAGTTTTCACTTCTAAAATGCATTTTAAAACAAAAATATATATAAGAGCGTGATGCGTGACGGCAAACTGAATTTTTTTCCTGTGCAAAACATAAATCCCTATCACGCCATAAGAAGTATTCACTTCAAAAATAAATAATTAAATAACTATCAGTGAACATAGTTGTTTATATTGCTTATTTTTAACACGATTAATTTTTAAATTTTTTTATTGAGGATTACAACTAAGTACGGACTTATGTAGTAGTTATAACTTAAAATAGACGACTGTGTGACAGATGTTCATTCCACTGAGTGGCTCTGGTTGTCTCTTAGTCGAAGGGTTTAGCATCCGTGCTAGCATCTGATAACACTAGAATTAGCGTGGGTTTGTAGTCGTTTTTCATTGCTGCTGCTAGACGACTGTGTGACAGATGTTCATTCCACTGAGTGGCTCTGGTTGTCTCTTAGTCGAAGGGTTTAGCATCCGTGCTAGCATCTGATAACACTAGAATTAGCGTGGGTTTGTAGTCGTTTTTCATTGCTGCTGCTAGACCACTGTGTGACAGATGTTCATTCCACTGAGTGGCTCTGGTTGTCTCTTAGTCGAAGGGTTTAGCATCCGTGCTAGCATCTGATAACACTAGAATTAGCGTGGGTTTGTAGTCGTTTTTCATTGCTGCTGCTAGACCACTGTGTGACAGATGTTCATTCCACTGAGTGGCTCTGGTTGTCTCTTAGTCGAAGGGTTTAGCATCCGTGCTAGCATCTGATAACACTAGAATTAGCGTGGGTTTGTAGTCGTTTTTCATTGCTGCTGCTAGACCACTGTGTGACAGATGTTCATTCCACTGAGTGGCTCTGGTTGTCTCTTAGTCGAAGGGTTTAGCATCCGTGCTAGCATCTGATAACACTAGAATTAGCGTGGGTTTGTAGTCGTTTTTCATTGCTGCTGCTAGACCACTGTGTGACAGATGTTCATTCCACTGAGTGGCTCTGGTTGTCTCTTAGTCGAAGGGTTTAGCATCCGTGCTAGCATCTGATAACACTAGAATTAGCGTGGGTTTGTAGTCGTTTTTCATTGCTGCTGCTAGACCACTGTGTGACAGATGTTCATTCCACTGAGTGGCTCTGGTTGTCTCTTAGTCGAAGGGTTTAGCATCCGTGCTAGCATCTGATAACACTAGAATTAGCGTGGGTTTGTAGTCGTTTTTCATTGCTGCTGCTAGACCACTGTGTGACAGATGTTCATTCCACTGAGTGGCTCTGGTTGTCTCTTAGTCGAAGGGTTTAGCATCCGTGCTAGCATCTGATAACACTAGAATTAGCGTGGGTTTGTAGTCGTTTTTCATTGCTGCTGCTAGACCACTGTGTGACAGATGTTCATTCCACTGAGTGGCTCTGGTTGTCTCTTAGTCGAAGGGTTTAGCATCCGTGCTAGCATCTGATAACACTAGAATTAGCGTGGGTTTGTAGTCGTTTTCATTGCTGCTGCTAGACCACTGTGTGACAGATGTTCATTCCACTGAGTGGCTCTGGTTGTCTCTTAGTCGAAGGGTTTAGCATCCGTGCTAGCATCTGATAACACTAGAATTAGCGTGGGTTTGTAGTCGTTTTTCATTGCTGCTGCTAGACCACTGTGTGACAGATGTTCATTCCACTGAGTGGCTCTGGTTGTCTCTTAGTCGAAGGGTTTAGCATCCGTGCTAGCATCTGATAACACTAGAATTAGCGTGGGTTTGTAGTCGTTTTTCATTGCTGCTGCCTTGATTTCACCAACAATTGTGTTCACTTTATGGTATCTGTGAATATTTTTATTGTGTACGTTCCACGGCTCATTTACTATCCAAAGTAATTTGCTTTCAATAATCTTTATATTACTTCTCTTTGCAAATCCCCAAATTTACAGTCCATATCTGCACACCGGTTTAAGAACTTGATGTTATAAAAGTAATTTATCACTAATATTTAATCTTGCATTATATCTAAATATTCTTGAACTTAATCTCAAGGTCCTTTCTTTTCTTTGTAATGTGTGACTTCCTGTTCAGCCTTGTACCCGAATTCATTCACAAATATTTATTTTCTTTTCTGTTTGGAATAATTTTACTGTTTGTTAGTAACTTCTTTCTCCTTTTTATAAGTATAATTAATATAGGTTGACTGAGATTTGTTAGATACGCCACATTTTGGTCCACACGTTGGGTTTCTATAGTTTCAACACTATAAATTGTAAAAATTATTCGTTTTTAAATTACCCGCGAACAACGGGTCAAAAATTATTTATTAATAAAATGGTTAAGTACATGATTTTAAAGCACGCAAGAGTCGCGTTTGAAATAACAAAATACATATGAACATAAATGGTTCTTGAAACCTTCCGTGGCCTCTGCACTGCCGCTTGCAGTGTACGATTAAGTGCGCGTTTTGAAATGTTTTTCGTGTCTAAACATAAAACACTCGTTCTATTTACTTTGCCCACGCTGCGAAAGGTCGAGATGCGTTTCTAAAACTGTTAGTGACTTTAAAAAAAACATTAATATAAAAATCAGTAAAATAGAGAAACATCCAGCATTTTTGCTTTGTTTTGATCGAAGCTAGGTTTTAAACTGTTTTAAAATTGCCTGATCTAAAATTTCAAAATTTGAGAGGAGCGTGAAAACGTAAAGTTTTTAAGAGGTGTGTTTCTATATAAACTATTTATGTGAAAAAAACTGTTTATATTAGAAATCTGTATTGTTTCTAGTTTCAAATGGTACTCCCCTACAAAAAGTAAACGCACGCACGCGCGCGCGCACACACACACACACACACACACACACACACACACACATATATATATATATATATATATATATATACATTATTCATTTATTCAATCGATTGTTCCCCCTTAGGAGAGCGATTGAACTTGAAATACATGATTTAATCTTCCGGTGTTTGTCCTTTTCCTCCCAGAATCTCTTCATCCTATCCGAATGCTCCTTCCTCCAGCTGTCCACTTCTTTCCAGATTGTTGTGATGTTTTATGTTGAAATTTAATTTTCTATATATATATATATATATATATATATATATATATATATATAATTTTAAAGCTCCGTCAAAGAAATAATGTAGAGGAAATTATAAATTACCTGTATGCTATATTTTTCCTGGGTTAGGGACGCTACAAAGACCATTTTCGCCGAATTTTATAGCGTCCGTCACGTCATTTATAAGTAAGGCATTTCACCGACAGACAGATGGATACGAGTGCGAATTTAAAGGAGGCCTTAGCTTTGCCTAAGGACTCTAAAAATAAGTATGTTGTATCATATTTATTGTATTTCATATTTTTTACGCTCGTTAGCAATACAGCGATGAAATGTTGGTCTATCGGTTCATCAACGTATAATTTTAATGCATCATTTCGAACGCAGATGATTCAAAATGTAGAATATTCTACTCTTTTAACAACGAACTGAACTATTTTTATTTGGAAGTCAATCGCTGATTCTATACACAAAATACAAATAATTATTAAACAAATATTAAAGGCTGGAATTATCGAGAAGGCATAACTTTTCGTATACAGAAATTGTTTTATGAGTTTAAATATACGTAACCTAATCAGAGGTGCCAATCCCTTCAAAACTCTCTCCTAAACGTTATTCACTTCCCTCCAAATTAATTAACCGTACTAGTATATGTAATATGCAGACTTTGATTTTGGTAATTCACTACTTAAAGTGTCAATTCTCACTGCGGATGGATCTGTCACTACTTAAAGTGTCAATTCTCACTGCGGATGGATCTATCACTACTTAAAGTGTCAATTCTCACTGCGGATGGATCTATCACTACTTAAAGTGTCAATTCTCACTGCGGATGGATCTATCACTACTTAAAGTGTCAATTCTCACTGCGGATGGATCTATCACTATTTAAAGTGTCAATTCTCACTGCGGATGGATCTATCACTATTTAAAGTGTCAATTCTCACTGCGGATGGATCTATCACTACTTAAAGTGTCAATTCTCACTGCGGATGGATCTATCACTATTTAAAGTGTCAATTCTCACTGCGGATGGATCTATCACTATTTAAAGTGTCAATTCTTACTGCGGATGGATCTATCACTACTTAAAGTGTCAATTCTCACTGCGGATGGATCTATTATTACTTAAATGTCAATTCTCACTGCGGATGGATCTATCACTACTTAAAGTGTCAATTCTCACTGCGGATGGATCTATCACTACTTAAAGTGTCAATTCTCACTGCGGATGGATCTATCACTACTTAAAGTGTCAATTCTCACTGCGGATGGATCTATCACTACTTAAAGTGTCAATTCTCACTGCGGATGGATCTATCACTACTTAAAGTGTCAATTCTCACTGCGGATGGATCTATCACGACTTAAAGTGTCAATTCTCACTGCGGATGGATCTATCACTACTTAAAGTGTCAATTCTCACTGCGGATGGATCTATCACTACTTAAAGTGTCAATTCTCACTGCGGATGGATCTATCACTACTTAAAGTGTCAATTCTCACTGCGAATGGATCTATCACTACTTAAAGTGTCAATTCTCACTGCGGATGGATCTATCACTATTTAAAGTGTCAATTCTCACTGCGGATGGATCTATCATTACTTAAAGTGTCAATTCTCACTGCGGATGGATCTATCACTACTTAAAGTGTCAATTCTCACTGCGGATGGATCTATCACTATTTAAAGTGTCAATTCTCACTGCGGATGGATCTATCACTACTTAAAGTGTCAATTCTCACTGCGGATGGATCTGTCACTACTTAAAGTGTTAATTCTCACTGCGGATGGATCTATCACTATTTAAAGTGTCAATTCTCACTGCGGATGGATCTATCATTACTTAAAGTGTCAATTCTCACTGCGGATGGATCTATCACTATTTAAAGTGTCAATTCTCACTGCGGATGGATCTATCACTACTTAAAGTGTCAATTCTCACTGCGGATGGATCTATCACTACTTAAAGTGTCAATTCTCACTGCGGATGGATCTATCACTACTTAAAGTGTCAATTCTCACTGCGGATGGATCTATCACTACTTAAAGTGTCAATTCTCACTGCGGATGGATCTATCACTATTTAAAGTGTCAATTCTCACTGCGGATGGATCTATCACTACTTAAAGTGTCAATTCTCACTGCGGATGGATCTATCACTACTTAAAGTGTCAATTCTCTATCACTGCGGATGGATCTATCACTACTTAAAGTGTCAATTCTCACTGCGGATGGATCTATCATCTTAAAGTGTCAATTCTCACTGCGGATGGATCTATCACTACTTAAAGTGTCAATTCTTACTGCGGATGGATCTATCACTACTTAAAGTGTCAATTCTCACTGCGGATGGATCTATCACTACTTAAAGTGTCAATTCTCACTGCGGATTGATCTATCATAAGATTTGTTAATTCAAAAAGGATAAAATATGTCTGCGAATGTTAACTTACCTAAAATAACTTTACTTTAAAGCCTCCTAAATCTTACTGTCCTTGGGCAAGTGACTTTAAAATTACCTGTCTCTGATTACGGACTACTAAACTTGCTGCCATGGGGTAAGTGGGTCTAAAATCACTACTGTTAGCTTTAACGTGTACAATACCAACCAAAAAAGATTTAGTTGAAAATTGCTTTGTTGAATAATCCAGACGGTAAAATTGTCTTGCTCTAAATTCTTTTCTCCTTCAATCAATAAAAAAATATTCTTTTAAATATTTTTCTCTTAAAATCATACGTGAAAATTTCTTCCCCCCGATCAAATCTTCAATGGCGCAACTTGCTCGAGGGGGTGTCTAGGCACCTGTGAAACTAATGTACTAACAGGCTACATATTATTCAAAGAATCTTTATAATGCGTTACTTCACGTGTAGTGTACAGTATCTATATACGTCAGATTTCTGAAAATGAAAAAAAAATGTTTTATTCAACTGAGAAACATGACAGATGAAGCTACTGAACACAGGCTCCAATATACGCGAACATTTAATTCAATATAACACAATTGTCGAATGCGATGATAATTAACGCCACTCTAGTGCGATAGTGTTGCGAATGGAGTGCGGTACGGGGCACTTAACTCACAGCTGTACCAATAACAAGTACTTATAAAATGAAAAAAACAGAAAAAGTACTTGGGTAAGTGACTACTTCTTATCACGGGTTCGAAATATTTGTAAACAAATGTCAGGTAGCAATAATCCTTAATGTCCGCAAATTACCGCATTATTTTGTGTTCACAAATTTCCGTGTCCATATCTTTCCGGACAAGCATTTCACGATCCGATGAAGGGTATGGCATCATCTTACCATCGCTTCAATAAATCATTTTCAATAGTAATTCTTTAATTATAAATTAAATAAATTGTAATCCCGAGAATAAATAACACAGGCCCAGTGAATTACAAAAAATCACTTTTATAACTTTCTTTGTGAGGAAAGCAAACCTAAAAAGAGCATAACAGCTGGCTTGGCTGGGAATAATGTCATCAGACTTAGTCATTGATGACGTCACCGTTGTGACCTTGACGAAGGGCGTTACCTGAAACTTGAACCCACACTGTAGGAGCGTCCGTGCTTCCGTCTCTGCTTATGTTACTTACGCTTCCGGGCAGGTAAAATATCGCAGTTTGTCAGGGTCACAACGGGATGGGATTAGTCAGAGATGGGACGGCTAATGGCGTACCTATGTACGTCTTACTGTATACCTTCCATAAATAAAGGTATTTTACTTGTGAACACGTAAAAGAGGGAAACAGAAAACTACCCTTACAAGTTTAAAATCGGATTATGTTGGGTTATAAATATTATTACGACAATTTTATTGTAAATTGTTTTGTTGTTTTAAACATTTTATTTTGTGTTAAAAAATATATATAAATAGAAAAGTTCAACATACGATTTACAGAGAGTGTTTCTGTTTCTGTAATGCGTGGATTTAATTCAAGAGGTGGTTTTATGGGAGAAAATAAAAAAGTTCCTGAAAACGTAAGTGCGAAAACTTTTTTTTACTACCTAACTGTCATTTTGTTTCTCTAAGTAACCCGCAGGGGGGTGCAGGCTAGCTGCACCTATTGAGAGGATTTAGACGTCCCTCGCGGTACCCGAGTCTAACACACACTTACACCTACAACACTACACTTACGACTTTAACACTTTACACTCACACTTACATTTAAGGAGGCGATAATAGCCTCAATGTGCTTTTCGCCTTAAAAATAACAAAAAAAAGTTTCTCTAAGTAATTTATATTTCTGGATCGAGTGAACTAATTAAAAAAATCTTGTAACAATAATCGGTTTTAAAATGGCAGTTTTTTAAGAAGTTAAATAAAAATTGCTCCAAAACAGTTAACTTTTATAAAAACATAGAGTAAACATTTGCAGTGCGTGGTGTCCCTATCAAACTATCCAACAAAGGGAAACAGTACAACAGGGTCCATTAATGTATGCTGCAGGTTACAATAAGATATGCCTACCGTTTTCAGTAATGTACACTAATGGATTCCGTTTCATCGTTGACCTTTGTTCTACAGTTTTAATAATTGTAACATTCGATATAACGTTAAACTCGTGACGTTTTTTTTTATAAACGTTTAATATTTCTGAATGACGTTTTTTAAAACAATTTTTCAGACGCCATTTTGAATTTTGAAGTATTACTTTAACACGTTGGTTATTTTACTTTTCCATTCGTGAAAATCCGATTTCACCATCGCAGGGGCTCGGTGGTCGAAGTAGTTACCACCGGCCAGTCTACTGCGTAACTCAACTGGGCGCTTAAAATAGTTCTCGCCGCAGTTGCTTTCCCTTACCGATCCGTTAACACTGATTCCTCGTCGCCATTAATCTAACTGGCACAATAATCATAAGAAAATTATGTTAATTTTCGTTATTTTAATATGCTAATTTGTACACTTTTTATTGCTAATTATGATAGTAAAATTAGAGTGTTAAGTAGCCGCCTCGGTGGCCTAGTTGATAGCGTACTGGGTTTTAACCCCGAGGACTCGGGTTCGATTCCCGGCCAGGGCTTGGCATTTTCATACGCTATAAATCATCCTATCGTCTTCATTAGCCCAAGTGTGCACAATAGTCGGACGTTAAAAAAAAATAGAATTTTAAGTGATTGTAAGAGAAAAAATGTTAAACATCCTTCTCCGTTACGTCAGTAGCAGCTCGTGTCACGGTATTGCACACACTCTATTTTGCTTTTTATATTGCTTAAAATATTGCGTGAACGTCTATTTACAAATAATTTTGTAAAATGATATTTTTAGTGTATCAAATAAGTACTTTCTGTTCTAACCATACATTAGAACACCGGCAAAAATTAGGCTTATATTTCAACAGCATTTACGGGCTTCAGGATTACGTTCCTTTGGATCTGAAAAAACACCTGTGTGAAGAATCATGGAGAGACAAACACAGTAATTGGCAGCGCTGTGCTTGAATCCAGCACGTGGAGGCACACCTGTGTGAAGAATCATGGAGAGACAAACACAGTAATTGGCAGCGCTGTGCTTGAATCCAGCACGTGGAGGCACACCTGTGTGAAGAATCATGGAGAGACAAACACAGTAATTGGTAGCGCTGTGCTTGAATCCAGCACGTGGAGGCACACCTGTGTGAAGAATCATGGAGAGACAAACACAGTAATTGGCATTGGCAGCGCTGTGCTTGAATCCAGCACGTGGAGGCACACCTGTGTGAAGAATCATGGAGAGACAAACACAGTAATTGGTAGCGCTGTGCTTGAATCCAGCACGTGGAGGCACACCTGTGTGAAGAATCATGGAGAGACAAACACAGTAATTGGCAGCGCTGTGCTTGAATCCAGCACGTGGAGGCACACCTGTGTGAAGAATCATGGAGAGACAAACACAGTAATTGGTAGCGCTGTGCTTGAATCCAGCACGTGGAGGCACACCTGTGTGAAGAATCATGGAGAGACAAACACAGTAATTGGCAGCGCTGTGCTTGAATCCAGCACGTGGAGCTGTGTGAAGAATCATGGAGAGACAAACACAGTAATTGGCAGCGCTGTGCTTGAATCCAGCACGTGGAGGCACACCTGTGTGAAGAATCATGGAGAGACAAACACAGTAATTGGGAGGCACACGTGGTGCACACCTGTGTGAAGAATCATGGAAAGACAAACACAGTAATTGGCAGCGCTGTGCTTGAATCCAGCACGGCGTCAGCCTGACCGAGCGAACGCATCTCGGTATTGATCAAGCCTTGCCTGACGAATACATTTTGTTTCAACTTAATTTATCATCTAATACAAACACAAACATGGCCGCGCCTCAGATTCGCGTTCTTTCAGTCTTGTTCTCTGTTTTCTCAGTTTTCTCAGGACGATTAAAAAAGAAATGTTTTAAAATTCTGTCTGGCGCTAAAGATGATTAATGTTTCTATTTTGAAAGGAAACCCAGCAGTGCTGCTATCTGCTTTTATTTTGTTTTTGACAAGTCATTAATTAAGAAATATGGTGATTGTAGAATAACGCGCTGGTAACTTATTGTAGACGTGATGGTTGTTTTGTTTTATTTGACTTGTTCATAATTCGTAATTAATTGCTATTGCTCGGCCGGAGTACGTTCCTTTAAGAAATTCAGTTTATCGTTGTAAATGCTGAGGAAACAATATAATGAAAATAATTTTCAGCAAAACGTTTTCCCAACCCCTTTTTGAAATTCTGATTTCAATATTATAATCAACATTAAAGTCTGCATGTAGGTCCTATTAGTGTTTTAAAATAATATTAAAAACAAACTTCGACATGTAAATAAGATTAATTAATTTCAGTAGTTTTTTAAGAAAACCAAACACAAAAATATATACAATTTTAATTGTATATATTAAAATTGTATATATATTTTAATATATATACAATATATATATATATATATATATATATATATATATATATATATATAAATATATATATATATATATATATATATATATATATATATATATATATATATAAACCTCTCGAAAACGTGACCCAGAGTGACTGAAGATCAAGAGTGGTCGCTTTAATAATTTCATTTAGCTAATAACGTGTACATAACTTGGCAAAAATGTTTGACACATTTTTTTTAAATTATAAATTCTAGGCACTAACTACGAGGTGTGTTCAGAAAGTAACGAGAATTTTAATTTTTTGAACAAAATATTTATTTATTCTTCTACATTGATGTTGTCGCCTTCAAAATAGTCCCCATTGGAGATTATACACTTGTGCCAGCGCTTCTTCCAATCCTCGAAACACTTCTCAAACTCCGTCTTTGAGTTAGGCTTTAGTTCTTTCAGCGATGCGCTTTTAATGTCATCTACGGCTGTAAAACGACGGCCCTTTAAGGATCTATTTATTTTTGGAAATAGGAAAAAGTCACAATGAGCTATGTCTGGCGAATATGGAGGCTAGGGCATCGTTACGTGCTGTTTTTGGCCAAAAATTCACGAACAAGCGATGAAGTGTAATCTGGTGCATAATCGTGGTGCAAAAGCCATGAATTGTTTTTCCACAGATCCGGGCGTTTTTTTCGGATTGCTTCACGCAAACGGCGTTGAACTTGTAGTTAGTACTTAATCCTTATTGACCGTTTCATCTGGTGGAAGGACTTAATGATGCAATATGCCATTAATATCGAAGAACACAGTGAGCATAACCTTCACGACCGACGTTTTTCGGTCTTGGCGAGCCAGAATGCCTCCACTGGGATGATTGAGCCTTAGTTTCAACGTCATATCCGTAAACCCATGTTTCATCAACTGTTATAATACGTTTCAGTAATTCTGCATCGTCGTTGACTTCATTTAGTGACTCTTGAGCAACTTCCATTCGCTGTTGTTTTTGTTCAAAGTTCAACAATTTTGGAACGAATTTTGCTGCCACGCGTTTCATACACAAAACATTGGAGACAATGTCATGACATGATCCAATCGATATGCCAACATCATCAGCGACCTCTCTAATTGTGATTCGGCGATTGTTCATAACCATTTTGTTTTCACTTTTTCCACGTTTTCATCGGTTGTTGATTTGCTGGGGCGTCCAGGGCGTTCGTCATCTTCAATGTCTTCATTGAAGGCTTGAAAACGCTTATACCACTCATAAACTCTTGCTTTACTCATAGCAGACTCACTATTGGCCTTTGTTAACATTTCACACACTTTTTTACATTTTACTCCATTTTTTACGCAAAATTTGATACAAATTCTTTGATCCATTTCTTTTAACAAACAAAAATCACTGAGCTCGTAAAAACACGTCTAACCTTAGTGGCTGTCACAGACAAAATCAACAATGAAAACAGTTGAAAGTTTAATCATACTTCAAAGGCAATCATACCAACAATCAAGTTTAATCATACCAACATAAAAAAAATGTTTGACAATCGGACTCTCCAAGTCCGCAAAATTTAAAAATTCTCGTTACTTTTTGAACATACCTCGTATAATCTTAGTTCAGTCAACATTATAAAAAGTGTGCTCGATATAAGTGGTCCAGTATTTGCCGCTACGAACTCGGCAAGATGCAAGGACAGTGATTAAAGACGCTTGAGAAAGTATACAGTACATTTATCTATTTAACTGTAGTTGAACACTGCAGCACAAGATGCCGCCATCAGCAAGAGCTAACATATCTCTTATATGAGTTATCATTCTAGTACGTTTTTATTCAATGTTCTAGGGCTGTTCAGTCCGACCAAATTTATTTTATTGAAATCTGTCTAAGTTTTCAAAATGTCTGCCGCTCCAAATCCTTCAAAATTGATACATTTTTGTTGTTTTACACTTAAACAAATAAAATAATAATTTCACGATTTTAATCAGAATAAAGTAGCATTTTAATGTTTGTTATAGTTTGAAAATTGGAAATTATAATGCACGCAGAATTTCAAATTCAATCAATTAAAGAATATTGTTTCTTTGTTGTGTACCGTATCGGTTAACCTTCAGTAATTCTTAAACGTATTTTATTCTTGTTCCTACCTTTAATGATAATTAAATTTTAGTAATAATTATATTACTTGTACAATCTGTAGGTTTCGTTCTCCCCAAGTGTTTCTGGGTCTGCCGGACGATGTTTGAACGCATTGCGCGATTGGCTTCAAATGATTGGCTTCACGTTGTTTTATTGTATATGAACTACGCATTCCTATTGATTTTGAACTAAACCCAAAGCCCATCGGGTCAAGACGCTGGTTTTACGCTCCAATCCAAACGATGCGAATCATGCCCCCGTTACAAATGCTTTATTTTGTTTTGTTATATTTGAAACCTTTCACTCGATTGTCTTTAAATCTGATATATTTTTTATTACGTGTAACTAGGGACTCTAACCCGGCCAGGGCCTTCTAAATAAATGATTTTCATAGTAATCATTTCAATTACGCATGAATCATTAGCAAAACGTAACGCTGTTTAAGCTTAGGCCCCCTACACTAAATAATTATCGACATTTTGATTTTTAAAACACAATTTATTACAACAAACACTTTTTGTGTGTATTTTTCAAACACATAAATATCAAGAATTTAAATACAATTAATTATGCATTATTTGCTATTATTTTTAACAAGAGAAAAAGGTTACACATAATATCTGTTGAAATAATATTGTCGAAGGAACAGCCGCCTCGGTGGCCTAGTTGATAGCGTACTGGGCTTTCACCCCGAGGATCCGGGTTCGATTCCCGGCCAGGGCTTGGCATTTTCATACGCTATAAATTATCCCATTATCTGAATTAGCCCAAGTGTGCACAATAGTCGGACGTTAAAAAAAAAAAAAAAAAAACTGTCGAAGGAACGTTGTCGGGCGTAATCAGGTGAACATTATCTTCGTTCCACCATAGAGTAATACTTCCGTTTTTATAAAAGAATAAATATTTATATAATAGTAGTTATACAAATCGTTACTAATTTAAAACATTTGACCAAATATTTACATTAGTCCAATAGAGTTTTGTCCAATCATGTTGCAAAGGTTAATTTTGTTTACATGAAAATACAATTTTGTCAACTGTAGCTTCTGTTACGATAAGTTGTAACTATTTGCGTTTTTACAAATCCGAAAACCGTCCTCTTGATTAAAATATTAAGTCATGTCTGTTCAAAAATGAATATGTAATTTGAGTTGGGTAGATTGTTGTTTTAATTTTAGCATTGAATAGCTTACCGATAAAGTATTCTTCTCTTTATTTGTTTCACCCATCTTTGGGGTACACTAGATCAATCACTTTTTAATGTTCTGTGCCTTCCTCGTAGCCCAGTATTGCTTCATTCGTTGTGATCTTGCTTTTCTCTCTTCGTCAGAGATTTGGATCGTTCGCTTGGATTTGACTTTGCTTTGGAACCGTTGCTTCTTGTCCTTGGTTATCGTTTTGGCTGTTCTGTCCACGAGCATAGTGTCAGTGATCTGCAGTTCTGTTATGTCTTTCTCTGTTTCTCTAAACCAAAGTGGTTTGGCTCTTTTATTGCGAAAGTAGTCAAATATTTTTTTTGTTAGTCTATTTTTGTCCATTCGAAGGATGTGCCCGTAAAAATCAATTCTCCTTTTTCTTATTGTGTCTGATAGTGTTTCAGTTTTTTGGTAAAGAGTTTCATTCCTGATGTGGAGTAATTGATGGTTACGGAATTTGGGGCCTAAGATTTTTCGTAATATCTTACTTTCTTTGATCTCCAGCCTTTCAAGTGGGCCCTGGGTTGTGAGAGATAATGTTTCAGCTGCATATAAGGCTTCTGGTTTAATTACCGTATGATAATGCTTTATCTTTGTATTCCAGGAGAGGGACTTCTTGTTGTATGTGTCCTTGGTAAGTTGGAAGGCTAATTCAACTTTATTTCTCCTAGATTCCATAGCTTTTTTCTCTATGGCGTTCCAGCTGATCTATTCCCCAAGGTATTTGAATTCTTCGATAAAATATTATTATAAATAAAAAAAACATAAATTTAAAAAATACAGTAAAAAACGAATTAAAAAGTTGGAAAATAACAAAATTTTATCACCTCATTCACAAAAGAATTTTACAATTATTTCTCAATACAATATTTATAGGACTTACTGTAACCACAATATGTTATAGCAAAATTATTAAAGTATTAATATTTGTTTTCGCTACCAATGCTGTATAATGTTGAGTATACATTTTTCTGTCTTACCTAGCTTTGTAAATTACATATTTTTTGAAGATTTTCTGATTATTTTCGAAACTTAATTGCACTATCTTACTGTATTATCGAGTGGTGGTCGGGTTTTGCACCCCTCAGGAAGCACAAACTGTTAGTTATAAAAATAGGGGGACTAACAGCTCAATCTGTAACATTGAGTCTATAATACATACACTGCATAGAAAATTGTGAGCTGAATGTGGAGAACGCTATCTACCAGAAGGAAAACGAACTGTTTATAGGTTAGTTTTTAAAACTAACATTGGGTTATTTGTTAATGTATGAATAACTAATGATATTACTTAGACATTTAAATCGAATGTAAGATAAATTCAAGTCACTGCAGCAATTTATAAACTCAAGGGCGGGCAGGTGGCAGAGCGCTCTAACGTCGAGTATTGGTACTACGTGCATTTTACCTTTCATTCTGGCATTCTGATTGTAACATTGGGTGCTTTATATATTATAGACTCAATGGGTTAGTTCAATAGAGCTCGGATCTGTATACAGGTTCGAACTGTATTCATGTGCAGGTTTTACTGACAAAGCGAGGGAAGGTCGAGCATTGCTTGCTCTAAGATACAAACTGGCATCTCTTAGCTCCCAATGTTGCCAGTTCAAGGGACAAACTTTCTCGCTGTTTCGCTGTATCATTTTTTTAAAATGGTATATCACCTAGCCACGAACTTAAAAGTAATTTCTTATCATCGTAAGACATGCTACTTAAACTGAAAATTGCCATTAAAGAACAAGCAAATATCAACCCATAATAAGCACACAGAAACTTTAACCGATTCTCGAACCAAGTATAAATCCATACTATGAAAACATATTTAAAAACAAACCTAATAAAATATAGGTTTCTCCTAATACAACGCCAGGCACTGCAGTCAACGGACCTATTGTGCAACTAAACTTCTTGAGTACTAGTGATGCCCTTAGTAAGTTCCAACAACCCACTGACTATCTCATTCTACTGAAGATCCTTAGAGTCCTTGAAATTAAATTCCCCTAGCCTCCTGCAAGCAAGAGCCTCACAATCAAGGATTACGTGTCCTGCAGTTTCCCCTCTTTCCTGCACAATATACACACGGTATCTCCTTGGTAAATACCTACCCTGTTCGTGTGTACCCTCAGACCTCAGAGCTTAGTAATGAGCTCCATGATTTTCCTGAGTTGTGCTCTTCCCAAGACGCCTGCCGCCCCTTAAGACCTCCAAAAAAGCTGTTTTAATTAAAATTGTGATTTACGTTTTAACAATTATATCGATACAATGTTTAATCACATAAAGTAAAATCGACACAACACAACGTCCTTCCTCAGCTAACTTGTGCTTTTCCTTAAAAATAATTAACGCGTAAAGTTATAATCGTGTTAGACATACAAAGTGTGTTCAGAAAGTAACGAGAATTTTTAAATTTCGCGGGCTTGGAGAGTCCGATTGTCAAACATTTTTTTTAAATTTTGTTGGTATACATGCCTTTGAAGTATGATAAAACTTTCAGCTCTGAAAGTATGTGGACTTAATCTCTGACAGCCACTAAGGCTAGACGTGTTTTTATGAGCTCGGCGATTTTCGTTTGTTAAAAGAAGTTGATTAAAGAATTTTTGTATTAAATTTTGCGTAAAAAATGCAATAAAGTGTGACAAAGTGTGTGAAATGTTAACAAAGACCTATGATGAGTCTACTATGAGCAAAGCAAGAGTTTACGAGTGGTATAAGCGTTTCCAAGAAGGCCGTGAAGACGTTAAAGATGACGAACGCCCTGGACGCCCCAGCACATCAACAACCGATGAAAACGTGGAAAAAGTGAAAAAAATGGTTATGAACAATTTCCGAATCACAACATCGCGCTGATGATGTTGGCGTATCGATTGGATCATGTCATGACATTGTTTCCAATGTTTGTGTATGAAACGCGTAGCAGCAAAATTCGTTCCAAAATTGTTGAATTTTGAACAAAAACAGCGGCGAATGGAAGTTGCTCAGGAATCACTAAATGAAGTCAACGACGATGCAGAATTACTGAAACGTATTATAACAGGTGACGAAACATGGGTTTACGGATATGACGTGGAAACTAAGGCTCAATCATCCCGGTGGAGGCATTCTGGCTCGCCAAAACCGAAAAAGGCTCGAAAAGTGCGGTCGAATGTGAAGGTATGCTCACTGTGTTCTTCGATATTAATGGCATAGTGCATCATGAATTCCTGCCACCAGGTGAAACGGTCAATAAGGAGTACTACCTACAAGTTCAACGCCGTTTGCGTGAAGCAATCCGAAAAAACCGCCCGTATCTGTGGAAAAACAATTCATGACTTTTGCACCACGATAATGCACCAGCTCACACTTCATTGTTTGTTTGTGAATTTTTGGCCAAAAACGGTAGTGTAACGATGCTCCAGCCTCTATATTCGCCAGATATGGCTCCAAAAATAAAGAGAACTTTAAAAGGCCGTCGTTTTACAGCCTTAGATGACATTAAAAGCGCATCGCTGAAAGAACTAAAGGCTATCTCAAAGATCGAGTTTGAGAAGTGTATCGAGGATTGGAAGAAGCGCTGGCACAAGTGCATAATCTCCAATGGGGACTATTTTGAAGGCGACACCATCAATGTAGAAGAATAAATAAATATTTTGTTCAAAAAATTAAAATTCTCGTTACTTTCTGAACACGTCTCGTGTATTATGAAGCCCTAGTCTTCATTTGTCTAACTGATAAGGCAAAGATGTTAAATCACAATAAATTTACACAAATATTATATGCAGGCTGCATCAGTGACACATGGTACAAACTTCATCACAAAAATATATGGCGATGTTGTGACATTACGTAACTGCTCTACGACTGAAGGAGTGTGTAGAGTCCTAAGTGGATAGTAGCGCCAAGGAAGTAATTTATACAGAATTAAGAAACACTTTTCAGTACATACATTGCCTGTAACGTATTAGGCGAGTACAAGTAACAATGGTTTGTAGAATATCAATGGTTGCCTGTATCGGGTGCTAACAGCTTTATAATGGCAAAGCGAAGGTCATTAATCACGTAGCAAAGTGACAGCTCCCGACCGACCCGTCGCATCTGCGGACATATTTTTATTCCAATTTTTCACGTTTAAACTGAAATTAAAATTGACTGCGTGTCGCATCATTAGACACTCTGTTGGGAAGAGAGCTTTCGCACAAAGACAGTCATTAAACTGTTCCACTCTTAGTGAGCTTAAGGTTTTGCACCCTTTACTGCTATAGTTTGTTTCGTGTCACACAGACGTTAATCAATAATCACAATCTGTTGGACAAAATGTTAATTATCATTCATTCTAACTGATTTCCCTCATATATAACTTACTTTAATTATTCTTGACAAGAATTAATTGCTTTTATATCGTAATGCATGTTTAAATTCATTAAGATTGTGCTAAAACCACAATTACTTATAAAAACTATACAATAGCTTGTTTCATTTAGCATTGCTTCACCGTTCCAATAACACGAACGGCAAAGGTGCAGCGAATATCATCAGCTACATTCATTATAGTCAATCTTGTACTAAAACATTTTTTATTGTTCAATATTATTTTCTAACATTCTAACTCTTAATTAAAAACATTTTTTTCAATATTTTTAAACACTGAAAACTTTTTCTTAGTTTTGTATAGGCTACATTAGGCTATGTACTTCCCTTGAGCCACAAGCAACATTTTTTAGGATTACAAATGGAGAACAGTAGAGAACATATAAACCTCCAACTACTAAGATTATACTTTTCTAACAAAACAAAATATACTCCCTCCCCCTCTCCCCTCTCCCCTCTCCCCTCTCTCTCTCTCTCTCTCTCTCTCTCTCTCTCTCTCTCTCTCTCTCTCTCTGTGCGCTCTCACGCGCGCGTAAAACTCTAAAAATAGAAGAGGAGTTTTGTTAGTATTCTAAACTTAAATTTAACTAAACAATGAATCAAAAATATGACTCATAACATATTATTGATATGATACATGGCATTGCCCTTCAAGACAAGTTCGGTTGTTTTATCTTCAACTAGCATTACCCGTCGCGGCTTCCCCCACGAAACTTAAACTGCATTAAAATATTTTTTCAATGCAAAATAGTATATCCCTTTTTTTACATTTTCTATCCCCTTTCAATCTCTTTACAGGATGAGTTTTGGGAAATGGTGATAAATATATTTCATTACTCATATTTAAGGGTGACTATGTTACGTTTTAAGAAGGTCGGACGAAAAACATATTTTCTCCAATAAAAATTGTTGTACCTCATGTTTACCTCTTTAGGGGCTGCATACTGGAAAATCGTTTTTCAGTGCATCTCAACAATGTTGTAAGTAGGTACCCTGAAAATTTCAAGTCTCTAGCTATAATAGTATAGTATAGCTATAATTGGCTGTACGTTGTTTATTAAATTTGGACTGGGTAAGTAGTTTAATGGAGTTAAAATCAATTTTTTGCAAAATCCTTTCTTAGTACGCGCTTACATATTAAAACGAAGGTATCCTCAAAATTTCTAGTCTCTAGGTTTTACAGTTTGGGCTGTAAGTTGATCAGTCAGTCAGTCAGGACACTGCCTTTTATATAAGAGATGTTATTGTATTTTGTTTGTTTTTTGAAACGTGTATATCAGTCCAAACCTTTATTATTTTTTAAAAATGTTTCACTTAATTACCTAATGTGGAATTCAATAATGGTATTTCGTTAAATTTTTATATCGACAAAATTTAGGTTTTGAATGATATTTTATTTTGTAATAAAAACAGGCCTACGGTCGATTGGGGCAGAAGAAATAATTCACAACAGCCCTTCTTTACGACATTGACTGCGCGAGGTGCACATTTTTATAGCTCTGTTTAAAATGGCTGCCGAGCTCTTACACGTTGGCGTCCTTATTGTCGTTTATGGTTATGTCCAAGATCGATTCTTTTTTTTAAGAATATGAAACACCATCTTCATCATACACTTACAAAACAAGTAAGTTTTATGCTATGATATAAATAAATGTGTATATACTATGTTCAGTATAATAATTTGCCTTCCTTAGCTTCGTTAATTCTACTTTCGTTGACGCGTTTCGGAGAACCTCCATCTTCAAAAACTATACCTATACTCTTTTTATCTATACTCTTTTTTTAGAGAAGATGGAGGTTCTCCGAAACGCGTCAACGAAAGAAGAATTGACGAAGCTAGGGAAGGTAGATCATTATACTGAATATAATGACAATAATCCTAGCAGGAAAGAAGAAGAAGATAAAAAGAATTTCATCTTTGTATATATTTATGCAGATGTTACATTTAAAAACAATTTAACCCACACAAAGTTCTGTTTTAATTTTGTTTACTGGGAAGTCAACTATAGAGAAAATCTTTAAAAAAAATTAACAGAATCGAAATAAATTTTAAAAAATGTGTTCCTATAAATAGAAAATAAAAGTGGACCGCCATAGAATTTTTTTTATTTCCTCAAAAACCGTAAAGTAGAAGACTACTTAGCCTTCGAGGCACTGAGTAAAATTATGATTCGTATATCAAAACGAATCAGACATTAGACACGAAATTACAATTAAGTTTTCTGTTTTCCATTTGCGTTATGATTCGAAACTTTTGAAAGGTTGTATTTCGTCTGAATGTGTATGGACTACAAATGAGATTTTTTAAACAAAATAAATTAATATAAAAATAATGTTTTGTACCATTTGTTTCACATTTACTGTAAAAAAACAAATTTTCATTTTTATGTCGAAATTTATTTTTTGTTAGTTTAATTTCGATAAAATAAAAATGACATATGTATTTAATTTTAATAACGTAAAATTGAACAACAATCGGGTTGGCTAAAAAAGGAAACAAGGGCAAATATTATACTGGGTAATTTGGTTGCGAACACAATAGGAAAAGAACTCCATCCTTCCGTTTGTTCAAATGGAAGATTTCTAATTAAGTTATATCTTTATGTTCAGTATATTAACATACTGATACGAAGCCTTCCATAGCTTCGTCAATTCTACTTTTGTTGACGCGTTTCGGAGAACCTCCATCTTCAAAAAATATATCTATACTGGTCACCAATATTATGACTCGTCCTATTTATAATTTTCTAGCTCCATCTCATACCCCTTCCTCTATTCAACACGTGTACATTAAACCTAACGTGTTCGCTTCTGATTGGCTCTTCAAAATCATACATTTTCTCTCGTTCTGATTGACTCCTTTCAAACTTCCTCTTCATCGGTCGTCCCTCCTGTTAATTTTTGAAAATTTTTAGATTTTTAAACGTAATATCTGCTTGCGACGATAAATGAATTCCTAATGGTGACATAAATCGTCGCAAGTAGATATTACGTTTAAAAATCTAAAAATTTTCAAAAATTAACAGGAGGGACGACCGTTGAAGAGGAAGTTTGAAAGGAGCCAATCAGAAGCGAACAAGTTAGGTTTAATGTACACGTGTTGAATAGAGGAAGGAGTATGAGGTGGAGCTAGAAAATTTATAAATAGGACGAGCCATAATATTGGTGACCAGTATAGATATAGTTTTTGAAGATGGAGGTTCTCCAAAACGCGTCAACGAAAGTAGAATTGACGAAGCTAAGGAAGGCAGATTATTACACTGAACACAGTAACAATAATCCTAGCAGAAAAGAAGAAGAATATAAAAAGAATTTTAAGTTATATCTTGTTACACTGAGCTCAAAACCTTTTTATAAAGGGTAAACTATTCATTACCTTACTTTTAATAGGACGAGTAGTGCATATATCTCCACTCCTCTTCTCCCAAACTACCCTCGTTTGGGACTGTCATGACTGTACTCGTTATATTCTTCAGTAGTAATAATACCGGAGGAGGCATTTGAAATGAGCAGTTGATGGGTTTAGCGATCCAACCGTACCTATAGCTCATACCACTCCCATTCATCTACTCAAGACACACATGTACTGCTCTACATATCCTGGCTAACTCTAGAGTGTAAAGCGACCTGTCCTGATGGAATGTGTGACACCGACCTAGTGATGTATCAAACGGAGTTCTGGGATAACTAGCGACCTCCTAGTGTACCTTAGGCTTACTTATGCATGCGAGGCTCTGTGTGAGTGAACATAATTTCCCTCACACAAAAAAAGCTGGCCAAATGGGGCGCAACCTCCACGACAAAGGTCAAGAGTAAGGGGAAGAAATTGAAACGTAATTAGCAAAGCAAGCATCTGCAAGTACCTAAATATTAAACTGGGAAGTCACGAATTAGAAGTGGGGTAGTTATCCAAGTTGAATTTCTCCAAATCCTAGACTTTATGAAGAGACTAGGACTGGAGAAGGAATATAAGAAGAGGATCAATACATCTACAAGGTCGCAGTGCAAGAGTGACCCTTTATTCAATCATTAAGCAGTAATGTTAAAAACGTTTATTTTAATAATAATGTTTTGTTTTTATAAATGAGATGATTTCATAAAAAGTTTAAAAGTCCAGAAAAAAATTTATAAAAGATAAATTTAGAGTAGTTATTAAAATTGTTAATTATTTTACATTTGAATATTAACGACCCATGTAACATTTTAAACATTTTTGTATTAATCCATGTAATTTAAAACTTTTAAAATTTGATTTATTGGTTAAAGTGTGATTCTATACTTGCCTTCGAAAGGGAAATACTAAGAACATTTTAGAGAGAGAGAGAGAGAGAGAGAGAGAGAGAGAGAGAGAGAGAGAGAGAGAGAGAGAGAGAGAGAGAGAGAGAGAGAGAGAGAGAGAGAGAGAGAGAGAGAGAGAGAGAGAGAGAGTGAGAGAGAGAGAGAGAGAGAGAGAGAGAGAGAGAGAGAGAGAGAGAGTGAGAGAGAGAGAGTGAGAGAAGTGAGAGTGAGAGAGAGAGAGAGAGAGAGAGTGTGAGAGAGAGTGCGAGAGTGAGAGTGAGCGAGAGAAAGTGTGAGAGAGAGGGAGTGAGAGAGTGTGAGAGAGTGAGAAATTCTGTGAGAGAGTGTGTGAGAGAGTGTGAGAGAGAAAGTGAGAGAGAGAGAGTGACAGAGAGAGTGTGTGTGTGAGAGAGAGAGTGTGAGAGAGGAGAGAGTGAGAGAAAGTGTGAGAGACAGTGTGAGGGAGAGAGTGTGAGAGAGTGAGAGAGAGTGTGAGAGAGTGTGAGAGAGAGTGTGAAAGAGAGTGAGAGAGAGTGAGAGAGTGTGTGTGAGAGAGTGTGAGAGAGAGAAAGAGTGAGAGAGAGAGTGAGAGAGAGAGAGAGAGAGAGAGAGATATCTGGACAGTGAGTTTGAGAACTAAATTTGTACAAACCAAAACCCTGACAACTAAGAGAATATTCGAAGTAAACGGATAAAAAAGTCGTATGAACAAACTAAAATAAGATTAAAAATAAATGACAGTGCCAAGCAAATAAATAGTAATCAAATTTAGAAATGAAATTTGGAAACTCTTTTCAGTGTTTAAATGCCAATGATGATAAATAGCTTATGCTGATCGATTTCATATTGGAAAGAAATTTTGAACCTTCTTCTTATGAGATTTTGGAATTATACATTGTGGCATTAAAACTGAATACTCACTAATAGAAATTACTGCAAGATTAAGATTAATTAGCATTTAGAGCCTATATGAATCATGTAAAAGTAATTACTTTTTTTAATACACTAATTTAACTGCTACACTATGATATAGTCATAAATAAAACATCATCGCTTATATTCTTAAATACGTACGCCATGCCTACTGTTACATTCACAATGTTAAATTTAACATTTCTAAAATGACGGCGTTATTCTAACGGGTGATTAGCCGTCACTCGAGAGGAGGACTTCCTCGGTCAATAATCTCGAACTGGCCATAAACACGAACCGCTACTTTAGGGCGTAAGGCGCCGAACAAGCTCACCTACGCTCTCTGAGGCTTGGGTTATCGGCCTCTGGTTGTCCAAGGTTTCCTGGCCCGCGCTGATAACAGATACGCCCAACTAAAGCGACAGCCGTGATGATGTCTCATGCTACGGATGCTTTACCGAGCAAATTTTAATACGTAATGAGGCAAGGAACAACAACACAACAATAAATCTGAAACGGTGACGCCTTCAACTCTTCCGCATGAAGAGGACGCCATCTATGTTTAACCATCAAATTTGTAACTACTAGTTCAAAGAATAGTAGAACTCGCCTCGCAGTATCCTTAATTAATGTGCAGAACGCACGACTACAGCGTTCGTAACTTTAACCGGCCGTTAAACCGGTAACCGTGATATTTACGAAAAGTGGTACTGGACCACTAATTAATGCAAATTTTAATTTCCATTAAATTATTGGAAATTTATGCTCTTTGTCCGTGAAGTTGTCAAAATTATAATAGGTTATTTCTTAAACCAGCATTACAGGAAATAACCAGCTACTAACCTTTCAACGTTGAATCAGAGGACGCCATCTTGAAACGGAAGTGAATAGGGAAAAGTTATACACATCTTTCGGGCTTTATACAAGTCTCAAAACAATCGGCCAATGAGTTTGATGAAAATCGTTTACACTCGTAATCGTTAAATCAGACACCGCCATCTTGAAACGGATACAAATAGAACAAATTCTATACATACGTTATTCGGGCTATATACGGGATATATTCGTACCAAATTTCAAAACAATCGGTCAATACGTTTGGTCGAAACTGCGTAGCAAACACAAACCAAATGCTGAAAGGTCGAGTTGAAAGAGAGCTCTCTGTGCTCGGTCATTTACGGTTTCAGTAACTAAACAGACGTTTTAGTAAGGGTTGATTCCCCCAACCCTTGAATTAATCAACTTCTATTCAACTCCGTGACATGTGTCGGGTCTGTGACCAAAGATTGATTCCGAGTTGTGAAGCACAACAGAAAGTGACGCTTTTAATATTTTACAGATTATTTATTGTTTTTGGTGCACAAAAAGGTAATTAACCATTCGTGAAAATAAATTAAGGGTTTTTGTTTTTCTAAAAATAATTTTAAAGTTAAAATAATACTTAATACAAAAATTTCACCGATTATTAAAGCATTAGTAGCAAGCAGGTTGTTTATAAAGCTGTCATTTGTTTACGAAATTGAATGAAGGGTAAATTAGGCTAAGGGTTTTTGTTTTTGTAAAACTAACGTTAAAATTAAAATAAGACTTAATGCAATTAAATTAATGAAAAAACAACACTAAATATAATTAATTTAAAATAAGCTAATTAAGAACAAAAATAACATTCAGTACGTAAATTAGTAATTATAATTACTTTCAATAATTATAATAATAATTATAATTACGATAATAGGCCGATACCAAAATTTCACAGATGTAGCAAGCAGGCCGTTTATACGACGCTATCATTTTTTTTACGAAATTGAATGTTTTTCCCCATAAAGATAATTTCAATTTAAATGTTCCGTTTGGTAATTTTTGCTCAAAGAATATCTAATACGCTTTCTTATTTTTTGAAAACTTTGTTAAAAATATCAAAATTGTAATAATTTTAAATATATTCTGTTTATATTCTACTTCTTTTCTGCTATGATTATTGTAACTATATTCAGTATAATGATCTGCCTTCCATAGCTTCGTTAATTTTACTTTCGTTGACACGTTTCGGAGAACCTCCATCTTCAAAAAATAATATATATATATATATATATATATATATATATATCCATATAGATCAATATAGATAGATAGATATAGTTTATATATACATAGATAGATAGATATAGTTTTTGAAGATGGACTATACGCGTATGGTGAAGATCACCGAAACGCGTCAACGAAAGTAGAATTGACGAAGCTAGGGAAGGCAGATCATTATACTGAACATAGATTTATGTATATATCTCAATCTTTATATATATATATATATATATATATATATATATAGATAGATAGATAGATAGATAGATAGATAGATAGATAGATAGATAGATAGATAGATAGATAGATAGATAGATAGATAGATAGATAGATAGATAGAGAGAGAGAGAGAGAGAGAGAGAGAGAGAGAGAGAGAGAGAGTCTATATATATATATATATATATATATAATTTTGAAAACGTGACTTTATATCGTATTCAGAGTATCCATTGTGGTTTTCTAAAATTAACCTTTAAACTATGTTTTCTACTTTTTGAAGTCTAAACTACGATTTTTACAATAAATTGCTTTTGAGTCTAAAATGAAAATATCAGAGAAAGACATAGACTTATGTTTAAGAAAAAATAATACACAAAAGCAATGCAGCTCGCTGTATTTTTGTATTTCCGTGAAGACCGAAATCGTAGATATAAAAACAAAATTCAACAGCTATTCCTCCGTATTCAAAGAGTTTATTTGTCAAGATATTCTAACAATGGAGCTGAACACAATAAAGTCATTTGCCGAGGTAAATAAAAACATTTCAAAGTAAATAGTTGGCAAGTTGTACATGGTCCGGCTGGTTGCCAAGGGCTAAACGACTGGCGCGGAGCCAAGCTCTCATACTGAATATTCCAAACCGTGTCAAAATATTGGGTTAACGGCATACTTCACAACAAATTAAACTTCACAAAGTGAAGTTTTAGTGTTGGAGAAACTATTAAAGTTTTTTTTTTTTTTTTTTTTTCCCGGCGAAAAACCGTTCAGGTTATCATCGCCGTCACGAAAAATGAGAGTATATATATATAAAAATTAAACAAAATTTTACTCAAGAAAAAGCAACAAAAACAACAAAACAACAACAACAAACTATAACAGTAAAAATACATTAAAAATTTAGATAACAGGTATAGACATATTACACTTAAGAACTAAATAACAATAAATAATGAATAAAATTTAATAACAATTCGTAAAACTATGCATAAACATAACAGAAATAAAGTTTTTAGATAAAATAAATAAATACTATAACACAAGAAATAACAACTATATATATTAAATTTTATTTAAAACATTCAGACGGTGAAGGAAGTCTAGAACCCGGTCAACGGCCGAGGCACTATCTCCCAACATCGTCTGCAAACAGTTGCTCAGACCACACATAAAACGAACATTTTGGAAACCATCACAATCGAGCAATATATGTCTTATTGTGATGGTTTCTACAGAACTCGCATTTAGGTGGGTCCCCGCGTTCCATCAGAAATCCATGTGTTAACATGGAGTGACCGATGCGAAGGCGGGTGATCACCACCTCTTCTCTACGACTTGCACGTATTGACGACCCCAAGGACGAACAGTATTTTTAATTACCCTCAATTTGTTATTGCTTGTAGCTGCCCATTCATTTTCCCACTGTAGAAGAATTAAATGTTTTACGTGACAAAGAAAGTCAGACACTATTACACGTGCAGTGCATGGCGGCAGAAAAGTTGCTTCCTTTGCCGCATTATCCGCTACAGTGTTCTCAAATATTCCACAGTGACCAGGAATCCAGATAAATGATACTCTTGCACCTCGTAGTTCAAGTCTATGGACAGAGCACAGAATATCTTGAACCAGAGGGTTTACTGAATACATATCCCGGATTGCCTGGAGGGCACTTTTTGAATCAGAACAAACTACGAAATGCAAACTATCGAATTCAATAGTGTTCAGAGCCTTTAAGATGGCAAAGAGTTCGGCTGTAAAGACACTACAAGTTGAGGGTAATCCATACTTATACGTTTCATCCAGTGAGTAAAATGCACACCCAACATTGTTATTCATCTTAGAGCCATCTGTGAAAATAAATTTAGCAGATGGATATGAACTAGTCAGTCGAAAAACTCACGTTGATACACAATGTTAGGAGTGTTGTCTTTCTGGTATGCACACAAGGAGAAATCAAAGGTCGGCATATTGATTTTCCACGGAGGACAAAACAAAAGGACCTTTCAAATATTGGGGTAGTTCAATACGTAAGTCATCAAAAATACGGGAAGTTCTAATACCAAGAGGAGCAGTAGCATTCGGTCGAGTTTCATACTGTCGCAAAAATTGATTTTTGAAAACTGTATTAAAAGCAGGGTGCCATGGTTTAGATGATAGATTGCTTATATAAGTTAACTGTAGTTTCTGTCTCCGTCGAGAGAGGGAAGGTTCCCCAGCATCGGCGAGAATACTCACGACGGGACTTGAACGGAAAGCACCAGAAACAAGGCGGATTGCAGAGTTATGGACGGGATCTAGTTTCTTTAAAATCGATGGTCTAGCAGATGAATAAACAATGCTGCCATAATCAATTCGCGAACGAATTACGGCACGGTAAAACATCAGCATACAGGTCCTATCAGCACCCCATCGAGACCCACTAAGAACCCTCAACATATCGAGGATTTTATTACATCTTAATTTTAAATCACGCACGTGAGGGCTCCACGAGAGCCTTTCGTCGAGTATTAGACCCAAGAATCGAACGGATGGAGAAGTCCGAAGCTGTATACCATCAAGATATAACGACGGAGCCTGGATCTGTCGACGGCGACTGAAAGCAATACACTGAGTTTTAGCAGCGGAGAATTTAAAGCCAGTAGTTCTCGTCCAGGTCTGCAACCTATTTATTACCAGCTGAAGGGTTCTTTCAGCTGTTGCCATGTTTCTGGTGCTTACGTAAATAGCAAAATCGTCTACAAAGAGAGAACACCTGACAGGAGACCGTACGTTAGACGTTATGCTATTGATTGCAATAGCAAACAGAGTAACACTAAGTACACTCCCCTGTGGAACACCATTCTCTAAGTAGAAACGATCTGATAGCGTACTACCAAGACGCACCCTAAAATACCTATTACTGAGGAAGTTTTTGATAAAATGCAGAATCCTGCCCTGTATACCCCATGATTTTAATGTGTTCAAAATTCCCTTCTCCAAGCCATGTCGTATGCCTCTCTAGGTCGAAAAAAACAGCTACTAGTGTTTGACGCAAGAGAAACGCATTTTGTATTGCAGATTCCAAAGATACCAATTGATCCACAGAACATCGTCCTTGCCTAAAGCCGCACTGGTCTTTGCAAAGTAAATTGTTGGTTTCCAAATACCAAACAAGGCGACGATTTACCATTTTTCTACCAGCTTGCAAAGAACGCTAGTAAGAGAAATCGGACGATAGCTACTTGCATCAGTTTTATCTTTACCTGGCTTAAGAATAGAATTACTATTGCTTCCAACCAAGCGTCAGGAAAGTATGTTCATCGAATATACGATTGTATATCTCGAGGAGGGCAAGCCTACCTGACGTTGGAAGGTTTTTGATCATGGAATATACGAGGTTGTCAGGACCGGGAGCTGTGTCCTTCGTTGAAGACAGTGCAGATTCCAGCTCATGCAGAGTAAACAGACTATTAAGTGGAGAGTCGTCACAAGTACCGATGGTGAACGGCAATGGTTCCATTGCGCTTTTATATTTACAAAAGGCAGCGTTATACGCCGTAGAACAGGAATAGCTAGCAAAAGATGATCCTAATAAATTTACAATATCGGAACACTGAGAAACTAACTCTCCATTCGGCCGTTTAAGACCCATCAACTCCGTGGATGGAACACGGCCAGATATAGAGCGCAGTTTCTTCCAGACGACAGATGTTGGCGTTGTTCTGCATATTGTTCCGATATATTGCGACCAAGATTCCTTTCTACTTTGTCTAAAAATTCTTCGAGCTTTAGCTCTAAGAATTTTGTACCGCTCAAGATTTTCATCTGTCGGGCTTTTGTTGAATATCCGTAGTGCTTTTCGGCGTAGACGCAAAGCCTCCTTACAGTCCTCGTTCCACCAAGGAACAGATGGACGAGGTGGGTTTGCGGATGTTTTAGGATAACATCCTCGGCTACATTTAAAATCGTACTGGTGAGTTTCTTAACCACTGTGTTAATGCAGTTCACTTCAATGTCTGAAGGTACAAATCTTTTGCAAATTCTTCCCAATTTGCCTTTTAAGGATCCAACGCGGCAGGCGTCGTTGCACATGAGGTAAAGTACAAAATGAAATATTAATGGGATTATGGTCACTGCCATACAGATCTGGAAACACCGACCATTCAAACTTTGTTGCCAAAACTGGACTACAAAATGACAAATTGACAACTGTCCATCCGCCAGTAGATGCTGATAAATGAGTCGGGGAACCGTCATTTAGAAGACACAAATCTAAGTTTGACCGTATTCCTTCGATTCGTAGTCCCCTTGAGTTACAGGATAAGGAACCCCATGAAGTATGGTGAGCGTTAAAATCACCTGTCAATAAAATCGGTTGTGGCAACTGAGATATTAAATCATATACTTCATGATGTTGGAAATTGTAACTAGGCGGCAAGTAAAGGCAACAGACGGTAACTTTGAATGGAACGGTAATCTGAACGGCAACAGCTTGTAAAGGAGTTATTATATTGACAGATATGGACTGGACAGAGTTGTGAACCAATATGGCTACACCACCTCTGGCTCTTTCCTCAGTGACGAAATCTGCTCTGAAAATAGAATAACCCCTAAAATTGAAGGTGTGGGATTCATGCAAGTGCGTCTCTTGGAGACAAAGTATTAAAGGCGATGAATCTCGCACAAGAACTTTGAGATCTTCCATATGGCTTCTTATCTCATTAATATTCCACTGTACCACATTGTTATTAATTGGAAATGCAGACATTGAAGTAAAATAAATTAATATAGCAGCGGGTTCTGTTCGTTTTTGTCATGTACAACTTTTGATTTATCAGAGTCTACCGACATCGAATCACTACTGTGATTCATGTCGGACTCTGTAGATACATTTGTTTTGGCAGAAGTCGCTTTTGATACGGCTTCAGTTTTAGTTTTAGTTTTTTTAACTTGCTTAGAGGTATTTTTAACTAATTTTTTATCCGCATCCTTAGACCCAACTACTGGTGGGTATGTATTTGATTTTTAAAAGTAAGCAAGTCCAGGAGAAACAGACTTTACTGTCGGTTTTACCACTTGCGACTTAGTTCGGACCATCATTTTTGAAGCAGATGGAACTGCTTCAGGAAGAGTAGGTTTTGAAGATTTAGTCACAAGTGACTTTGGAGCTTCATTTTTAGAGATTTTCGACTGATTTTCTTTAGAAGAGATAGACATAGATTGATCAGATGTACTGGAAGCAGGAGTGGTAACAGTTGAAATTACGGATAACAGCTGAGCTACTTGCTCAGTCAGTGCTTTAACAGTTTTAGTCAGTTCATCGCAATTTCTACATGAGGTCTTGCTACTAGACGCGACCGACGCAAACGACTTACCCTCAATTATTCTGGAACTTTTGAATATTTTTCTAGCTTCTGAAAATGAAACTTTATCCCTTGCCATGATAGTCAAAACTGCTTTCTCGTCCTTATACTTGGGGCAGCTGAAGGAACGAGCCGGATGATCACCACCACAATTGGAACACTTTGGGTCATCCGTGCAATTGTCACCACCATGGCCATTCGAACCACAATTACCACATATTTCGGGCTTTCTGCATGTAGAACTCACGTGTCCAAACCCCTGACACTTAAAGCATCTTCTCGGGTTAGGAACGTAAGCTCGAACAGAAAGCCTTTGATATCCGGCAAATATATATTCCGGGATTGTGGGTTTACCAAAAGTCAGAATGAGGGAAGCAGTTGGTACTTTTTTTCCATTTTCATTACGCAGAATGCGATAGACATCCGTAACTGACTCTGATGCCAACACAGACTTTATCTCCTCAAGGTCTAGGTGGAGGAGATCTCTGCATGTTACCACTCCTTTAGCAAAATTCAAGGTTCTGTGGGGCTCCACAGAAACCTTGATCCGATCAAAAAAGGAAGACATCTTTAGGAGCGACAAGCTCTGCTTGTCGCTACTAGTCTGAACTAACAGCGTACCATTTTGTAGCTTCCTAATAGACGCTACAGGACCTACTCTTCCAACGATAGCCTTGTTTATGAGGAAAGGAGACACTTTCGATAGGTCGGACCCTTCCTCAGAATTTCTAAAAACTAAAAATCTAGGAGAAGGGAGCTGAACAACTGCAGCACCCATCTCCTTTTCTTCCATGTCAATACTCCCACTGCTACTCTCAGACCTGTCCGACGTAGTCGAACGAGGCCTCTTTAACACATTTTTGGCGTTTTGTTTTTTTTGTTCCATGCTTTGTTTTGCCGAGCGATTCATGAATGAAGACTTTCGAACAACTGGCACAGGGTGCACCCAAACGGCCACCAGCAGCCTAGGATACTCGGACTAAAGCGAGAACCCCCAATAAAAAAAAAAAAAAAAAAAAAAAAAAAAAAAAAAATGAAAGAAAAAAAAAATGGGGGGGACCTCCAGATATCCTGGAGCCGAAATACATGGTCTGTCAGCACTCCAGAATATTTTAGGAATGGGTTCCGGTACATCGTTACGGTTCCCCAAACCCAAGTACCACTGGCAGCCGCTCTCTATGTACTCACAGAATGCAACCATTTGTTTCGATAGACCCAGCTATGGGCTCCGACACCCATAACTCAACATTCATGCGTTTGCCAAGCGCCTATAGGCTGCTCGGTTCCAGAACCTGTCCCATCAGAGGTCCTCGGCAGTGCTAGGCACACATCAGGTTCCACATACTTGGCCCCGCCAAAGGAAACCAAGCAGAATCGCCACTCCCAGACGTAACGGAACAAGCACAGCAAATCCCTAAATGTACGTGTGAGTGTGAAGTGTTTACATCGTAAGTGTAGTGCTGTAAGTGTAAGTGTCTGCTAGACTAGGGTGCCGCGAGGTTCGTCTAGGTCCTCTCAGTAGGTGCAGCTAGTCTGCACCCCCCTGCGGGTGTGTATGTGTTTGTGTGAGGGAGTGTGTTTGTGGATGTTGTGTGTTGTGTGTATGTTGAGTAAATGAGTGAGAGTAGAATGAGCTAGAGGTATGGTGGGGTCGCTAAGCCCATCAGCTGCTCACGTCAGCTGCCTTCCCCGGCGAAACTATTAAAGTGGAAGTATGAGAACAGTAATGAAAAAAAAAAAACATTCCGAGACACGATTTAACGTGTGCGACAAAAACTTTGAATTGTAAACATGCAATAGATAAAAAAGTAGGCAGTCTTGGCATACCTGACTGTATATTTCTTTCACTATTATGATTTAATTAGCTGTTACCCGTTGCGGCTTCACCCGCAATTGTAATGTAGGTAATAAAATTTATAGTCGATTTTCAAAATCATGAGTACGTTCATTCAGTTTAATATATTTCTAAATACAATATTATATGATTTTATGGTTTTTTGCCAAGACATAGATTTTTGCTACTCGACACTAGGATAGGCTATAACTATATCATGGGAGAAGCACGGAGTCCCAAATGTATTCCTGCTACTCTTAATATCTGACCCTGTGACTTATTAATTGTCATTGTAAATGCCAACTTCAATGGAAACTGCAATATTGCAATATTTTAATTTGGAACTATAAGTTCCAAATATATATAGTTCCAACTATAAGTTCCAAACAACTATATAGTTGTTTGGAATTATAAGATTGTTTCAGTTAAAATCATTGCAAATGTAAGTTTATAAACAATAATTTTATAATAATAACAGGGATTCAGATTTTTAAAACGGTAATACATCTATGTCCATCTCAGGTACTTAAACCATGTTCGTTTTAAATTTCATCTCAATCGGTCCAGTAGTTAATGTGTGATTGAATAACAAACAAAACACACACATAAACTTTCAAATTTAAAATATTATATTAAGAAGTAAAAAATATTATTAAAACGTCACTGTTGTAGCCTAACAGTAAACACATATCACAAAACTGAATACTAAATAATTCCGTTGCACTGGGTAAGTAGTATAATGGCATTGAAATATTTATTATTCATATCTACCAATACATAATAACGTATAAAACGTCACTGTTACACAGTTAACACGTCATAAAACTAAATACTAAATAAAGTTGGTCTGGGTAAGTAGTATAATGGCATTGAAATATTTATTATTCATATCTACCAATACATAATAACGTATAAAACGTCACTGTTACACAGTTAACACGTCATAAAACTAAATACTAAATAAAGTTGGTCTGGGTAAGTAGTATAATGGCGTTTAAAATAACGTAAATATTTATTATTCACACCTACAAATATATAATAAACGTATAAAACGTCACTGTTACACAGTTAACACGTCATAAAACTAAATACTAAATAAAGTTGGTCTGGGTAAGTAGTATAATGGCGCGAACATACAAGTTTTCACCTCAAAAATACATTTAAAAAAATAATATATATATATATATATATATAAATATAATATATATATATAAGAGATCACGTGACGGCAAACTGAATTTTTTCCTGTGCAAAACATACATCCATTCCCCGTTATAAGAAGTAGTCACTTCAATTAATGAAAAAGCACAACACTACTTAAAATTAATTTAAAATAAACCAATAAAGAGCAAAAATAATATTCAGTCCGTAAATTAATAATTACAATCTAGAACGATTAATATATTTAAATAGTCCAGATTGTGCCTATGCATCCTCAGTCACTAAAGGAAAACCGAAGATTTGTGATTATTTTAAAATTAAAATGCAAATGTGTTTTTATACCTCAAAGAATATATTTTGTTACATTTCGGTCCTTATGTCTACTAACATCGATTTCTATGAATTCCTGTATCAGCTATTCTAAAAACATTCGACTGTTATTTCATTTTATTTTATAATAACTGTCTCATGAATTTGAGCTTAAGTCTAATATTCAAATGGCTGTAGATGGACGATCAGAAAGTGGAAAAAATTATCACTTTTTACGAAATTACACGATTTTGGTTTAATAACTTGAAAGTTATCAAATTGAAACGGTCGGTCCTATATAAATTTTAACAAAATGTGTGAAAAGATTAATATTTGGGACATGTAAAAAATATTAGTTTGTATTTTATTTTAATGTTAGTTTCACATTGCCTAAAAAATTGCAAAAAAAAGATAATTTTTTTTGCCCCATTAAAAAAAAATAATTTAAAATGTAAAATAATTATATGTTTGTTTTTTTCAAATAATTCGAATTTTAATTTTTTTACAAATATTTTCTTTCATAAAGCCTAACACACTGACAGAACAAGTTCCTCGCTTATCATTTAACAACATTTAACTGACAGTAGGTCTATAATTTGTCCAAACAGAGGTGAACTTTACACGTAACATAAATTTTAAAATTTTCGAATTTTTTTTTTGTGAGTCACAGATTAACGTCCTTTTTGCTCTACGACGCTTAGTTTACGAGAAAAATGAGTTTAAAGTTTTTAGAGGACGTTTTATATTTTTTGCTTCATTAGTCACAGATTAACGTCCTTTTGCTCTATGACGCTTAGTTTACGAGAAAAATGAGTTTAAAGTTTTTAGAGGACGTTTTATATTTTTTGCTTCATTAGTCACAGATTAACGTCCTTTTGCTCTATGACGCTTAGTTTACGAGAAAAATGAGTTTAAGTTTTTAGAGGACGTTTTATATTTTTTGCTTCATTAGTCACAGATTAACGTCCTTTTGCTCCATGACGCTTAGTTTACGAGAAAAATGAGTTTAAAGTTTTTAGAGGACGTTTTATATTTTTTGCTTCATTAGTCACAGATTAACGTCCTTTTTGCTCTATGACGCTTAGTTTACGAGAAAAATGAGTTTAAAGTTTTTAGAGGACGTTTTATATTTTTTGCTTCATTAGTCACAGATTAACGTCCTTTTGCTCTATGACGCTTAGTTTACGAGAAAAATGAGTTTAAGTTTTTAGAGGACGTTTTATATTTTTTGCTTCATTAGTCACAGATTAACGTCCTTTTGCTCTATGACGCTTAGTTTACGAGAAAAATGAGTTTAAAGTTTTTAGAGGACGTTTTATATTTTTTGCTTCATTAGTCACAGATTAACGTCCTTTTGCTCTATGACGCTTAGTTTACGAGAAAAATGAGTTTAAAGTTTTTAGAGGACGTTTTATATTTTTTGCTTCATTAGTCACAGATTAACGTCCTTTTGCTCTATGACGCTTAGTTTACGAGAAAAATGAGTTTAAAGTTTTTAGAGGACGTTTTATATTTTTTGCTTCATTAGTCACAGATTAACGTCCTTTTTGCTCTACGACGCTTAGTTTACGAGAAAAATGAGTTTAAAGTTTTTAGAGGACGTTTTATATTTTTTGCTTCATTAGTCACAGATTAACGTCCTTTTGCTCTATGACGCTTAGTTTACGAGAAAAATGAGTTTAAAGTTTTTAGAGGACATTTAAAAAAAATTTTTTCATGAGTCACAGATTAACGTTCTTTTTGCTTAATTAAAGAGGAAACTGAGTTTAAAGTTTTTAGAGGACATTTTATAAATATTATATGTATAATTTAATTATCATTTAATTTTATGATTTTGTTTAAAAGGCATTGATATCAAACCATCCGGTTTCAATTTTTCTTATTTGTTTCGAAACCGCTACACTATGATGCTGAAGTCGTTTCACTCTATATGTGATATTTTACAGTAATATTGTATTATTAATGTGTGAAGTTCGACAATAGTTATAAGTAGTTCCAAACAGTATCATCACATCTGATGGCTCGCTGATGTCAACATCGAAATTTTACTACCGTTCAACAGACTCTTAACAAAAAAAATTTGTTTATAGACTGAATTTTAAAATAATAAACTGATTAATTTTAATGTTGTGGAAATACGAATCAGTTTTTGTACTAATACTTCGGAATTTACTCAAAACGTTATTATTCTTTTATTATTAGCACCATTACTTTCCGTTAGGTTACCTAACCTGTAGAATGGGTAAATTTCAAAATGGTAAATAAATTAAATTTGTTCCGATCATATTTACCGCTGATATATCTCACAGATCGGGCGACTGGATGACATTGGCCACTGCTGTTGCACTGTTCCTTATCCTGAGCTGGGTGTGGCGCTGGGCCGGACTTACACAAACCAGTTTTACTTTTTTCCTCTAAGCAGTCTTGTCATGTAAAACTTCAGCAAGTCACTGAGTTCGCATTGTCCTTCTTTACGTAATCTTTTGTCTGTTCTTATTATTCAGTAAGAATGCCTACAGATTTCTGTTTTTGTTTTTGCGAATGAATTGTGAATTAAAAAATTATAATAACACTAAGGTTTAGTCAGCGTTATTTGAAAAAGAGCAAACAGTGTTGTAGCTGCACAATTTTTACTTTTTCTTATTCAAGTTCCTTTGTTACTGGAATTGTAATATTTGTTTCAATCTTTGTGGGGAATAGTTCGTGTTAAATGAAGTCTTAATGAGATGCTTAGTTATGTAGGACAAAGTTTTAACTTTCAATCTTGTAAAACTTTCGGAAACTGGTTAGAGTTCAATAACTGAACTTTAAGCTATTAGTTTCAACCCTTACACACTCCTTATAAGGTGTTTAAACATTATACTCACTGTTTCAAAAAATTTTGTCAGTATTTCTGTTGCATTTTAGGTATTTGAAAAGTGAGGTTATGAATATATTCGAGAAATTCAGTTCAGTTATCATTTCTGCTGTATTGAAATGAAAAAAGCTTTCTCACCGAAAAACAATAGAAGTGAATAAGAGATGTTGAAATTGGTTGTATACATGTTTTGGATCTGATCCTATCGAGTACAGGGTTCAATTATAAATAAATACTTGTCTTCAAGAATGTATTGATAAAATATTCTAAAAAAAAAGATGGTAGTCGAATGACTGCAGACAGAATTGACTATTTCTTATCACGGGTTATGGCTATATATTTTACACCACAAAATAAAATTTTAAGTCGATTTTCAAAATCATGAGTACGTTCATTTCAGTTTAATATATTTCTAAATACAATATTATATGATTTTATGGTTTTTTGCCAAGACATTGATTTTTGCTACTCGACACTAAAATAAGCTGTAACTGACCATGGGGTAAGCACGGAGTCCCAAATGTATTCCTGCTACTCTTAATATCTGACCCTGTGACTTATTAATTGTCATTGTAAATGCCAACTTCAATGGAAACTGCAATATTTTAATTTGTAAATGCAGGTTGTTTGGAATTATAAGATTGTTTCAATTAAAATCATTGCAAATGTAAGCTTATTATAAACAATAATTTTATAATAAATAATAACAGGGATTCAGATTTTTAAAACGGGAATATATCTATGTCCATCTCAGGTATCTAAACCATGTTAATTTTAAATTTCATCTCAATCGGTCCAGTAGTTAATGTGTGATTGAATTACAAACAAAAAAACACTCATAAACTTTCAAATTTAAAATATTATATTAAGAAGTATAAAATATTATTAAAACGTCACTGTTGTAGCCTACAGTTAACACATAACACAAAACTTAATACTAAATAATTCAGTTGCACTGGGTAAGTAGTATAATGGCATTGAAATATTTATTATTCATATCTACCAATACATAATAACGTATAAAACGTCACTGTTACACAGTTAACACGTCATAAAACTAAATACTAAATAAAGTTGGTCTGGGTAAGTAGTATAATGGCGTTTAAAATAACGTAAATATTTATTATTCACACCTACAAATATATAATAAACGTATAAATCGTCACTGTTACACAGTTAACACGTCATAAAACTAAATACTAAATAAAGTTGGTCTGGGTAAGTATATGGTGGCGTTTAAAATAACGTAAATATTTATTATTCACACCTACAAATATATAATAAACGTATAAAACGTCACTGTTACACAGTTAACACTTGACACAAAACTAAATAATTAAGTTGGACTGGGTAAGTAATATAATGGCTCGAACATACAAGTTTTCACTTCAAAAATACATTTTAAAACAAAAATGTATATATGACGGCAAACTGATTTTTTTTTCTGATACAAAACATACATCCATACCCAGCCATAAGAAGTATTGACTTCAAAAATAATAAAGACTTGTCGACACATTTACATATTTCGCAATGGCTTACTGGTAAGTTTAATAATAATAAACAATACTAACAGTGACACTTAATAGCAACAAAAAACCAGAAAGTAATAGAATATATTACAGTCAAAAATCAACTGTTTTTGGAAAGTAAAGAAGTATTTGATAAATTACTGATCAAAACAATATATGGATAACCGGTTATTTCATAAAGACTTAAGCAAGTTTAAATTAGAGTTATTATTATAATAAATTTACTTAAAAATATATATTGTTATTACGCTATTACATGTTGTTATATGTTATTGTATGTTATTAGTATGTTAAATGTGTAATTTTGTAATAATAAGTATTTTCGATATCTATATTCTTCAAGGGCTTTTAAAAATCTAGTTTGTAAACTGTCTTTAATCTTATCACGAAACAGTCCTAGCTCATCTGATTGTACTGTCTTGGATGACAATCTCTAATGATACTGTACGAAACACCAAAAAAGGACAACATATTTTCTCTTTTTTCAACTCACTAGAAAACCTGTGCGCCAAGGTAAAGTAAATCAAGTTTTATGTGGTTGAGGCGGTAAAGGTCGACTGAAGGACTGCAGGTGACTTCTGACTCGAGGCTGGGATAGATTCAAGTATGACCTAGCTAAAGAAACGTGCAATAAAATGCAGTTAGAAGTGTGTTTAGCAGCAGTGCATTAACTTTCAGGTCTTCAGGTCTAACTTATTAGTAATCCTCGGAGAAATATCTCACGAGGAAGAATGAGGCATTCAAGACTGTCAATGAAACTTGGGCAGTTATTACGAATTATGTATAGTTTGTCGTAAAATTAATACCGTATCCTACGCTACACTAAGTTGCACTACACTAAACTACACACGCTACACTACAATATACTACACTGGCCTGGACTGTACTGCACTACAGTAAACAATATTATACTAAACTAAATTATAATACACTAAACTACACACGCTACACTACACTACAGTAAACTGTATTACACTAAATTAAATTACACTACACTAAACTACACACGCTACGCTACACTACACTACACTGGACTGGACTGGACTGCACTACAGTACAATATACTACACGACACTGCACTGCACTACACTACAGTAAACTATATTACACTAAACTAAATTACACTACACTAAACTACAGTACAACAGTTTTCAAATGGCCTTAGTTATCTGTGGATAAGTTTATATGCATTGCATCGCGGCAATTTGTAATCGTACTTCCTTGAATGCAGCGAGAAATTAATTTCTAGTATTTATGAATGGTGCAAAGACATTAGTAAAATTTTCTCAATTCAAATAAATTATTAAAAACTGATTAAAATAAAACCTTTTAAGTAAATGAAACAAAACCGACGGGTCACTATCTCTCAGAAACAATACACCTAGAGGTTAACACTATCATATGAGACCTAATTTTCAAAATTAGGATTTTCTGGATTTTCTTGAAATTTAGATTATTGACTTCAAACTTTAATCTGTTTAAAGCAGATTTGCTAGATGTAGCATCAAATTAGACCAAAATTGCGAAAACACACACACACACATACATATATATATATATATATGAAGTCTTCGAAAAGTAATTTAAAAGGTCACACAAGTCCCGGGTTTGAGTCTTACTATGATGGCAACCCCAATAGCTCATTTTCCAATGGAAATTCGGTTATAAAATTACTTTATAATATGAGGTACATATTGGAGGTTAGGTTTTATTATTTGTTTCAAAAGTCCTAAGCTAGATTTTTCAAATATTTAATTCTCAAAATTCAATATGAAAATTGTAATTGAATCTATTTAAAAAATGACAATTTTCAAAGAATTTTTGAGTGGGAACGTAATTAATACGATAAAATAATTCCTACAATACAATTTAAATTAAATACACCAAGATTGTGCTGAAACCGTATTGCCTACAAGTAGCACTGAGACGTATGTAATACAAATACAACAAGAAAACTCCTTAACACAAAATTAAACAAATTAGAAATGAAATAAAAAGTAAATACCAAACTAGTAATGCGAATTTTTTTGATGGTTTAATCACTCCAAGGCTAACTCATAGAGGGTAAAATAATTTAATTACCCTAGATTTGGAAAAGTTAACATTTAGCTAGTCATATTAATTTACTTTAAATGCCCTAGGGTAAAGTAATGTGTTTCCTTACCGTATTTTTACGCTACTTTATTTATTGCCCGTAGGGATACTTACTACCAACGATCAATGAGGTGAAATAAATAGATAATTAATTCGGAACGATATTTCGACATTTTACTATGTACGAGGTGTGTTTAGAAAGTAACGAGAATTTTGCCTTCAAAATAGTCCCCCTTGGAGATTATGCACTTGTGCCAGCGCTTCTTCCAATCCTCGAAACACTTCTCAAACTCGATCTTTGCGATAGCCTTTAGTTCTTACAGCGATGCGCTTTTAATGTCATCTACGGCTGTAAAACGACGGCCCTTTACGGTTCTCTTTATTTTTGGAAATAGGAAAAAGTCATACGCAGCCATGTCTGGCGAATATGGAGGCTGGGGCATCGCTACAGTACTGTTTTTGGCCAAATATTCACGTACAAGCAATGAAGTGTGAGCTGTGCATTGTCGTGGTGAAAAAGCCATGATCCGTGCGTTTTTCCGGATTGCTTCACGCAAACGGCGTTCAACTTGTAGGTAGTACTCCTTATTGACCGTTTCACCTGGTGGCAGGAATTCATGATGCACTATGCCATTAATATCGAAGAACACAGTGAGCATAACCATCACATTCGACCGCACTTGTCGAGCCAGAATGCCTCCACTGGAATGATTGAGCCTTAGTTTCGACGTCATATCCATAAACCCATGTTTCTTTACCTGTTATAATACGTTTCAGTAATTCTGCATCGTCTTTGACTTCATTTAGTGACTCCTGAGCAACTTCCAGTTTTCGCCGCTGTTTTTGATCAAAATTCAACAATTTTGGAACGATTTTTGCTGCCACGCATTTCATACACGAACGATTGGAACAATGTCATGACATGATCCAATCGATATGCCGTCATCAGCGACCTCTCTAATTGTGATTCGGCGATTGTTCATAACCATTTCTTTCTCTTTTTCCACGTTTTCGTCGGTTGTTGATGTGCTGGGTCGTCCAGGGCTTTCGTCATCTTCAACGTCTTCACGGCCTTCTTGGAAACGCTTATACCACTCGTAAACTCTTGCTTTACTCATAGCAGACTCACCATAGGCCTTTGTTAACACTTCACACACTTTGTTACACTTTTATCCATTTTTTACGCAAAATTTGATACAAATTCTTTGATCCATTTCTTTTAACAAACGAAAATCGCCAAGCTCATAAAAACACGTCTAGCCTTTGTGGCTGTCACAGACAAAGCAAACAATGAAAACAGCTGAAAGTTTTATCATACTTCAAGGGCATGTATACCAACATAATAAAAAAAATGTTTGACAATCTGACTCTCCAAGCCCGCGAAATTTAAAAATTCTCGTTACTTTCTGAACACACCTCGTATAGGCTACTTTATTTCGAGGTGCGCAAAAAGCAAAGTTTTAATGTTAATGTAAACATGTTTATTTTTAATTTATGAGGGAAAAATTTAGTAATAATATCTGTAGTACACACAGTTTCCCCACTTATACCATTTCACTATTTTTAAAAAACAATGTCAGATTTCGTCCTTCTTCGTGCATGTAAGTTTACAGTTATTTGTAACACGTGTAGAAATTTTTTTGAAAATATAGGAGATTTCTTGAAGAACAGCAGCCTTAGCGGGGACTGCACTCACTTTCATTGGAATTTTCATCCTCAAAGCTTGACGTTTCGGATACAAATATGTCGGTAGCCTGCCGAAAAACGTTCTGGATTCATTGTTACTGTAAAAAAAATGAGGACGGACGATCCGCTCTTTGTGAACTCCACATTAGGCTATTTTTGCATTTTGGAAAGGTTTTTTATGAATTAGTTTTATTATTGTATCACAGCCACCGGACCACATATTCAAATGATGTCCGCAATGTAAGGACGTACGAGTCGCGTGTGCAGCTTGGCCGAGCCGAATTTCATTATGAATATTTTAAACGTGTAATTGTGCCCAGTGTTTGTGATGTATGTTTTAATGTTTTGTTTGGCTTTGTGACGACCTCGACAGTGGGATTAAACGTTTTATATAACGGCCTGAAGATTAAACGATAGAGTTTATGAGACCGCGGTAGCCTTTATGAGGTGAATGGATAGACCACTGACGGGAAGAATAGGTCATAATCCTAATAATTTATTTTGGGTTATCCCCCCAAACAACAGTTATTGACAAAACTATCTGAGTGAAAACTAATGCGGCAAGAACTTCAAACACTCATTCACAAAAGATTCTGCGCTGGTTAAAAATACGTTTCATGAAGTTTTTGCACACTTATAATTATGTAAGAGTAGAAATTCAGTAGAAATTCACGCAACGAGACATGACAGCAAAAACTTGGTAGAACAGCAAAAACTGACAATCGCAAACTCCGAACTCTGTCGACATGTTGTTGCGTTCGTGCGATTCGCGGATGACTAATCAACCTTTTACTCGCAATTGATCGACTTGAGCGAAAGGAATCAACCCTTCGGATGATTGAGTTGCATTCAAGAATCATCCCACTATGCTGCACATGAAACAGTATACGGAAAATTCTTTACGCCGTTATTTTTGAAAAACTGTTCAACTGCAAAACCACGAATTTCTATATGTTCGTATTTCTACACTAGGTCAATACTAATGAAACTCGACACTAAAGCTATCGAATATAAACGTACTAGAATTATAATAATCCTTATGCGAGATATGTGAACACTCGTTGTTGATTACATCTTGCGGCAGAGTGTTCAGCTACAGTTAAATAAATACTGTCTATTTACTCGAACGTCTTCCCCCGTCTTTGCAGATTGTAGCGTTCGTAGCGGTAAATAATTCAATTACTTAGACTTTAGGCTGTAATATCGAGCACGCTTTTTATAATGGTGGCTGCACTTCTAGTCCATTTATATTCAAAGGCAAACTTCAAATTGCCAGCATTCGAAGGTCATTAATTCACTGCTATTGCTCAACTAAAATTTATTCGTTCTTGTGCCACCCTGTATTTACGGGGGAATAGGCCTACAAAATGTATACAATTTTGTAACTACTGGGTAAGTTTCAAAAAAATTTAAGCGGTAATTTGTACAAAATACTTTGTTTAATGCGAATATACACTAAGAAATTTAATGTGTGCATGCTTTAATAACGATCAAGTATTTTTATTAAAGCTTAATTAACGACTAAATTACCAAAATGAATTATTCTGAGATTTTGAACTTTTGGTAATCTAATTTGGCAAAGTTGAGTAAAAAACTAATAAAACAACAGGTTTAATCCTTAATTAACGAAGAATTTAACAAAATAACTTGTTTTTGTGAGTTCTTTGCCCTGTATTTACATTAAAATGTTAAAGTAATGTTTAAGTGTAAAAGGTTTTTTTTTTATTTGAGATGGAAATTTTTTATAGATTAGATTATAAAGCTTTACGTTTTACATTTTACTGTACATTTTGTTTTGAAGACAAAATCAAGATAGCATTTTAACAATGCTTAGTAGAGAAGTGAACAGTTTTGATAACGCGGAAATCTTGTCTCAGTAACTATGTTTTGTACAGTTACAAATTACAAATACAGGACTTTTGTAATTAGTATTACTAATGGGTAACATACAAAAGAAGGCTCACGTGTACCCTGATTGTAGTGGCATTTGTAAGTTACATAATGTAGTACGCAATTATAATTACGTGATTTCACGTGTTTGCATAGATATATTTATTTTGTAACCTTCGTACAGGATTTATTGTTTAATTGGAACCAGTTATTCGTTTTGGTGTTTATAATTAACAGTTAAAAGATTTGTATTATTTTTTTTTAAATATCCATTTAGTATATTTATACAAACTATTGATATAATAATAATAATAGGAGAAACATTTGTTCTGCATTATTCGCCGGCAGCTGCAAAGCCTGCTCCATTAGTGTCATGTATAGTCACCACGTGGCGTTTCCCAAGGTCGTCCAGTCGTTGTGGTTGGATTTGAGGGTTTTTTTATTTTAATAAAACATGGCCGAAATATTGCGTGGACCTGGACAGTATATTTTGCAACAAAATGGGAAAAAATAGCGTGCCCACAACTTTCAGTAATGTTCGAAAATGTAAATTGTCGAGTCTGTGGGCAAGAACATCTGACTTATAATTTCGTTCGCGTGTCTGTCGGTCGGGTGATTCTTGCGAAAACTCTAGCCTAGAGGTGTCAGCCGAAAAGACCTGACTGAATTGTTTTTTTTTCGCCGATTAAGAACTAAATGGTAGAATATTATTTAAAAACTATTTCAAAAAAAGAGAAAAATATGCAACAATCCTTATAAATAAAAAATGTGATCAAAGTTAAAATATGCTCAACACCGACAATGAAGAACAAATGACTAGTTTGAAGAAATGGATTTTTATAGAAGTAAGAAAAAATGTTTAGGATGTGTAAAGTATAAATAAATAAATATGTAACGCAATAATTTGTTAATAATTAAAATGTAAACAGAAAACAATATTCGCCATACATGTCTGTTTAATGAAGGTTTTATTATGGCCCTTAATTAATGTAAGTTAGACCCATAATTAATGTAAGTTACACCCTTAATTAATGCAGGTTAGACCCTTAATTAATGTTAGTTAAACCTTAAATTAATGTAAATTAAACCCTTAATTAATGTAAGTTAGACCCTTAATTAATGTAAGACAGACCCTTAATTAAAATATCTTAGGCTTTAATTATTTTAAGTTAGAACAGAATGTTTGAAAAATAACATTACTGAAAAAAATCACGTTAATGAATTTTTCGATACGATATTTTGTTAACCTGAATAAGTTCTTTGTGCAGATTTAATGTTGTCACGATAGTAAAAGCAGACTATTTAAAAAAATGGAAGATATAAACTTGTTATTTTAAATTTTAAAATAAGGTGATTTTTAAATTTTTAAAATTTAAATTTAAATTTAAAAATTGATTTTTAAAATTTTAAATTTTTAAAGGTGATTTTAAATTTACCACCTTTTTTTAAGCCGTTGAAATTGATTCAGTTCTGATGTTTCTTCGTAATCTGAAATAGAGTGTCAAACGAATAGCCAATAGGTGAAGCGGTCAATAGATGTACTAACTACAAGTTCAACGCCGTTTGCGTGAAGCAATCCGAAAAAAACGCCCGATCTGTGGAAAAACAAATCATGGCTTTTGCACCACGATAATGCACCAGCTCACACTTCACTGTTTGTTCGTAAATTTTTGTCCAAAAACAGTACTGTAACGATGCCCCAGCCTCCATATTCGCCAGACACGGCTCCGTGTGACTTTTCCTATTTCCAAAAATAAAGAGAACCTTAAAGGGCCGTCGTTTTACAGCCGTAGATGACATTAAAAGCGCATCGCTGAAAGAACTAAAGGCTATCTTAAAGATGGAGTTTGAGAAGTGTTTCGAGGATTGGAAGAAGCGCTGGCACAAGTCCATAAACTCCAATAGGGACTATTTTGAAGGCGACAACATCAATGTAGAAGAATAAATAAATATTTTGTTCAAAAAATTAAAATTCTCGTTACTTTCTGAACACACCTCGTATAGTCGTGCCCAAATATTTTTGCTATATTAGCGTGTGGGATCAAAGTTCCGTTGACGACGATATGGATACTATTCTGTATCAATTGGTTACTGTAATTAATTTAATAAATTCTACAATTAAATTTCATCATTAATTGCAATCTTTTATTTGCAGTCACTGACAAACACACGTAAATGCGATTAGTTTTAAATTTTATTAAATAATATATATTTCTCTAAAACGAATACAAAGAGATAAAATCACACACACAACGTCGGTTACGGCAGTGGTTATAAGAAAGCATCCGGTTAAACGTAATATCAGATGAACATGTCCGCACGCTATCTGTTGTCCGATCAACGAACTGCAGCTCGAATAAACGTATATGAATATAAAATAGAATGCGAAAATGATGCAGGCCCTGCAGTGCTGCGACTGGAATTATTCAACAGCTGATGGAAATGTCCTGAATATTTGTCGGTACAGTGGACTCTTAGTTTAAAATATGTATGTTTAAATATTTTCAAATAAAAAACTTTATTCCTTTATTTAAAGTTTTATCTACCTCAGTTTTGATCTTAAGTAACTTTATATTTAACAGCTAATTGGTACGATATATTAATTATAACACAAGGCCTACTAAAGCTATCTTGCGGTTAATCTATAGAATTTTGAATCAATTATTTATGTTTTGAACATAAAACTTCATTGTCAACAGCTGGTCAAATTTTAATTTACAGTCCTTAAAATATTAATTTGGGTTTAGAGATTTTTACAACGATTTGATCTATGCCATTACTTTTCTTCTTTTTAAATATTTAAAATATGAAGTTAAATTTAAATTAATAAATATAATGGAGAAACAATTAATTATTACTGTTAGGATTTGTAGAGGGACTATTAAATATTACAGGCGCTTTTGCGAATATACGTTGAATTAAATTGAAAATTCCCTTTATTTGCAATATCTGATACTTACTGCATTTTATTAGGCATATTTTCTAACAACGAAGTGTGCAAATATGCAAGGAATAACAAGAGTAATAAAATCAGCTGACTGTGTAATTGCTGGCAAAAGTATGAACTTCTTAAGAAACAATATATGAATAATTTTATTTAGAAAAGCAAAAAACTTTTTTTCCAACCTACTTTACAAGCATGCATTGGAAGACTTCATAATTTACATACATCCGTATGTAGTATATACTGGTATATGTATACCATTTATTTAGCCTTTCTCCCAAAAAAGCAAACAATGCTAAAGCATAAAGCACTCCATAGAGGTAAACAAAAACTTATCCATTGGTTTTAGTCAAAATTTAATACTTAAAAACATAATAACAGTAATAATTCTTTTTTCTCCATTATATTTATTAATTTTAATGTAGATATAAAATAAAAGATTTTATATTATAAAATCTACAATAGTTTCTTAAATTGGTTATTTTAAGTGCTCATAAGCACTTAAACAACACGGTAACAACAAATTAATAAGTAAAATTAATTACTTATTTAATTTTAATAAGTAAAAACAAAGAAATATTTTGTCTTTAATAAGAAAAAAGCAATGGCGTATCAAGTTGTTTTACTGTATTTGCCGGTCATTGTTTGTATATCAAGAAACTTTTAAAACGCGTGTTTTTAATTGCATAATTGACAAATTGAAGTATTCGTGTATATGCGTGAAAAGACGCGGAGGATGAAAAGACCTCGCAGAGTCACGGGTGGCCTGGTTCCTCAATGTCTTCCTAACCTTAATGCTGGGATAAGCGTGAATCCTTCCATTATATTATCATATCTCGGATATTTTCAATTTAACTTCTGGTTTTACTGTGATTAAATGTAACCAATAGGATGCTGGTTTTCAGAAAGGCTGTTGTTAAATATTATTATCGAGCGGTTTATTAAGCTTTTCACTGATCCTTTTTTACATGTGGCATGTTAGGTGTGATAGCATTGTTTCACTCGAGATCATAAACTACTGTGAGATACTATCGCTAAGGCAACTGCGTGATAAACTAAGTTGATATAAAAATATAGTCTTCGTGGAAAAATCACGATCGCTGTTATATCTTTAGTCACTGTTAAGCAACAGAATAACTTATTACATTATTAGCTAAGGAAATATTTGTGGGCTGGTGTTTATATTGATCACGTGATCATATGATTAGTTAAACATCGTATTCAAACATTTTTGGCTTTTAAAACGTAAAACATTCGGAAAAAGTTTGATATTTGTAATCGTGTCTTTTCGTAATGTAACAGCAAGTAGTCGAGGAATTGTAATTGTAAACATAGTAGGCCTACTCGTTACGAGTAATTGTACAAGCACTTTACATTTAGTTGATGAGCGCAAGCACGATTTTAATTCGTTTCAAAATAATGGCTGGGCAAAATTTTTAATATTTTGCCTATTAATTTTTGGAAATCTTATTTCATAATCGTAATTATCCTAAAACTTTAACGAAAAATTTAAATTTACGTAAAAATATTTAAATTAAATGTAAACTCAACTGATTGTATAAAAACGAAAACAACAGAGATCAGAGATTTTAACGCTGGTTACGATGGAAAAATCAGAAACGTATTTTTAAAAAATGTGTAAAATTTTTTGAACAGTCGCGATTTTAAAACGATTTGATAGATTTCGCTAAGTAACGAACTTGTCTGAACTACATACTACAAAATCAATCTGTGTCCAAAGTTTGATCTTCGCTTATCGAAATAGTTAATGTTATTTCAATGTTGTTGCTTTTTTTATTTTCTTATTATCTCATCAAGACAGTTGGTAACAGCAATATTAAAATTCCTTGTAAGATCTGTTTTACTTAAGCGAAACTATTTGTAGGTTTTAACATCCCTGGCGCACAACTATTTCTAACTTAATTGTATTTATTTCTTGCCATTTTCAAACACAAGTAGACATTTTAATATTTGTTAAAATTTTTAAAAAATAAATAAACGTTTCTTGTATAAAACTTTAATAACGCATTTTACAATAAAAGTATGTTTCAGCAACTTTTTGTATTTGATTTAACTGAAAATAATGAGTTTGTTGAAGTAGATTTTAAAATTGTTGCTTGTTTTTGTCGGATGGCCACTCAATGTCAAGCGGATTTACGCTGAGCGGAGCGTTCAGAACATAACCTATTGTTTTTAATGTAAATGCGGCCTCGGAGCTGAGTCAAGCAGCATCACTGGACTCAGCTCCGCGTAGCTTCGACTCTGTCTAAGTCGGTTTTGAAGTGGTCACGCCTCCAAACTTATTACTTCTCGTTACCTAGGTTACGGTCTTTAAACTGACTGAACCCCGCTTCCGGTTGCGGTTATCTTCATTCCTCTCCGCCCTGCCTTAAAAGGAAAGTGTAGGCTACTTTAAAATTTGTTAAATATAACATAGATAACAGGTTATGACTCCGGCCAGAATGTCGCAGCTGATTGGCCTGGGAATACGCGTACAATTTATTACATTTTTTAAAAGTATTTAAGATTCTGCTCGGTAGCCGGTAGCCGGTAGCCGGTAGCCGCCGGTCGTTCAACTCAAACAAAACTTATTTCACACGCACGCGAGAAATGTTTGAGTAGGTCGAGTTTATGATCCTTCCGACAAACAGCACTATAAATAAAAACGTTTTGAAATTCTTCTGTTACGATTCTCGAAACATTTTATCACGTTGTGAAATTCCTACGGAACAAGAAAAGATTCGAAAATAATACGACGAAAATTACAGGACAGAGCAAATGTAATGTTTTAATTAACTCTCACGAATTTCTGTTCTTGTTTGTATTCAAAATCTAACGAACTATTTTTTCGTATTAAAATTTCGCAATTATGATTCGCGTGTGTATTTTAAATTTTAGTACATCTATCACTATAGTTACGCGAGGTACACAGTGAAGAAAGTTCAATTGTTAATTGAAAATTGTATTACCTTCACTCACGCTTGAACCAGATCAAAACTTCAGATTTCGGCTATACGGTGAATTGAATTGTTAATTAAATTATCCAATCTGTGATGTTCCCTTGCTGTCAATGCCACGTTTCGGCCGTATCCTGAAGTAGATGTTTAATGAAGGACAACTCACGTTATACTCGTAATTGTTTCACCAGTTTGCTGTTCACACCTCCAAGATAACAAGAGATTCTTCGTAAACTGAACGGGTAAACAAATTTCCGTTATGTGTCATGTGTTCGCATCGGTTCTTTTACTTTTAATTGCGATAATTTGTTTTGAAACACGACAAATTAACGTAGCTAGTTTATAACATCTAAAACTTATTATAGCCTATCAGCTGTTCAATAAAACCAGCTGATCTTTACTTTAATATAAAACAACTGATCTTTTACTATTACATATTTATAAAAATAAAATTAACGATTCATTTCATATATTTAAATCGGTTAAACCTAACCATAGTTTCCAAGTGTAGTGGTTATCACGCGCGCCTCAAACGCGCAAGGTATCCGGTTCGATTAAGTTGGGAACACAGAATTTGTAATTATAATTAATTTTAATAAAACGCGACACGCAAAATACACTGTTATATACTCGTATCAATATAAACATGTTGCTTGCATCACGCGACCATCACAACCAGCCCTAAAACGTGATATATGTTAAGTTGTTAAGTCTTGCAGTTGTTTAACAAATTTATATTTTCCTATATTACTAGAAAATATAATTGATATTATTGTTAAATTTTTTTAAATACAAATTTCGAAATCAAAATTTCTTTAGACGCCATTTTTCAAATATTTTACCAGAATTATTTTATTCGACTTTTTCTAACAACACATTTCACTGCTGTAAATTCCCACGCGACCTTTAAACCAGAAACAATTTGAAATTCTACACAAAGCGAAGCCGTCACAGAAAGCAATGGCACATGAACATGACTGCACACTTATCTTTTATGCATCAATAATTCTTTACGTCAGTTTTGCCCCCGCAGGGGAGTGCAGATAGCTGCACCTGTTGACAGGATTTAGACGTCCCTCGCAGTACCCGAGTCTAACACACACTTACACGTACAATACTACACTTACGACTTTAACACTTTACACTCATAGTTACATTTAGGAAGGCGATAATAGCCTTAAAAAAAGTCAGTTTTGTATTCAGCCGTGCAACTGTGCTTTTGATGTAATTAATATATTTTGAAATGTTTAAAAATTAATAAAGATAAAGAAAATTAGATGTATTAATTTAATTTTGTTATCAATTCATAATCGAAATATATTAATTGAGTTTTTAACTCAGATACGTATTGTAATACAGTACATGAATGAATGATAACATTGTTAACTGATTAATTATTTAATACTTGTTTTACTTTTAAAACATGTATGGTTCTGATTAAATATACATTATGGAAAGACGTGCTTTTAAAATTTGTATAATTAATTTTCTTTCCTTAATTATATTCATGTTTTCTGACATGCTTTATTAGCACAAAAAATGGTAATTTAACGGCATTTTTCAATATGATTTGTGTTTTCATTTTTATGGGTTTTTTAATGATAATCCTTTTATTGTGTTTTTACAAAAAAAACAATAATTCTTTAAAATAAAAATTCTATAAAAATAAAATTCAGAGAAAGACATAACAGAACTACAAATCACTGACACTATGCTCATGGACAGAACAGCGAAAACAACCAAGGACAAGAAGCAACGGTTCCAAGGCAAAGTCAGATCCAAGCGAACGATCCAAATCTCTGACGAAGAAAGAAAAGCAAGATCACAACGAATGAAGCAATACTGGGCTATGAGGAAGGCACAGAACATTAAAAAGTGATTGATTTAGTGTACCCCAAAGTTGGGTGAAACAAATAAAGATAGAGAAAAATTCTATAAGAGCTAACAAACGTCAATTCTAGTGGTACAGGCTACATTAATTTTTTTTTTTTTTTAACGTCCGACTATTGTGCATACTTGGGCTATTGCAGACGATGGGGATGATTTATAGAGTATGAAAATGCCAAGCCCTGGCCGGGAATTGAACCCGGGTCCTCGGGGTGAAAGCCTAGTACGCTATCAACCAGGCCACCGAGACGGCTCGATAAATATTATTATTAATTATAAATAATAATTTATTAATCGATAAATAAACTTATACTATACTATACTTATTTATTTTTAATCTCTTACATAGGATACTAATCTTAAATAAAAAACCTACATTTAATCATTTACACTAGAGTATTCTTTTTAAATAAATATCCAGAACAATTACTTGGGAATTATTTCACATGAATTATTTTATCAATTGAAGGTTCGCAACATTTTGCAATAAAACGAGCGAGATTAGTAAACAGTTTGTATAATCACAGCCTTACAATCACTGAAATGCCTGTTAGAAAGGCAACAATCCACTGCGAGTTGTTTATATCAAAACAGAAGTAAGCTTTCAAAATTAATCAGCTGATTCTTTCTCATGGCAAGCTTTCTCATTCAATTTTCTGGCAAGCGTTTCAAATACAAAAACAAAGTACTTTGTTTCGTAATTTATGACTACTGTATATTTAAATGATTTAAATAATATTTATTTTGAAATGGATACTTCGTTACGCCCGATATATCAAATTGTGGGATGCAGTGAAATCCAATTGCGAGTGACGGAAGAATCCACGACCACCTAGATATCGTGAATAACAATAATATGTATTAAAAAACCAATCACCGTAGATATACTACTTTGTTGGAATACTGAAAGGCGAGAATGGAATATGAAATAAAATAATGGTAAACTATAAAATGAACAAAATAAGTAAAATATTATTATTTATAAATTTTGGTAATAATAATAGAAACTATCTCTTATATAAAAGGCAATGTCCTGACTGACTGACTGATCAAAGGTACAGTCAAACTATAAAACCTAGAGGCTTGAAATTTTGAGGATACCTTCGTTTTAATATGTAAGCGCGTACTTAGAAAGGATTTTGCAAAAAATTGATTTTAACGCCATTAAACTACTTACTCAGTTCAAATTTAATAAACAATGTACAGCCAATACTATTATAGCTAGAGACTTTAAATTTTCAAGGTACATTCTTACAACAATGTCAAGGTGCACTAATAAAGGATTTTGCAAAAATATGACTTTGACGCCATTAAACTACTAACCCAGTCCAAATTTAATAATCAACGTACAGCCAATACTATTATAGCTAGAGACTTGAAATTTTCAGGGTACCTTCTTACAACTTTGTCGAGAGGCACTGAAAAAGGGGTGCACTGAAAAATGATTTTCCAGTATGCAACTCCTAAAGAGGTAAACATGAGGTACAACAATTTTTATTGGAAAAAATATGTTTTTCATCTGACCTGCTTAAAACGTAACATAGTCACTCTTAAGTATAAGTAATGAAATATAATTTTCACCTTTTCCCCAAAACGCATCCCCTAAAGAGATTGAAAGAAGGTATAAAATATAAAAAAGAGGTACAATTTTGTATTGAAAAAATATTTTTTTTATCTTATATTCTAGAAATATGCTATGAAACACATATTTCAACATTTTTCTGAATTCATTCCCTAAAAGAATAAAAATGGAAAAAGAGTTATCGTGGGAGAATAAAGAGTGTTTGCATTAGAGAAAAATATTTTTTATCAAATTTTCTTTAAAGTAAACAAAATATTTTAAAACACAAATTATGATACACGCAATTCAGTATTTTCCCCCGAATTCATCCCATAAAAGGACAAAAATATAGAATAGGTATAAATGTTTGTATTGGACAAAAATATTCTTGATAAGATTTTCTTAAATTCGAATGGAACACGTTTGAAGACAATAAAACAACATATTCAGGTTATAATATTTTTTCATATTCACTGTAAAATAACCACGAGTTTAGATGATCACGCTTTTATTAATATATTTTTTTATGTTTCTAAATTATTACATTACTGAAACAGTTTAAGTTTCGTGGGCGAAGCAGCGACGGGTAATGCTAGTTAATACGCGTATTACATAAAAGTGTTGCATTGCAGATGTTATGCAGCACGTGTTTGTGCAACGTTTAGGTTATAAAAGGCAGTGTCACGTTGTGAAGAGGGTGTGTATCGATTTTGAAAAATGGATAAACGTTCCAAAAAGGCACCGAACGAAAGCGAATGAACAATTTAAATTTAAGTTAAGAATATATAATTTAGTATTCATAAACTGGTTCGTGTACATTTTGTGAGCCATTTTAGTAATCGTAATTGTTTTGAAAAAATTCATAAAAATTGCAATAATCATTTCTATTCTTCAATTTCTCTGTCTGTCTGTACATATGTTGAGACTATAAAACTTGGTAGGTTAGTTCAGTATCTTAGCTAGAAAACATTTACAGGTTATAAACACATTTTAAGAATAGTGGAATTAAAATTTAGAATAAAATAATTATTATAATTGTATCTAAAGCATGTATAGGATTTCCCTATTAAAGTCAATGAATTGTTGACTAAAATTGGGGGTATATTGTTACTTAAAATAATAATTATAAACACAATAATAATATGGAATAATGGGTGCAATGAAATCGGCAAAAAAAGTGTTTTTCTTCTAACGCGAATAAATTAAATGACAAAACCGAAAAATAATTTCAAATAACTTTTAAAAAGTCAAAAGCTAAAACGCTAAGCACACTACTGTTTGTCCCTGTCATGTCAAAGTATCATATTTTTCTGATATAAAAATGGGACAATTAGCTGATTATGAATGCATTGAATTATAAAAAAATATGAGAAAATTGTGTGCACACACGTTGTGGGTTACTGAATATTTTAAGAATGTTTTCGAAATATAATATTAAAAAAAACATATTAATAGTCATTAACAACAAATAAAATTAATAGTATTCCAATATAAAAAATATTAGATTTTTTCATAAAATTTAAAATTCTAATCGCAGCAACCGTTTTGGAGAACTTCATTAAGTGGTATACGTTCCTTTTCAAAAAATTTTTCCAATTTTATTTTTGTTTTAAATAAAAAAATCTTGGCTTTTTTGATCTTGGCTAAAAGCAATCTAGGATATATTGAAGGTTTTCTTGGGCTTCACTAAATTAAAAATTCATGGTCTTTTAAAAGCAATGGCAAAAATATATTACTGTAGTTTACTGAAAAAGAAACGATTTTGTAACGTGTGACCTTGACATAATGCTCTGAATTCGTTCTATTACCAGCCAATAGTCTAACAAATTTAGTATACGTATTAATTTCTAGTGAAATTCGCGCGATTTTCTTTCAGCAAGAAAAAAAAGTTTATCTCTAATTTTCTGTGTTTCTAAATAATAAACAAAATTAATTTACTCAATGTCGTTTGGCGATTCAAACAAATAACGTATTCGTTTTGGCTTCTTTCAAATATTTGTAGCCAGACGTGTATCAGCTGATGTGGGTCAACAAACGATCAACTGATCTTCAGCAACGTTGTTGGCCGAGTAGTGAAACATAACAATAGCCTGAGAAAGGTGAAAGAGACTCTAATAGAGTATTGTGTGAATCGATTGTTGTTATGCATTGTAATCGGAGTTAATTTGATAAGCGAGTTCAATAATGCTGGCATTGTGTTTCGGTGCGTGCGTGAATGTGTACACTTGTGGTTTAAAATTGGAAACTGCTTTTACAATACCTTAGACGTGATCGTTGACCTAGAGATTTGAGTGTGTGGACAGTGTTGCACATTTGTGGGATCTTCAACGTTCATCAATTTTAAGTGGTATCAAATGTAGCCTACATCAAGTAATACTGACATTTTGATTTTGATTTGTGATAAAATATTTTATTTATTTTATATACTCGCTAGATTTATAAATTTAAACTTAACTTCAATCTTCGTAAGACGACAGGTTTATAATAAAAATTGTTAAAAAATAAATGAATAAATAAAAATTAAAAACGGAAGCTGTTTCTCAATAACGTCAACAGTTGATATTTTTTTTTAAATTAAAAAAGCAAAACTTACAAGAATTGTAGAAATTCGTTTTTCTTTTAAGTGTGTAAGAAAAATCGATCGAAAATACGCTCGTAGTTCTAAAACATTTCTATTAGTGAACCAAAAATAAAAATCACGTATCATGTTCTTCCTTTTTACTTTAATTACAATAATTTGTTCGAAATCACAACACATACTTTTTATTTTTGTTTTGTACACAATCTAATATCACAAAATTTATAAACAATGTGTAAAAATTTCATTAAACAATATTTTACAAAAATTAAATTAATTTACATCGGTCAAACGTCTTCGTAGTTTTCGTAGTGTAGTGGTTACCACGTGTTTCACATGCACAAGATCCTCGGTTCGATCCCGGGCGGAAACACAGGAAATTTTTATTATAATTAATTTAATATGACCCTTGCAACCAGCAAAATATACAATATAAACTTGTGCACTCGCATCAAGCAAAAGCCAACATCACAACCAGCCCTAAAACATGTTGACCTTTTCGTGACCGATAAGCAATTGTGTAAACTAATGTTCATAATAAGCTTTGCAGTGAAGGTTGTAGATCTCTTACGTTAGGTGCCTTTCATTTTACCTTGAATGGTAAACCGTTTTCATGTAATTTTTCCAAGAAAGAGGAAAATCAAAATATTAATGATAATTTGTTACGTACGTTTTTTAAAAATATTTGTGAATAAAATAAAAATGTAAAATTAAGTATTCTTGCACAAGTGCTACGTTATTCAAAATAGCATTTAATTTTAGACTGAAATCGACCTTATTGCGCCTTATTGCTAACACAACACATTATTGATTACCAAATCTTATTGTTTATCCATAGTTGAGGACATTATATGAAAAACTGATGAAAAATGTTGGCTGATGATAGCATATTTTGTGAAGATAACATACAAGTAAGTTGTAACGCGCGGTACTTTTAAAAATTTTTTAATAATTGCGTAAAAACGTGTCATATTCAACATTTCAATAGTCCTCCTGAGAGATAGCAGCACACATAGTGGGTATAGCACAGATGGCCTTGAAAGGAAAGAGTGAAAGGTCTGACTGCATCTAGGTCAAGCCTAGCAAATACCAGCACGCGTCAAGGTAACCACTTCTTTTGTCCGTTCTGTCGACTGTAGTTGTCCAAACATCGACAAAAACCAAGTCCACCGCGATAGTTGCGTAACTGTATCGCTTTACAAAAGACAGACGCTGGCCTCATTGTTTTGATACAGTTGCTAAACTGAGCCAATGTACTGTGAACGGAATGAAAGCCTCAACGCAGTGTTCGGCGATCATCATTTTCGGAGACTTCAACGCGTGGACAGAACGGTAGTTCAACATTCCATTCGAACAAGAATAAATATGTACAATAAAAGAAAAACGTAACTATACGAAAACTGTATGACGTAACTATATGTAGAACTATATGAAGAACTATATGACGTAACTATACGGTCATTCGATAATTATCAGTTTCCGTTTTCGAAAATTATGAACGTTATGTATAACAGCTGAATCAGTCCACTCTCTAATATTAGAAGTAATTATTTGAAAGTCAGCTGGCTAGATGACGTCCGTGTTTTACGCTGTTAAGATTACTGAAAGGGAAAGCGATAAAGATACGAGACTAAATGACGTCGGAATAGTTGTTTGTTTACAAGTAACAACAAGCGGCTTTGATGGCGCCTAGAAAGTTTAGCCTATAGATATTCTACAATTTAAAAATAATTCTTGGAAACTTTAAATCGTACAAGACTGCTTAAAACCACACTTTTAAGGTATTTTTGATATTTAAAACGACAAAATCCAACTCAAAACGAGTCAATCAAAGCTGAATGTTATTTTAACGATGCTATAAACACAACTTTATAACAGGTGTAGGCAAAAGTTGTTCGGTTGGTAGCAAAAATCACATTTTGCTTTTAATTGAATCAGATAACTTCTTAACTTTATTTTCTGTCATAAAAACCAAAACTGATCGATTAAAAGATAAATATATTGTCTAGCGGGATAATTTAGAATATTACGACAAATTCGTTTCCTTCAGAGCTAATTAAAATGTTGGAGAATGTTTTTTTATCCACGAACAGATCCTTAGTTTTGATTTGATACCTTATTTAAGAGGCGGATGGCCGCCTTATTTATAAAATATAAATATTTATTTAAAAAAGAACGAAAGAAAATATTCTGAATGTTATAACAAATGTGTTTAAAGTATGCAAATAGCCGCCTCAGTGGCCTAATTGATAGCGTACTGGGCTTTCACCCCGAGGTCCCGGGTTCGATTCCCGGCCAGCACTTGGCATTTTCATACCCTATAAATCATTCCGTATGCATTATCCCAAGTGTGCGCAATAGCCGGACGTAAAACACCAAAAAAAAGGCGGATGGACAGTTTGAATTTTGTTTGCCGAACTGCCACTGTGATCGAGTACTTTTATTAATTATAAGCTATAACATAAATTGAGGTTAAAAAAAATATACTAACACTCTATCGCCTTTAGGAAAATATAATATATTAATATGTACCGTATCGCCTCCCTAAATGTAAGTGTGAGTGTAAAGTGTTAAAGTCGTAAGTGTAGTGTTGTAAGTGTAAATGTGTGTTGGACTAGGGTACCGCGAGAGACGTCTAAATCCTCTCAATAGGTGCAGCTAGTCCGCATCCCCTGCGGGTCCGTATGTAATATATATATATGTATATATTTGTGTTTAACGTCCGACTATTGTGCACACTTGGGCTAATTCAGACGATGGGATGATTTATAGCGTATGAAAATGCTAATATATATATATATATATATATATATATATATATATATATATATATATATATATATATATATATAACGTCTTGTTCTTCCTATGGGAGAATGTTTGCAAGGGCGTGTTTTTCGTTAAAAGAGAAACTAATTTTATTTAATTTTTTTAACAATAAACAATTTTTTTCAACATCTATATATTATTAAAAAAATCTGTTATTAAACCAAAACAAAAATCATGTTTTCTCTTCCTTTTTATTTTAATTACTATAATTTGTTCGAAAACGTGACACAACTTAAAACGTATTACAGCTTATCAGCTGTTCAATAAAATCAGCTGATCGTTACGAATTAATATGAAACAACCGATTTTTTTACTATAACTTCCAATATAAAAATTAATTTTAACGATTCATTCCATACATTTACATCTGTCTTCGTAGTTTCCGTAGAGTAGTGGTTATCACGAGCGCCTTATATGCGCAAGGTCCCCGGTTTGATCTCGGGTGGAAACACAGGAAATTTTAATTAAAATTAATTTAATACGATACTCTGACGCGCAAAATATATATATATATCAATACGGACTCGTATTACAAAATCCAACATCACAATCAGCCTTTACAAGATCATGGTAATAATTAGGTCAACTAAGGATAGTTGTCTGAAACTTAGCCGATGTAACATTTGAGGTGTCATTTTAAAACTATTGAGCTCTGTACAATGGTACAATGTTACATCAAAATTTCGATAAAGGTTTTTGTAAGTACTGCATCTACACTTAAAGTATGCCTGTTCATAAGGCATACTTTGAAATGGAAATTTAAATCAGCCGTTTACATTTTTTCTAATAGCTTTGAATCAACTGCTTCATTTTTCTTCATAACCTTGAAGCTATGTTTAATTACTTTTCCTGTAAACGTAACTAAGTTATGTGTGCTTCGCAGTTTTTCGTTTTTCCCGCAAATATATTTTTGTATTTTTTGTATCTTCTATGCCATTTTAAGAAAGTTACCAAAATTAAACTGTTTTCCCCATGTAGAAGTACGGTCATAAATTGTTGACAATGTTATTCACAATTGGAAAGCATTCGAAGAAGTAAATATTAGTGATCAGGTTTATTATCGACCCACTGAATTGTATGTGTGCCCATACGATTACACATTGTAAACGACTAGGTTAGGTTAGTTTAGTTTAGGTTAGGTTAGGTTCGCTGGTTCTAAGGATGGTTTTCAATGTTTCTAAGTATTTGTACAGTAACATTTGTAAGTTTTCAGAGGTTTGTAATGTAAAATAATAATAATATTAATAAAATAAAAATTGTGTGACATTTTCGCACGGGTCACAATAGTCACAATAGCACGGGTCACAATAGTCACAATAGCACGAGGACAATAGTCACAATAGCACGTGTCACGATAGTCACAATAGCACGTGTCACGATAGTCACAATAGCACGTGTCACGATAGTCTTAACAGTGTTAACAAAATAGTACGATTGTGTTTATAATTTCCCTTAGATAATATGCTACACTCTTTAAATGTTTACTCTAAAATAAGTCTGTGTCGTGTCGAAGCAGGAATTAAGTTTAAATATTCAAACGCTCCGTTAACAATAAGAACTAAAGAAATATGGTTATATTCTGTGGTACCTTTTCTGCCTTCTATAGGCCTATGTCTTACAAACTGTAATTGTTCTTTTCTTGCAGTACACTCTGGCTTATCCGTTGCTTACCTAAAAGAAATAAAAAATAATTAAATATTTTGTTTGGCAAAAATAAGATAAATTACTTCATAGTCTTCGTACAAAGTATACGAATGACAATTTTACATATGGATCATAATGGTTTTTATTAATAAGGATAGAAATATTGTATCAACTTCAAAACTATATAATTTTACAGCTACAAGTCTGTTATGGTCTAATCGAAATACAAAGCCCGTAGGAAAAGCAGAAACTTATCTATATCTAAATCTATAATTTTGTGTTCTAACCTTAAAAAAATTAATAAATGCATAATTAAATAATTAAAATAATAATAATAACATAAAAGACGTAAAAAATATTAAATATGTTGTTTTTTATGTCTTTACCAACATTATTAAAGATTTGTATAATTTCTGATTATGCTTGGTACAAAATATTTTTTTCAATATTTGTGTCAGGGTGTTTAGGCGCCTCAATGCGGTAAAGACAGAAGGTGTATGTATGAGAACGTTTCAAACTTGTTTCTTCTTTTTTAATATTTTTTATTTTCTTTCTTTTTAAATGTTTTTAGCTAAGTTTAAAGTCTAAATATGTGAAAGATCTAAATATTGTCTTGTTAGAACATGTCAAGTTATACACGTTTTAGTCAAGAATCATTGTGTTTTCTTATTTAGTTATAATAATTTATATTTTTTGTTTTCTAAATTTGTTTTAACTGAAATTTTATGTTTTATTTTTATTATTACAGTATATTATGCATTTAGGTATGTTTGAAGTTGAAGAGAAGTCCATGTGAGTCTAACTTCACCACCTCTCTTCAGCCTAAAAAAATTGACCGATGTGGAAAAACACCCACTGTTCGAAAACAGTTGTTTCATTAAGTTTACATATAGACCGTCTGCATTAGCCCAAGTGTGCACAATAGTCAGACGTTAAACACAAAAAAAAAAAAAAAAAAAAAAATCATTAAGTTTACAATATTTTGATTTTCAAGTTGCCAGCGCCAGTTTGTTTTATTTTGACCAAAAAATCCAGTTTCCACACAATAAAGTAGTTTTATGACAAAAATTTAAAGTTGATTAATAATAATAATAATAATAATAATAATAATAATAATAATAATAATAATAATAATAATAATAATAAAATTTCATATTACGAACCTTTGAATATTTACAATATTACCATACAAATACTTAAAACCGTCCTTAGAACCAGGAAACCTAACCTAAACTAATCTAACCTTGCCTAACCTAACCTAACCACAACCAAAAATGACCAAAACGAAACTAATCTAACTTAACCAAACCTAACCTAAGCTATACTAACCTTACCTAACCTAGTCTAACCTTAGTCGTTTGCAATGTGTAATCTTATGGACTTTCACTGGGCTAATGATAAACCTGATCACGGATATTTAAGTCTTTGTATTTATGGTGTCCATGCATACGAGTAAGGGCTTCTAATAATTTAACTAAAGCACTTGAGAACACACGAGCGGTAAAATAATGGAAACCACTCAGCCGAACATAATCTTGGGCCAACCAAAGCTTGTCGCCGACCTCGGAATTTACGGTTGACATCTCGGAACAGAGTTAAGAGGTTATGGATGGCCTAAGTCCTTCAACTACAACATTTCCACTTCAACAATAATGAATTGAATGGCAGACGTAATTCATTAATTCTGTACAGAGTTCGCTCTCAGATTTATAGATTCATTGTGAAATGGCCGCGGAGCGTCTTCGCTGAATTATACTTAATTAAAACAGCTGTTGTTCATACGTGCCTCTCCTGTCTCACCACTGACTCACTATAAATGAAAATACAATTCATCAGACTTTAATTTTGTGTATTTTAAAGTACATTCAAAATCCCGTCTTACATATAAATATGGAAATGTGTTGCTAATCAAGGACATAATTAGTGATATTGTCAAGGGGGCTTTTCAAACGGAAAATCATCATTCATGCCAAAAGGTTTTAATATAAAAAAGCAAAAAGAAAATTGGATATGAAGGAGAAAGACAGAAAACATTTGTGTGACCAAATGCCCTTAGAGATTAAACAGCTTTGTTTGAAAAATTAATATCCTTCGATATTTTAAAGTAAGCTGTAAAAAGCAGCCTTTTCGCCTGACAATTTGCCTGACACTATTGTTTTTGATGAAACAAATAATTGATATCGACATTGTTTGCGAATTGTTTCTCAATTCAGCAAATTAAAAAGAATTACTATCGATAGGAATGAAATTGTTATAATTGTTATCTGCAGTCTAAGAAAACATGACGAATTTAAATAAACAAAACTTTAAATGGTGTACTGATCAGCTTACACGATCATCTGTACGTTATATTTAAAGTTATTAGTTTTGAATATCGTGAGACATTTGTGTTTAAGCGGTACAAATAATCTTGAAGTAAATGTGGATTTTATAAACACGCGAAAACATGAAAATTCGTTATTGTTTAAATTTTCACCAATTTATATTCGACTTTATTTATAATAATAAATAAACTAAATTATCGCCATAATAAATAAATCAAAATAAATAAATAATAATAAATAATTATCATAATAAATAAACTAAATCAATTAATGTTATTAATTAATTATACATTATTTATGACTAAAATTAATGCGGCTAATATCTTTATAATAAATAACTCGTCTTCATTAACTACCAAATATATTTCCAAAATGTTTTTCAAATATTATTCCACGCTTTTGTAATACGTTCTAAATAACCAAATAAAATATACCGAACGTTTATTTAAGAAAGCGATAATAACGTTACACAAATAAATAAGTAACAAATTACAACTACACGCAAATTTATGTGATGCAATTTTACCTTTTTAAATTATGTTAAAAGTGAAATTCAAGAGCAGGTTAAATTAATTACATTGTACATTGTTAGTATAATTGGACAAAAAGCATTTACAGGAAGGATGTGATGTATTAACAGCACACGAGTTCAGTTAAAGCGGTTGCCCGTAATTAATTAACAGTCATAAAGTTAATTAATTATACATTCATATTACATGATTACAGTGTCAATGTGTAAAGGTTGTCCAAGTAATTCGATAACTTTTAATTCGATTTAACAAAATGTCGATGAACTGTGATGTCGATTACAAAACATACGTTGCAATAGGAATACAGAAATGTACATTCAACCCCCGCGCCTTGTAAATTAAATTTTAGTCTGTTTTGAGGATTTTATTTTGCGTTGTTAAAGTTTATTTTTGCTTTAAATGTAGATTCGTGAACGTTTGCGCTCCTCTTTATTTGTTTCACCCAACTTTGGGGTAGGCCTACACTGAATCAATCACCTTTTGGTGTTCTGTGCCTTCCTCGTAGCCCAGTATTGCTTCATTCGTTGTGATCTTGCTTGTCTTTCTTCGTCAGAGATTTGGATCGTTCGCTTGGATTTGACTTTGCCTTGGAACCGTTGTTTCTTGTCCTTGGTTATTGTTTTGGCTGTTCTGTCCATGAGCATAGTGTTAGTGATTTGTAGTTTCTCTAAACAAAAGTGGTTTGGCTCTTCTACTGCGAAAGTAGTCAAATATTTTTTTGGTTAGTCTATTTTTGTCCATTCGGAGGATGTGTCTATAAAAATCAATTCTCCTTTTTCTTATTGTGTCTGATGGTATTTCAGTTTTTTGGTAAAGAGTTTCATTACTGATGTAGAGTAATTGGTTGTTACGGAATTTGGGGCCTAAGATTTTTTGTAATATCTTTCTTTCTTTTATCTCCAGCCTTTCAAGTGGGCCCTGGGTTGTGAGAGATAATGTTTCAGCTGTATATAAGGCTTCTGGTTTAATTACCGTATGATAATGCCTTATCTTCGTATTCCAGGAGAGGGACTTCTTGTTGTATTTGTCCTTGGTAAGTTAAAAGACTAATTCAACTTTATTTCTCCTAGATTCCATAGCTTTTTTATCTAGGGCGTTCCAGCTGATCCATTCCCCAAGGTATTTGAATCCTTTGACTATCTCAATGTATTGTTCTCCCACTTGAAGCTTTTTTGGTGGCTTTTGTATGTTTGCGCTTATTAGATCAATAAATATTTTTTTCTAATTAGCCCAATGCACCCTCTCCCATATATAGAGCGTTTAGATATTTTAACACGTTTTGGATTTTGGAAACTTATTTCGTAAGATATTAAATGTACAATCAATTTTGGAAATAACTGAAGTTTAAAATTGTTTAGAAAAAAATTAAAAAAGTCATTTCTTTTTAATCGATGTTTATAAAATTAATAATTTCGCTTTATGTCTGTTCTACCATCATCAACAGCAGTAGCGATGTCACCTGACATACCCAGGCCGTTAAACATTCTTTTCTGACGAGATAAGTAACTAATTTCAAAAATATTTATGCAATAATAACGTAAATGTACAATAATTTTTGTAAATATATTATTTTCGTACCACTCCAGATGCCATAAATGGGCCTTGACATTAACCATAAGCTTTAAACTCATCAATTTTCATATAAAACAATTAATTCTTCGTAAAAATCATAAAATCAGTAACATATGTGTGAAGAAATGTTTATGAAATTACTATCCCTTCACATTGATAATAATATATTCTAAATATTAATTTTGTTAATTTGCGTTATCTTGTTTCATAAAGCCAAACAAGATGGCGAACTTTCTTATAAGTGTTTACAAATAGACAAGTGTTATACGAATAAACCTGTTAAAAAATTTATTATTCCTTGACCCTAAAGTGTTTTGTTGATTTTAGAAGTGCTCATGGTTCAATATTTTTATAAGTTTTAAAATTTGAATCGAATCGAAATAATGGTTTTTACGTAAGACAACTAATATAAACGCACGCGCGCGTGCGCACCCACACACATACACACACACGCACGCACGCACACACGCACACGCAAACGAACATACGGCGGAGGCAGCTGAAATAAGCACTGCTAAACGATTCCACCGTACCTCTAGCTCATACTACTCTCACGTATCTACTTAAAACATACACACACACACACACACACACACACACACACACACACACATTCGGTGGAGGCAGCTGAAATGAGCAGAGCTTAGCGATCCCACCATACCTCTAGCTCATACTACTCTCACGTATCTACTTAAAACACACACACACACACACACACACACACACACACACACACACACACACACACACACACACACACACACACACACACACACACACACACACACACACACACACACACACACACACACACACACACACACACACACACACACACACACACACACACACACACACACACACACACACACACACACACACACACATTCATTCACACGAATATTCAGTCAAAAACTTCTTTTTGCATAAAAAGAACAATAACAATTACTTTCTGTTAAAAGTGACATGTTATCGACTATAGAAAATATTGGAATTTTATTGCATTAAAAATTAGAACTAAAATAAGAACATAATTTTACACCAAAAAACCTACAAATAACAAAGTTACTTCTGTTACTTTAACAAATTAGGTTGTACTCGGTGAGATTCAAATACGAAAGCTACTTTATATTCAAAAGAAGAATCTGTGAGTATATAACAATTTTCCCCTAAAAGATAAGTAACTCCTCTATCAGAAGTGAAAGCAAGCCCGTTTGTTGAAACAAAAAAAAATATAGTACAGTACCAATGTAAATGTCATTAAAAGTACTTTTATAATTCAAATCTTGAAGTTCATTAAGCAAAGTTCTCGATACACTGCATAGAGCTCAAACAAAACAATTGTTCAAAATTAGTTCCAACCAGCTGTTATATGGAACACGCTGATCTAATGGGCACAGACATACGGACCTGGGTAAAATTACTTTAATCGTATAACTTCCACTTCCGTTCTACTTTACAATACGTAAATTAAATCATCGTACTTCCGGTAGTGAAAGAATCTTTCACAAAATGTTCACAAATTAAAAAAATAGTCACGCTACCGTGTAGTCAGACCTGAGTAGTCAGACCATCGGGCAAATTTTCTAATATTAGATGATGCATTTGATCAACTTATTTGAAGTTCAAATTAGTCGCCTAGAGCAGCAGTTTAAAAACTTTATTTTAGTGGATGTCACCTTCACTCTAAATTTATTTTCGAGACCAACTATAACCTATACTTTATATATATATATATATATATATATATATATATATATATATATATATATATATATATACATACCATACAACACACACACACACACACACACACACACACACACACACACACACACACACACACACACACACACACACACACACACACTTTTCTACTATATATATGAGTAAAGTAAAAAGGATATTTGAGAGAAGATACTAGTGTGTGAAAGAACAAAAAGGAACGGGTGTATTTATAGTACTTATAAAAAGATCTGAAAGGATTTTACTTTGGAGATTCTGAAAACAAAAGGTTTAAGTCGGATTAGATGATTCCAGTGAGGCAGAGGCGAGGTAGCGGCGAGGTAGCTTTTGCTGTGCTGTGCAAGGATCACCTGCTTATTGAACAGTCTAACGTCAAATATACATTTTTTTAAGCAATACGTATTTCATACATACACCGGAAATTGTTAATCTATTGGATGAAATATTTTAACTCAATTTTTAAACAGGCAAAAAGGAAAATTTATTCATATTTTTGTTGGAAGGTGTTTCGGTAACATATGTCTACCGTAAATATAAAAAAAGTTGTTTGTCACGTATTACACTAATGAAACAAAAACAGCAATTTACACTTAAAACACAGGTTTTTAAAAATTTGGAAAAACGTTTTAATTTTTCTTACTGTTCAAATGTTATTTTTTCAGGTCAATTAAATCCATAAAAATAACTTTTACTGGGTTGTTTGTCAACCTGTACCTAATATCTGGTGGATATGTGTATGTGTGCACATTTTTTTGAGTAAACAAATTGACAGATGTTAGAAATTTTGATCTGTCGTACAGTTTGACTATATCTCGGGATATTGTTCTGAATTAAAAAAAATATATCAAATTCTTTTTATATTTTTTTTTTTCTGCTAGGATTATTGTCACTATGTTGAATATAATGATCTTGCTACCCTAGCTTCATCAATTCTACTTTTGTTGACGCGTTTAGGAGAACCTTCATCTTCATAAACGGAGTATAGATATAGTTTTTGAAGATGGAGGTTCTCCGAAACGCGTCAACAAAAGTAGAATTGACGAAGATAGGGAAGGCAGATCATTATACGCAACATAGTGAAAAAATATATATTCTTTAAAACCCATTCCAGGGTCTAAAACACACTAAAAAAACCGATTTTTCCCAAATCACTTCAAACTGTTGTGACCATATTTCGTTTAAATTAGTTCAAAAAAAAACCTACACAAAACGTTTCCTTATACAACACGTATACATTCTCATCTGCACCAAAATCTGTTCACAAGTTTTCTACAAAAATCCTGGGCAATGAACTTCATTTTTCTGAATCCATTCTTCAGGTTTCGTTGAATTTTGGGTTTTGTATTTAGGGGGCTCGCACACTTGAAAACGTAATTTGAAAAAAATTGTTTTAAATTATTTATATTCTCCTGTTTAATTTGGTGTATAATACTGTGACATTTTATAGTAGGTATTAAGTTTAGGAATGTGTTTAAAACTTGATCAAATTTTACAGACGTCTTCCTCAGAATGTTCTGTCGATTGTGTAGTAGGGATATTTAGCTTTTGTTTTAAAGTTTAAGGATTATTTTACAGACGTCTTCCTCAGAATGTTCTGTCAATTGTGTAGTAGGGATATTTAGCTTTTGTTTTAAAGTTTAAGGAATATTTTACAGACGTCTTCCTCAGAATGTTCTGTCGATTGTGTAGTAGGGATATTTAGTTTTTGTTTTAAAGTTTAAGGAATATTTTACAGACGTCTTCTTCAGGATATTCTGTCGATTGTGTAGGAGCTAATTATCCCTAGATATTTAGCTCTTTTGTTTTAAAACTTAAGGAATATTTTTGCAATGTTGGTAATACGTAAATTTGCAATGTTGACGCAATTCTATCAAGAACAATTTAAAGTCAAAATATAACTGTCTTGTCTACTACCCGAAATAAAAACGCTGGTCGATTCAGCTTTGGAAATAATTTACTCTTACAATCCTAATCGAAGTAATCAAGAACAATGAAAAATTAAGTCTTTTTGTTTCAAGAAAAATTATTAATTAGTCCAACCGTGAATTCGACAATCAAGCGGATATTGAGGATGAGTTGTGAGCAAGACAACGGTCTGGGAGGCGGCCACCTAGATAGTTGAATATTGAAAAGATCTCCAACAGAGAAGTGACGACTTGATTGCTTCGGATCATCGCCTCTTCGCTCTACAATCCGCCGCGGGGTCGTGGAAGGAGTTTAAATCTGCATTCAGCAAGTTCAGGCTTAAAACACTTCGGCACTTTTCTATTCTATAGATTTTGGATAATGGGTTCTAAATAAGTTTAAACACATGCTAGCAAGTAATTCTGTACTAGTTTCGTAAGCAAATCATACTCGAACCCTACCTTGTGACTTAGGTTCTAAGTCTGGGGGAAGCTTGACAGGGATCAATCCTGTTAAATTCTTCTACAGAAAAATAAATTTAAATTTGTTTTAAGTGAGACGCGCTATATTAAAAAAGAATACATAAAATGTGACAATTAAATTTAGTAGTATAAACTATTAAATTTTGTTATCTATAAACTATATTTATTCTTTGTTTTTTAATACATTGTGTTGTATAACTTCTGTTGCAAGTTCTATAATTAAAATATCAGCTAATTATCACATAGTTTGAAAATTCGAAATAAAACGACCTATAATGAAACATTTTCCATTCCGAATTTCTGACTTGTGAAATTTACCAAAGTCAAAATATTGCTAAAATATTTTGTATTTAAAAATACGTTATCAATTACCATACTTTAGGGAGACTTGTGAGATTTACCAAAGTCAAAATACTGCTAAAATATTTTGCCCGTTTTGTATTAAAAATACGTTATCATTTACCATACTTTAGGGTGACTTGTGAGATTTACTAAAGTCAAAATATTGCTAAAATATTTTGCCCGTTTTGTGTATAAAAATACGTTATCAGTTACCATTGTTTAGGGAAAATATTTTTTCCGTTTTTCACAAAATTGATATTTCCTTTATATTGGATGTACCATGACTGTCAAGATTCACAAATATACTTCCCAAGCGGCCATTAGCGTGAAGGGCTTTATGTCCAGACACGCTCTATAGTTCGGCTTGATATTTCCTTTATATTGGATGTACCATGACTGTCAAGATTCACAAATATACTTCCCAAGCGGCCATTAGCGTGAGGGCTTTATGTCCAGACACGCTGTATAGTTCGGCTTGATATTTCCTTTATATTGGATGTACCATGACTGTCAAGATCACAAATATACTTCCCAAGCGGCCATTAGCGTGAAGGGCTTTATGTCCAGACACGCTCTATAGTTCGGCTTGATATTTCCTTTATATTGATGTACCATGACTGTCAAGATTCACAAATATACTTCCCAAGCGGCCATTAGCGTGAAGGGCTTTATGTCCAGACACGCTGTATAGTTCGGCTTGATATTTCCTTTATATTGGATGTACCATGACTGTCAAGATTCACAAATATACTTCCCAAGCGGCCATTAGCGTGAAGGGCTTTATGTCCAGACACGCTCTATAGTTCGGCTTGATATTTCCTTTATATTGATGTACCATGACTGTCAAGATTCACAAATATACTTCCCAAGCGGCCATTAGCGTGAAGGGCTTTATGTCCAGACACGCTGTATAGTTCGGCTTGATATTTCCTTTATATTGGATGTACCATGACTGTCAAGATTCACAAATATACTTCCCAAGCGGCCATTAGCGTGAAGGGCTTTATGTCCAGACACGCTGTATAGTTCGGCTTGATATTTCCTTTATATTGGATGTACCATGACTGTCAAGATCACAAATATACTTCCCAAGCGGCCATTAGCGTGAAGGGCTTTATGTCCAGACACGCTGTATAGGTCGGCTTGATATTTCCTTTATATTGGATGTACCATGACTGTCAAGATTCACAAATATACTTCCCAAGCGGCCATTAGCGTGAAGGGCTTTATGTCCAGACACGCTCTATAGTTCGGCTTGATATTTCCTTTATATTGGATGTACCATGACTGTCAAGATCACAAATATACTTCCCAAGCGGCCATTAGCGTGAAGGGCTTTATGTCCAGACACGCTGTATAGGTCGGCTTGATATTTCCTTTATATTGATGTACCATGACTGTCAAGATTCACAAATATACTTCCCAAGCGGCCATTAGCGTGAAGGGCTTTATGTCCAGACACGCTGTATAGGTCGGCTTGATATTTCCTTTATATTGGATGTACCATGACTGTCAAGATTCACAAATATACTTCCCAAGCGGCCATTAGCGTGAAGGGCTTTATGTCCAGACACGCTGTATAGTTCGGCTTGATATTTCCTTTATATTGGATGTACCATGACTGTCAAGATCACAAATATACTTCCCAAGCGGCCATTAGCGTGAAGGGCTTTATGTCCAGACACGCTGTATAGGTCGGCTTGATATTTCCTTTATATTGGATGTACCATGACTGTCAAGATTCACAAATATACTTCCCAAGCGGCCATTAGCGTGAAGGGCTTTATGTCCAGACACGCTGTATAGTTCGGCTTGATATTTCCTTTATATTGATGTACCATGACTGTCAAGATTCACAAATATACTTCCCAAGCGGCCATTAGCGTGAAGGGCTTTATGTCCAGACACGCTGTATAGGTCGGCTTGATATTTCCTTTATATTGGATGTACCATGACTGTCAAGATTCACAAATATACTTCCCAAGCGGCCATTAGCGTGAAGGGCTTTATGTCCAGACACGCTGTATAGTTCGGCTTGATATTTCCTTTATATTGATGTACCATGACTGTCAAGATCACAAATATACTTCCCAAGCGGCCATTAGCGTGAAGGTCTTTATGTCCAGACACGCTGTATAGGTCGGCTTGATATTTCCTTTATATTGATGTACCATGACTGTCAAGATTCACAAATATACTTCCCAAGCGGCCATTAGCGTGAAGGGCTTTATGTCCAGACACGCTGTATAGGTCGGCTTGATATTTCCTTTATATTGATGTACCATGACTGTCAAGATTCACAAATATACTTCCCAAGCGGCCATTAGCGTGAAGGGCTTTATGTCCAGACACGCTGTATAGGTCGGCTTGATATTTCCTTTATATTGATGTACCATGACTGTCAAGATCACAAATATACTTCCCAAGCGGCCATTAGCGTGAAGGTCTTTATGTCCAGACACGCTGTATAGGTCGGCTTGATATTTCCTTTATATTGGATGTACCATGACTGTCAAGATTCACAAATATACTTCCCAAGCGGCCATTAGCGTGAAGGGCTTTATGTCCAGACACGCTGTATAGGTCGGCTTGATATTTCCTTTATATTGGATGTACCATGACTGTCAAGATTCACAAATATACTTCCCAAGCGGCCATTAGCGTGAAGGGCTTTATGTCCAGACACGCTGTATAGGTCGGCTTGATATTTCCTTTATATTGGATGTACCATGACTGTCAAGATCACAAATATACTTCCCAAGCGGCCATTAGCGTGAAGGTCTTTATGTCCAGACACGCTGTATAGGTCGGCTTGATATTTCCTTTATATTGGATGTACCATGACTGTCAAGATTCACAAATATACTTCCCAAGCGGCCATTAGCGTGAAGGGCTTTATGTCCAGACACGCTGTATAGTTCGGCTTGATATTTCCTTTATATTGGAACTAATTTATTATTATCTGAACTAGTTCTTAAAACGTTCTCCTTACTGATTATATATAAATAGGCCTACATCACCTGTTTTTACGTTTTGAAAATCCTGTTTAATTAAGTCTTATAAAGCCAGTACTTTAGAAAATATATTGAAAAAAATACTGAATAAAAATACATTTATGAAATAAAATAACCAACGTAACGTGACACAACTGACAGTAGATGTCACTCCTTCGCTTGACATATTGTCAATAACAGAAATATACAAATACTTCCCAATTCAATAATGTTCGTGGCCGATTATTGATCCGTATTACTCAGTCTCAAAACATCTGGCGACGTGTCGATTCATGCTGTATTATATATTTAACTTACTTTTGTATTGTATTAGAATCCGCTTCCTGATAAAGAAACGTTTTTAAAGAAACTGTTATTTAAAAAAAAATTTAATACAAGACGTAAACACTCATATAAAAAAATAACAATAAAATTGTTCTAAGATGTGGACAAACTTTACCCTTATATGATCAGTTTTATTTGAATTCAAGTCGCTACACACTTGCACACACGCATTCACACACACTCTCTCTCTCTCTCTCTCTCTCTCTCTCTCTCTCTCTCTCTCTCTCTCTCTCTCTCTCTCTCTCGTACACTCAAATTATAGTTTTACAACAAAACTATTTCTAATATTGTGAAGTAAGACAGAAGTACATTTTTACATTGTTTACTTTCATTTGCAAATTCGATCGAAATGGCAAAATGTTATGAACCTAGGATATAAATATAAATATTAATAAGACCTACTTCAGAACTAGTTAATTACTTTAATCACGATTTGCTATATTTACATCAATCGAATTCAGTAAAAATCATCTCAGTATTAATTACTAATTTTAAATAAATAATTGAATCGATTTTATTCCTAACGTTAGCATGTTGGCCGAGTATTGTGACTCTTCTATGATAAAAACAGAAATGTAAAATTTTACGGCTTAAAACCTATTTTTATCAACATTACAGATTGTTACGGTTACTTCAGGACGATCATTTACGTAACCGTAACAATCTGTAATGTTGATAAAAATAGGTTTTAAGCCGTAAAATTTTACATTTCTGTTTTTATCATAGAAGAGTCACTATACTCGGCCAACATGCTAACGTGATGGAAGCAAATTTCAAAATATTCTTATTTAACGAAAAAAATGTTGTAAAATTCAAAGCGTTTCTTCTCTTTATTTGTTTCACCCAACTTTGGGGTACACTTTTTTATGTTCTGTGCCTTCCTCGTAGCCCAGTATTGCTTCATTCGTTGTGATCTTACTTGTCTTTCTTCGTCAGAGATTTGGATCGTTCGCTTGGATTTGACTTTGCCTTGAAACCGTTGCTTCTTGTCCTTGGTTATTGTTTTGGCTGTTCTGTCCATGAGAATAGTGTCAGTGATCTGCAGTTCTGTTATGTCTTTCTCCGTTTCTCTAAACCAAAGTGGTTTGGCTCTTCTATTGCGAAAGTAGTCAGATATTTTTTTGGTTAGTCTATTTTTGTCCATTCGAAGGATGTGCCCGTAAAAATCAATTCTCATTTTTCTTATTGTGTCTGATAGTGTTTCAGTTTTTTGGTAAAGAGTTTCATTACTGATATGGAGTACTTGGTTGTTACGGAATTTGGGGCCTAAGATTTTTCGTAATATTTTTCTTTCTTTGATCTCCAGCCTTTCAAGTGGGCCCTGGGTTGTGAGAGATAATGTTTCAGCTGCATATAAGGCTTCTGGTTTAATTACCGTATGATAACGCCTTATCTTTGTATTCCAGGAGAGGGACTTCTTGTTGTATGTGTCCTTGGTAAGTTGGAAGGCTAATTCAACTTTATTTCTCCTAGATTCCATAGCTTTTTTATCTAGGGCGTTCCAGCTGATCTATTCCCCAAGGTATTTGAATCCTTTGACTATCTCAATGTATTGTTCTCCCACTTGAAGCTTTTTTGGTGGTTTTTGTATATTTGTCAATATTTTAGTCTTTTCAAATGAAACTTTAAGTCCCATTTTTAACGCTTGCTTCTGGAGTTCAAGAGTCTGTTCCTTAGCTTCTTCCAATGTCTCAGCTAGTAAGGCCATGTCAAAGCGTTTCATTGTACCTTTAAAAAATTATTTTACAATTTTATTCAGCGTTATAATTTATCACATTTTATTTATAATATTTAAAAAAATAATTAACTAAGAGCAGTTGATTTTAATTTTCGCATTTTTATAGCAATTTGAAAATTAAAAATTTATCCAATAACTAATTTTTTATAAGAAATTTCAAACAACATTATTAATATTGCAAAAAATCTTTTTTATAAAAATCAAATAAAACTTAGGAATCTTATAAAATGTTTAAATCCTATTCGCCTTAGCAGTTATTTTAAAATACCAACAAAAATCTACAAAAAGTTATTTAATTTTGTTAAAAATTTATACTGTTTGAACTGTAATGTGTTGTACGAAATATAAGAGTTCATACACGAAGATTTCATTTTCAAAAAGGCGTAATATTGTAATCTCCGGGAGAAATAGAAAATATGGGCTGCCAGCTGGCGAGGCCGGATTCCTCATATTTTCTCCCGAGAAGGTTGTGGCGTCTTGTAGAGTAGTTCCAGGTGTTAGGCTGTCGTGTAGTTGTTTTGTGGTGAGTGGTCCTCCTCTATATTCGGTTGAACAACGATTTTCGACCTGTATTTATACTCGAAGTTATAGCGCGAACTATAATTCCTCAGAAATCCAGTGTTAAAATTAGAGAAAGAACGAACCAATCAGGTAACTGCTACGTACGGGAGATGCGACTTGGTGCGTCGGTAGAAATGAAATAATCCAATGTACTTTAGACCCGAGATACGCGAGCACTGCGAACCAATCAGAAGCGAGTGTTGGTTGAAGGGAGAATTGTGAAGTAGGTTTGCAGACGTAGGCTGTTTGAAAACCGGCAGAGAACTTTGGACTTTAGCGTGGATGTTTTCGGTCTCAGTAAGCGGAACTTAGTTTCTGTTTTTTAGACGATGACAATAAATAATAAATTTCAACAAAAGATATTGTGTTTAAATCATACAACGGAGAACTCACGCTATAAACTTTCATTTAGGCCCTAAAGCTTGGGAATTGTTAACAAAGTAGGAACAAAGTGTACTAACATGAACTTGTTTTTCACTATTTATCAACTGAATAATTTTAAAAGTGACTACTTTCGCAATAAAAGAGCCAACCACTTTGGTTTAGAGAAACAGAGAAAGACATAACAGAACTACAAATCACTGACACTATGCTCATGGACAGAACAGCCAAAACAACCAAGGACAAGAAGCAACGGTTCCAAGGCAAAGTCAAATCCAAGCGAACGATCCAAATTTCTGACGAAGAAAGACAAGCAAGATCACAACGAATGAAGCAATACTGGGCTACGAGGAAGGCACAGAACACCAAAAAGTGATTGATTTGGTGTACCCCAAAGTTGGGTGAAACAAATAAAGAGAATTTTAAAAATATAACTTTTTAAACTACAAATGTAGAAGAAATTAGTTCTAATTGGGTTAATAAAAAAACTACACTATATATTTTTTGTTTTTTTTTTGTTTAACGTCCGACTATTGTGCACACATGGGCTAATGCAGACGGTGGGATGGATTTATAGCGTATGAAAATGCCAAGCCCTTGCCTTTTGTAAATAACATTACAAATGGTATACTATTAAACTTGTACATTAAATGTTTGTTAGTATTACAGTATATTCGTATATTTACCATAATTTGTGTGTAGAAAGCAATACATTAAGTTAAGAAGTGCGTTTTGATATTAATGAACTTTCATTGTCAAGTGCCTAACCTAAAATATACACATGCAACAAGAACATAAGCCTGGATAGCTAGACCTATTTAAAAACTTTCATTTGGACTATGTTCTTGGGGCCTGTTTAGGTTTTAATTTAGGCACTTGAAAACGAGAGTTCATACATGCGCTCGCAATCTCGTGTATTCCTTTATATATATATATATATATATATATATATATATATATATATATATATATATATATATATGCCTCCGGTCATGGCAAATGTCCGAATAAACGGTAATAATAATATAAATATTCCTACAAGTAACAATTTTACGAACAGAATAACATTTTTGTTTCAACATCTGTAACTATAGTTAGGAGTGTTATTTGCTTGGAATTCACTTTGTATTTAGCATTGCTTGGTGTTCTTTTGCAAGGCACATCCGTAAGCTTCATTCACGTGAATTTTCCAAAATATTATACTTAAATATTTTGGTTGAATGATCTTTTGGTCATATGAACCATGTTTTTAACAGAGTGGTTCATATGACTAAAAAATCAAACAACCAAAGGTTCATTCGACCAAAAATGTGTAATAACTTAGAGATTTATTAACATCGAGGTTCGTATTTCCTTCGAAGGAGGATATTTTGTAAAACACGGTTTTTTTATTATTGCATAAAGATCAGTGTCATTGCTGATATTTAAATTAATAACACACGCCATTACACTACATACCCAGACCAGTCATTACTATATTGTTTTAGTGTTTAGGCCTACAGCTGAATATACTGTCAACATTTTATATATTCACTTTTTTTATTCTTGCATATAGGTAAGTTTCAATACTAAATATTTAAATTAATAATACACGCCATTATGCAATTAACCCTTGAATACTAAATAATTAAGTTGGACTGGGTAAGTAGTGTGATTGCGTTTAACACAATTTAAACATTTATTATTCACACCTATCAATATATAATACATGAATAAAACGTCACTGCTATAGAATTAACACTTGAATACTAAATAATTATGTTGGGCCGGGTAAGTAGTATGATAGTGTTTAAAATAATAATAAAAACATGGTTCATATGACCAAAAAGTTCATTCGACCAAAATATTAAGTATAATTTGGTTGAATGAACGTTTGGTTGTTTGATCTTTTGGTCATATGATCTCGCCTCTTTAAAACACGGTTCATATGACGAAAAGTTCATTGGGCCAAAATATTAGTATAGAATTTGGTTGAATGAACTTTTGGTTGTTTGATCTTTTGGCCATATGACCCCATCGCTTTTCCAATTTTATTTTGACGATTAGGTGTAAAAACTTTAATAATCAATAATCAAACAATTTGGTAAAGTCAAATATATTTTTACAAATTAAATAGTTTAAAATTAAACTTGAAGTGGTATTATTTAACAGATTAGTGAATAGTTGATCTGTTCCAACTAATGTGTTGAGTAGTGCGAGTAGGCAAACCCGAGGTACATTGTCCACACATCCCGCGCACACAGCGCCATCTGGACTTGGAATTAGTAAACATCTTCAGTAACCCATTACTTAACATGACATGCTGTACATATTTAGTATACAAAGCATTTAAGATGAAGAATTAAAGGTTAAATTTAATTAATATTAGATTTAATATTTATTGAAATTGCAGTTGTATTGTAATTGCAGTTATGTAATTAACATAATTAATC
>CM040188.1:43029123-43049123 GCA_022606455.1 Callitettix versicolor
TTTATCGGCTTTTCTTAAAAGTAAACAAAATATTCTAAAACACAAATTATAATACAAATAATTCCGCATCCCCCCTACCGAATTCATCCCCAAGAAGGACTAAATTATAGAATAGGTATAAATGTTTGTATTGGACAAAAATATTTTTGATCAGATTTTCTTAAATTCGAACGGAACACGTTTGAATAAAACAACATATTCAGGTTATAATATTTTTTCATATTCACTGTAAAATAATCATGAGTTTAGATAATCACGCTTTTATTATTATATTTTTTTAATGTTTTTAAATTATTACATTACTGAAACAGTTTAAGTTTCGTGGGCGAAGCCGCGACGAGTACTGCTAGTTTTCTTATAAACGTCCGGCAGAAGGTTTTAGTGCCGAAAGAATTTCGTTTGCTTATTGTTGCGGTTACACTAGTTATAAACACTTACAAAGAGTCCCATTACGAAGAAATAAAGGACATCCGGCTCTGTTGTTTTCTATTTCCTTTGTTTCCGGTTAATTTTAATAACAGATATTTTCAGGTTAGGTACTGTTTTCACCGTTTAGCATAGCTATCAAAACACTGGTTTACTTATTAAGTGAACTCAAGAGAAACTGACCAACTATTATATAATTAGCTACGGACGTCGGAGTTACGAACACAACACGAGGGGAAGAGCTCGTATGACCAAAATATCAAACAACCAAAAGTTCATTCGACCAAATTATACTTAAATATTTTGGTTGAATGAACTTTTGGTCATATGAAACATGTTTTTAACCGAGTGGTTCATATGACCAAAAAATCAAACAACCAAAGGTTTATTTTACCCCAAAACTTAGAGATTGAGGTTCATATTTACTTCGAAGGAGGATATTTTTTATTATTGCATATAGATCAGTGTAAATACTGATATTTAAATTAATAATACACGCCATTACACTACACACCCAGACCGGTCATTACTATATTGTTTTAGCGTTTAGGCCTACAGTTGAATATACTGTCAATATTTTATATATTCACTTTTTTTTATTATTGCATATAGGTAAGTTTCAATACTAAATATTTAAATTAATAATACACGCCATTATACAATTAACCCTTGAATACTAAATAATTAAATTGGACTGGGTAAGTAGTGTGATTGCGTTTAACATAATTTAAACATTTATTATTCACACCTATTAATATATAATACATGAATAAAACGTCACTGTTATAGAATTAACACTTGAATACTAAATAATTATGTTGGGCTGGGTAACTAGTATGATTGCGTTTAAAATAATTTAAACATTTATTATTCACACTTAACCAATATATAATAAATGTATAAAACGTCACTGTTATACAATTAACACTTGAATGCTAAATAATTAAGTTGGACTGGGTAAGTATTATGATTGTGTTTAAAACAATAATAAAAACACGGTTCATTAGACCAAAAGTTCATTCGACCAAAATATAATTTGGTTGAATGAACGTTTGATCTTTTGTTCTTATGATCTCGCCTCTTAAAAACACAGTTCATATGACCAAAAGTTCATTTGGCAAAATATTAGTATAGAATTTGGTTGAATGAACTTTTGGTTGTTTGATCTTTTAGTCATATGACCACATCACGCATGTAGGCCTATAGTGGCGTTTAACTGAAATAACAATTACAAGTTACTTTATCCTTGTTGAGTCTCCTTAATATTTTTGTTTTCGAACATGAATTGACGTTCTCTGCATGTGACCACTAAATCTTTATTTTTGTTTGTAATTATTTAAAATGTTGAGGCTGGTGAATGAAATACCATAAAAGTAATTGAAAATAAGCTTTACTTAGTTCGATTTCTAATTTCAGTCTTCTACTTCTTTCCTCTCTCGATATCGCTCTCTTAACTATTAAATGCACTTCGACCATTTCTTTTGTACTATGTGATATGTTCATTTTTCAAACTCACTTTTGTTAACTGTTAGTACCTTAAAATATTATATTGAAAACAATAATAACAAATAAACAATTACAAAAAAGTGTGAAAACTTTGAAAATATACAGGTAATGCAATACAATAGGATATATAAGTGTAACAAGTTCTAAATGAACTTGTAAATTGATAACAGCTATAAATTAAAAATGCAAAATTCCTGTAATAAAACATGGTAGCTCTAATTTTTTGCAACTTTTCAATTTATGTCGACAATGTTTAAGCCACCATCTTGAAAAATAGTTTTTTTGTGTGTTTAACGTCCGACTATTGTGCACACTTGGGCTAATGCAGACGATGGAATGATTTGTAGCGTATGAAAATGCCAAGCAATGGCCGAGAATCGAACCCGGGTCCTCAGGGTGAAAGCCCAGTACGCTATCAACTAGACCACCGAGGTGGCTTTTGAAAAATAGTAACATGGTCACGTGATATAATATTTAACACTCTTCTGTTGTCTTATAAACTATGCCGTAATAAGTTAATTAATATTTCTACTTATCAATTCATAATGTTTGCTTACGGAAATAAAAACTTTAAAGCAGGAATATTTATATAAATAAAATCATTGCAATAAATAACATAGCTACAGATTAAAACAAATATTAAAAACACAACGTTATGAAAACAATATTTCCTAATTAATTATATTGGCATATATAACTGTTTAAACTGATACTGATATTATAGTACAGTTTTAGTAAATACTTCAGAAGTTATAAATACATCTAGTTTTCTAACAATAATATATTAGCTAATTATTAGTTACAATAATATTGGTATTATTGGTAATATTGGTAATATATTGTTAATACAATAATATGACGTTGTTCAAAGGTTTTCTGCGAGTAAGTTAGGTTATATTTTCACATATTTGAAACGATATAAACATATTACAACATACAAGACATAACCTTTGTTGTAAAATTATTAAATATGTAAAATTCATTACTTTTTCTGAGACATACATTTGTATATAATAACTACATAATGTGATCAATATAGCCTAATTTATGTAATGCTTAGATTAATTACTTCAACTCTTACACACAAAATTACATTGTTAAATATTTTCTAAATTTACGATTTAAGCTAATTAAAGCTCTAAATTAACCACATATAGAGTTTTGTTTTCTGGTTGTTTTTTTTTAATTTTGAGAATATTTAGACGACAAAAAATAATTTATATATAAAAAATAATATATATGTATATACAGAGTATAAGATATTCTATATACAAATAATAGAGGCTATATTTGCATTGTAAATAAAACTTTAGAACTTAAATTATAAAAATCTATAACGCCATTTGTAAAATATAATCTTTACAAATCGAGAACTGTATGCGAACTTGTATAAACTCTTTGAAAAGTTACATACATACGTTTGAAAAATATATGCAAGTAACACTAGATTGCGAATTAAATCAGTTTTTCAAGGCTATTGTAATTATTTATTTACGATAAAAAGTATAAATTAAATTATATAATGAAGGAATTAATAATTCCTTTTCTGACAGAGTTTTTAATTCCACAATTTTATAAAAATGCACTCGGGCGGATAACTTGTTACGCCTCCGCCTTGGTGGCTTCATTCTACGGCCCAGGATACTAATTGACTGCCGAAGGAATCCAGGAATAAGATAAATAGGTTTGTCAAAACCAGATAAAGATTTGATGAAAAATGGATTCTTGCGTTTTGTTCTCCTCGTAAATTATCGAAACACTCTAAAGGTGTAAGTTATTACTTTTCTGTTCTTGGTAATTGAAATTTTATTATTAGCGTGATGGATTTGAGGTTAGAGAAAATAACACAAACGTTTATATTTTTTTGCGTCAGACAGTTGGAGTGTTTTGTTTAACTTTATATAATTCTTGGGGAAATTCTTAGTTGGGTCGAAATCGGTTATTAACTTTGGAAACTTGATTTTTTTAGAGCTAAACGTCTTATTATTACTTAAAATAATAAATTTCAGTTCTAACCTCTAAAAACTATTATTTAGACAGTATTTATTAGTTAATATTATGAAATAAAAATCCTTTACGACTTAATACATTTTTAATAGAGATATATAACGATATCCGCTAAATATCTAATATTGATTATCTAATACTATATTTATCAATACCTAATATTGATTACCTAATACTATATTTATCAATACCTTATATTGATTTATTGATTATCTAATACCATATTTATCAATACCTAATAATGATTATCTAATACTATAATTTATCAATACCTAATATTGATTATTTAATAATATAATTTATCAATACCTAATATTGATTATCTAATACTATAATTTATCAATACCTAATATTCATTATCTAATACTATATTTATCAATACCTAATATTCATTATCTGATACTATAATTTATCAATACCTTATATTGATTATCTAACACTATAATTTATCAATACCTAATATTGATTATTTAATAATATAATTTATCAATACCTAATATTGATTATCTAATACTATAATTTATCAATACCTAATATTGATAATTAAATTAACTGATTGATATAAACATTAAGTTCGTACAAACAATAACGCTATTCCAGCCTATTTTTTATCAAATTTATTTGCTAGCTAATAACAAAACTAAACAGATCTGATTGGTTTATATAAAAACAATTTTAGTAATAAAATCAACTTTATAAACTCTGTACCAAAACGAACGTGCACAGTATATCTTATAGTTTGATTGTCAAAGTTTTTCTTGTACAAAATAAAGAATTTCTTGTATTTTTTCCTAATATTTTTCGCAGAAGTAAAATACGATTTTTAAAAAATGAAACGTCACTGTTCAATACCTGTACAAAACAGAAAGTATTTTCGTATTTTAATAATGTACGTTGTTGCTTAACAATTTCATTCGTCGATCATAGCCTACTAAACAGAAGCTTTTAAAATGGCAAAATTAAACTTAAATTGTTTACATGATGAAGAAGTTGATGTATTCTATTTATGTTTATACATATAAATATAAAATACGTTTTCTGTCTTTGTTTATTAAATGAAAGTTTACACGCCACAGCGGCCATATATTTTGATTAGGCCAGCTAACTCCACGCCACCGCATGATAATGTACGCCTAATTGGATTTTACTGGCCTTGAAGTGCCCAAAGCTTGTTTTAAAAGTTAAACTCACGACAGTAAAATTTATCGCACAAACACCAACAGCCATTTAAATTATTTAAGGAACCGTAATCTTTGTTGAGACGTATTGCGTGACGAAACCTATGCACTTTCCCACTATTATTATTGCATTTGTAATCGTTGTAACAAATGTTACCACAATTTAAATTACAATCAATTGTTAACAATTTTTAGGTAGGCCTAACATAATTTCTCAAAATAGGATTGAGATTTCTTACAAATTTCAATCACCTGATGAATCACGATCAAATCAGTGTTCACATTTCAAAATGCAAGCAGTAACAGTTATTAAAAAAACATTTTTTATTACAGAAAAAAAGGAAAACCCAGCTTTAATAAGGATATGAACCTAGTTACTTCTGTCTGTTACTAGGGATCAACTGACCCACGCTGAGCCCTAATTCTATTAATATTAGAAACGAAATGCACAGATAAAATATTTTAATAACAAGCTAATGTAATTGTTATTTAAATGAATATGTAACCAAGCGTCAAAAATGGACACTGCGCCAACGGCAACCATGGAGATCATTCTTAGATTTCCCCCTATTGACCTTTGTGTCATGGGGGAGACACGTAAAGCAGCTTATAGACTGCAGGGTGGTGGTGGCTGGCTGCCCTCTATCTATGGACATGCTAGAATTACAGACAAGATCTTTGACCCAATCTTGATGATGGAGACTGATCAGATGGTTAAATGGCACATGGTATCTAGACCCTTTGATGTCAACTTGGCCTTTGAGGGGAGAGATCGTGTTGGAAAAACCTGGAGACATAGTATGGTATACAGATGGCTCCAAGACAAAGTCAGGCACTGGTGCTGGGGTGTACGGTCTGAGACCAGGGTTAAAGAAAGTAATTACCCTGGGACAGCATACAACAGTATTTCAGGCTGAAGTGGTGGCCATTAATGACTGTGTTCGGGAGAACTTGGATCGGGGCTTCAAAAAGGCACGTATTCATATTCATACCGATAGTCAGACGGCAATAAAAGCACTTGCGGGTCCTATAATACAGTCCAAGCTGGTCTGGGAGTGTTGGAAGAACCTTGACATTCTGTCCCGGGATAACCGGGTAACTCTTCACTGGGTTCCGGGGCATAGGGGAGTTGAGAGTAATGAGGAGGCAGACCGATTGGCTGGACTTAGATCTGCATCTGAGTTTATCGGACCTGAGCAGGCTTTAGGGATTTCTCTATCGTTGGCCAGGTCCGCTATTAATGGATGGATTACATGTCAACACCAGGTAAGATGGGACAACCTTCATGGACATTCCCATTGTAAACGTCTCTTAAGCAAAGTTCCTTCTGGAGGAATTAAAGGGGCAGCAGATGTCCTGGGCAGAGCACAACTCAGGAGGATCATGGGGCTCATAACAGGGCACTGTGGTCTAAGGGTGCCCATCAACAAGATAGGTGTGTACCAGGAAACTGCAGGTCACTTAATTTATGATTGTGAGGCTCTTGCTAGTAGGAGGCTAGGGCTTTTTGGTTTCCAAGACCCTAGGGATCTTCAGCAGAATGAGCTAGTCAGTGGGTTGTTGGAAATTATTAATGCCACCAATCTGCTGAACTAGGTATTTTAAGAGGTAAGTTGCACAATAGGTCAGTTGATTGCAGTGCCTGGGGTTGAACAATTCCCTTCTCTAGAATATAATATAATCTATAATCTAATATAAGCGTCAAAAAAATAAGTAACAGTAACTCATAAAGTTAGATTTTTTGTTACTTAACGTCCAGACTTTGTGCCAGTTAGACTAATGACGACGAAGGATCAGCGTTAATGGTAAGGGAAAAATAACGGGAGCAACTGCGGCTAGAACTGAGAACCTTATGGTGCGCAGTAGACTGATCGGTGCTTTAGCCACTTCGACCACCGAACCCATAAAGGTAAAAATAACGTAACTTTAAATAGTTAACATATTTATAAATTATCACTTAATAACTAAATCAAAGTCAAAAAGAATATAACAGTGGTTTAGTTATATACAAGAAATTGTGAAGTTTTGCCAAAATGAAATTAAAATATATAGTTACTGATAACGAATAATGTAGGTAGACACCTTTTGTAATTGAAACAATAAGTTTTAAACTATATTTCATTCTTTCATAATCCAAATTCCTGAAATTCCTTCGTGCCAGGCGTAGGTTATGCGACAGTGGACGCACTGCCAATAATTCACCTTGAAATCAAACTTTCCCTTGACTGCCAGGAATGTGTAATATACTGTACACATTGTTTAGCTATAGGAAACACACCGCCGACCTGTCTGCCTTGATAAATATTTATTTATTTACTTCTGAAGGATACAATACCACGCTGTCACTTCTTGTTATTCCGTTGCACACGTAACCGCTACCTCCAATAACTCCAGATATTTCTTCATAAAACGTCACAAAGATGTACAATCCAGAGACGTATCGGGTGTGACGTCGTGTACTTTCGAATGTTCAGCTCACAAAATTAGTTTTAAATCTGATGGGATACCTCTTCCCGAATGATTTACTCTTTTCCCAATTTATTTTTTGATTCTGAAAATAATTTATCTGCATTTTAGCGCAAAACGGTATCCGAAAATAGGCTATATATACAGTTCTGGGAACTATATTTTTGAAAAATATAACAGTCACAGCTGATTTTTAATTCATTGGAAATTTAGGATTTAAATTACAGATTTAGGACATACGTTTTGTGGGATCGTTGAAAATGTGCGAGCGCGCGTTTGTGTGGTTTCAAACTTTAAAACTTATAACTTTTTTATTTTACACTTTTAAAAATACGGTTTTACCAGCATAACGAGCGTTAAAATTTGAGCAATTTAATTGAAAATACAAAAATAAATCCAACTGTTGTTGAGCTCAATTTTCGAATTTTTAATGAAATTTGTGAAGTAAAAACCCTAAATTAAACATTTTAACGCAGATACAAGAGTGTAGGTTGTAAAAAGTAAGCTTTAAAGATTTTAAAATAACCACAATTTTGAAACGAATCAATGGATTTTTTAAGCGACCAACGAGTTCAAGGTGTTACCACGAATTCAAAGTTAGATTTCCACGTATACACATGTTCATATATGTATTGTTGCGATTGTTTGAAAATTAAGCTTACATTGCAAGATATTCAAAAGGCTGTTAAAGTATACGGTCCTAATCTAAATAGTAATTTTGTTAAATTTAAGTCTTAAACTTAATCACCATAATTCTCAAGGTTGTGGTAATTCTTTGACTTTCGACAACACTAATTAAAATTAGACAGTACATCAATAACTGACGTCAATATGACGTCATTGCACTATGTCAATTACAAAAAAAAAAAAAAAAAAAAAAAAAAAAAACAGAAAATAGCCGCCTCGATGGCCTAGTTCATAGCGTACTGGGCTATCACCCCGAGAACCCGGATTCGATTCCCGGCCAGGGCTTTGCATTTTCATACGCTTTAAAATCATCCCATCGTCTGCATTAGCCCAAGTGTGCACAATAGTCGGACATTAAACACAAAAAAAACCGGAAATACTGAAGGATTGGGGAAAATGTTGCTAGTTAAAAATACGTCGCCTTACTTGGACTTGTGTAAAAATTCAGTAAGACAGACAGACAATGCGGGGTAGATGTTGCTGAACAGGCTTGCCTCTTTTATTTGAATAACAAATGTTCATATACCTGAACGATTTTCCGTAAGTTTTTTATTTAAAATAAGTTAAAGCTTGGAAGAAGCATTATTATTCAAACAAAGCCCATTTCAATTAAAACAAACTTAATTTTGTATAGTTAGGCTAGACTACCATAGAAATAAAAAAGTATGTTATATAATTGAAATTAAAACAAATGTACAATTTGAGTTTCGGCATTTCGGCATTTGGTTTGTGTGTTTGTTACGCAGTTTTAGCCAAACGCATTGACCGATTGTTTTGAAATTTGACACGAAGGTACCTTGTATAAAGCCCTAATGACGTATGTGTAAGATTTTCACCATTTACTTGTTTCAAGATGGCGGCCTGTGATTTACAATAACGAGTGTACTCAGTTTTAGCCAAACGCATTGACCGATTGTTTTGAAATTTGACACGAAGGTAACTTGTATAAAGCCCTAATGACGTATGTGTAAGATTTTCCCCATTTACTTGTTTCAAGATGGCGGCCTGTGATTTACAAAAACGAGTGTACTCAGTTTTAACCAAACGCATTGACCGATTGTTTTGAAATTTGACACGAAGGTACCTTGTATAAAGCCCTAATGACGTATGTGTAAGATTTTCACCATTTACTTGTTTCAAGATGGCGGCCTGTGATTTACAATAACGAGTGTACTCAGTTTTAGCCAAACGCATTGACCGATTGTTTTGAAATTTGACACGAAGGTACCTTGTATAAAGCCCTAATGACGTATGTGTAAGATTTTGTTCAATTTCAATCTGTTTGAAAATGGCGGATTCTCTTTTTACGATGGCGAATGAACACAAATTTAATTAAACGCATTATCCGATTGTTTTGAAATTTGGTACGAAAGTATTCTGTATAAATACCGAAAGATATGTGTGTAAGACTTCTTCACATCCGCTTCCGTTCCAAGATGGTGGCCTCTGATTGAAAATAATGTACTTAGATTTAGCCAAACGCCTTAATCAATTGTTTTGAAATTTGGTAAAAAGATAATTTGTATAAAGCCAAAATGACGTATTTGTAACATTTTTCTTATTTACTTCCGTTTATAGTATTTAACTATGACGAGTGTACGCAATTTTAACCAAACAAACTGGCTGATTGTTTTGAAATTTTTACACGAAGTTACCTTGTCCGAAAGACGAATGTGCAAGATTATTTCCCATTCACTTCCGTTTCAAAATGGCGGGTTGTGATTCAACGTTGAGAGTACAGTTGCGTGTTATTGCCTGAACGGTAAATTCTGTTATATTTTTGACGATTCGTGGAGAAAGAGTATACAATTTTTAATAAAGTTGGTTCCGTAACATTTTCCGTAAATATTACGGTTACCGGTTAGCAAAATTGGCGGGAAAAATTGCGAGCGCTGACGCGGAGCGCTTTGTTTATATTGCGAGGTCTACAGTTCTTTGTTTTAATAAGGAAAACGCCAATCAGATGGACCCGTTAGAATTATTTTTCTACGTTCTTGAGGAAAACGTGTACAACAATGGAGTAAGGCGCGCACGTTAGGACGCGTGATCGGGACAAGTTCGTATCCAGAAGTGCCGCGATAACGTTGAACACGATGGTAAGGGGTATTTTTAGCCAAAAATAGCGTACAAAATTGATGAACCGAAAGAGGCGGTAGACAAACGGGTTAGAATATTTAGAGTTACCAGTTTGGGTATAAGTACAGTATTGTGAAAACCAAATATTAGAGTTACGAAAGCGAGGGAGAACAAAGAACGAAGAAAAGCCAGGAAACAAAGGAAACAAATAGGACTAGTTTGTCGAAATGTGTTTAAAGAGACGTTTTTATCTTTTTTATTACATTTATGTATTAACATTTATGTATCCTATTTTGTTTCACTTATAATACATTATAATACCCATAAATACTCTTTAGTAACGGTAATTCCCCGACGTCCCTCGCGGTACCCGAGTCTAGCACACACTTACACTTACAACACTACACTTACTACTTTAACACTTTACACTGACGCTTACATTTAGGGAGGCGATAATAGCCTCAATGTGCTTTTCGCCTAAAAAAAAGCAATGTTAATTGGGATTTTTTTAACGATAATACTTTTATACCAGTTAGACTAATGAAGACGAGAGATTAGTGTTAACGGTGAGGGAAAAGTAACGGGAGTAACCGCGGCTAGAACTAAGAAACTGGTGCGCAGTTCACAGACGCAGCAGACTAACCGGTGCTTTAGTCACATCGACCACCGAGTCTATATTAGTAAGAAAATATTTAATGTTGAAGTTACAGCGAAACCTTTTTAGAAAATTAAAAAAAAACGAAACGTATACAAAAAATGAAAATAATTTTAAGATATAAAAATTGAGTTTGTTTACACAAAGCAAATTTCAGAAAACGAAATTTTTACGTGCATTTGAAGCAATATTAATTTTAAATTTAAAATTTACATTGAAGACTGAACAAAACTTATAGAAACACAGATAAAATCCATTCTAAACTTACCAGCCATTGATTACACAAAAGAATACTTCTTTGGTTGGAAAGTAGTAAAACACACACACACACACACACACACACACACACACACACACACACACACACACACACACACACTACTACAAATTTTTACTGTTAAACCTCCTTCCATTAGTTTTTCTTTAAAGGATCAAGAGAGCTCTGTGTATCCTAATAGCCTCCACTCGGGTTGTGGAAGTAACGAGATCTGATCCTCTCCCACTGATAACAAAGTTTTTAAGTGGAACTGAAGTTTCAGAAAACTTGTCTTGTATGTCTTTTACTATTTGTTTTTCTGAAAACTCATTTTACAGTATTTATCATTAATAAATAGATTTATATGAAATAATTAAAGGTTTTTTGAATAAAGAATTAGAAATAGAAAATAATTTGATTAATAAAGCATTTACAATTCAATAAACCGCGACGAAAAGAAGTTAATGGATTGAATCGAATGTCGCGTTTTATTTTTTTTTTTATTATTTGCATAAATCTCTTGTAAAATCGTAAGTAAGACGATACAGCCCGTGGAAAAATCTGTGAAAAATTTAAAAATATTACTGCGATGAGAAAACTGCCTTTATTTAGTTTCACAGATGTGTAGCCGCCTCGGTGGTCTAGTGGATAGCGTACTAGGCTTTCACCGTGAGGACCCGGGTTCGATTCCCGGCGAGGGCTTGGCATTTTCATACGCTATAAATCATCCCATCGTCTGCATTAGCCCAAGTGTGCACAATAGTCGGACGTTAAACACTAAAAAAAAAAAAAAAAACACACACAAAATCGAAACCGCGATAGCCTTTACGAGGTGAGTGGATAGACCACTGACGGGAAGAATAGGTCATAATCCTAATTAACAAAATAAGAGTGGTCAGCAGTCAATATGGCTTAGAAATTAACACTAATAAAACCACGTTTATGGTTATTAGTAAAAAGCAGTTGAAAGGTACGACTTAATGGTCAACAACACACCAACAGAAAGTTATCACAGTTCAACTGCCTGGGAACCATGATCAAAGTTGGGCCATTAACCCAGCATCTATATCAAAATCAGACTCCTCCGGTGCTATGTATTCTCGATGTTTTCCTACGGAATGGAAACATGGACACTAACCGATGAAACACAAAGAATATTCGAAGTCTTGGAAATGTAATGGAGAGTGTTGGCTCTCATGGGTAGACAAAGTGGCCAAGAGCAGTGATAGAACGACTGAAGAAAGACATAAAAGTAATGAACACTATCAAGAGAAGAAAACTTGAAAATATTTGACATATTATGAGAAACGACAGCAAATACGTTCTGGATCCGTTCTCCAAGGGAAAATCTACGGTAAAAGTGGGCCAGGAAGAAGGAGGATATCATGGCTTAAAAACTTAAGGACGTGGTTCTCAAAAACTACCTGATATATTTAAAACATCTGTGAACAAAGTTATCATATCCAGGATAATCACCAATATTCGGAAGGAACAGGCACCAGACGAAGAAGAAGAATTAAAACAACAGCAAAACTACAAAACAATGTAATATATTTTGCAAGGTAAGTATATAAGACGGATGCTGGAGCTACTTGTAAGTATATAGGACGGATCCTGGAGGTACTTGTAAGTATATAGGGCGGATGCTGGAGCTACTTGTAAGCTACAAAATGTATTCATATTAGTTAATTTTATAAGAAGTATGACAGAAATGTTTTTTGGACACTAAAAATTAATACACACATTTTTTATAAAATTTTGCAAAAAATTATAAGGCAAACATCTTTAAAATCAGAACACTTATGTCAATAAAATGTTTAATATATGTTTAAATATGGCGATACGTTGTGTTTTATGTGGACGGTAAAATATCGACAGAACGTCTGTAAATTTAGTTTTTAGATTGAATACATCGCATCCCAGGCCCACAATACTCACAACTCGACGGTGCTACAGCAGAGAAATAAATTTTATTTCGTTCTTCCAATCGTAAGCCAGATCAATCAATGTACCGTGATTCCGGGATGCGCCTCCGCATGTTGGGGGGGAGGGACGGATCTCGCGTTATTTATTGCGGGATGTCTGCTAATTTCAAAACAATCTTGCATTTCTGGAATGAACTAAAAACAGCCATTTTGTTTGTTTTACGTACTTGGCAACAGAAATATGGATTCAATTACGTCGTCCGACATTTTAAGAGTTGTTACAAAAAATATTCGACCTGTATTGTTTAAAAATAAAGATCCATTTTTATTGTAGAATAGTAGAATAAGTAATTTTGAGAACTATAAGATAACTCTACAACAAACACAAACCTAGTGAACCTGGTGAAAAGTCGGTTGATTAATTACCTGTACTGATTTACGGACTAAGTAATTGCCTGTATGTATTTGAGGCGAAGTTAGGACCACAAAGTCCTTTCTTCCATTTAAACTCACAACTTATAACATAAGCACACACTAACACAATGTATGCATAATTCTGATCTGATCAAACAGTTTATCATCAATACGGGTTCAGGGCGCATATAAACACTAAAGTATTGCCGTACTACTAAATTTTATAATACTGAGAAGCAAATAAGTGGGTTATTTTTAGGTAATTAAAAATACGTCTGATATCGTTAATTACTCAATATTGGAGCGGCGGTTGACGAATAAAATTAACTAATTCGCTCGGATGTTGATGTTTGAAGGCGAAGTTGTCCCCGAAGGCGGGTGCACTCGAAGCTGCAAATAAAGAAGCTTTGTTCTCGAGGGAGAAGCGTTTATGTTACTGACCGAACTGGATGTCCGTTTCTTGCGAACCAATTTAATAGTTAAAGGGGCCAACAGTTGGCAATAACCCTCCCCTTTATCTTACTAGTTACTTTAAAAACTAACCCAATTATAAACCTCGGCGCTGAAGACATCATTTGCAAACAAAAAGAATAATGCAATTAACCAAAAGATCCTATCGTATTTATAGAAAACCATAAATTAAAAAAATACAATAAACTCCGAAGATAATTATAAATACAAATGCCAAATAATTTCAAATTAATTATTTTTTAAACGATATAGTTTTACTGTGTTGGGAATGGAGACAGTTTCTCTGATCGGCGATAAACTCCTTTTTGTGTGCGTACGTTAGCCACTTTAAGGCCGGATGGTTACGCTGAGCGGAGTCGTTCAGCGACCGCTTTCACTGGTCGCACCTACATTAAAAGCGTGGTTTGGCTTTAAATGCGTAGTCCACTCCATCCGCATCTGGTGGCCACCAGGCCCAACAGTTCCGCTTTTGCTAGAAACGTTTCCTCAACAATTCCCAAACAGCCAGTTTAACTGTAGTTGGTTAGGTTCCATACAACAATAGTTCTTACTTTCAGCTGTATAGAACGTTCCAAGCAGCGACTCGTCTGAAAGATATGCAAATACAGTATTCCGTATGCCAACGTTTCCAGTGGTCCTGAACAATTCTGTCGAGTAGCTGATAGCGATCATGGTGATTACGCGTTATGTCCTTCACATCATTTACCAGTAGGGTAAATAATCCAAGGGAAGACTTGAAGTTAAGAAGTGGACAAATGTCTACTGTTTACAGGAGCCTCAGTTTGAATTTTTTAATGTCCACACTTTGTCAGTTAGACTAATCAGAGTTAACAGTAAGGGAAAACAACGAGAGCAACTGCGGCTCGAACTAAGAACCTTTAGGTTACGTGACGCAGTTACGACTGACGGTTGTTTTAGACACTTCAACCACCGAGCCCCGCCTCAGTTTAAACAAGTACGGTATGTAGTACTTCGTAAATTAAAACTTGCGTACACAAATGAGTCTTTTTCAAGTAAGTCTTCATTTTTTTACATTACTTTCTCATAGGCCTCCAAAATGTGGCCAAGAGAGTGGGTTCAATCTGTACTGTATTTTTTTAAATAGTTTATTAGTACATTTATGAATATTACTAATATTTTGTGGTTTGTAAGAGGAAATAAACCCTCTGTACTTATTAACAGCAATAGAAGTTATGTTTATGAAGATTATAATCATAAACTTATAATTCTGATCTTCTGTAATTGTATTTTCTTAAAATTACTTTTACACTGAAGAAGAAAATCAAAAAGAGAAAATATTTGCCAACCCTAGAAAATAATATATAGATAAAAACCCTTTACACAAATATAAAACACCTGTGATTCAATTTTTTTTTTTTTTTTTTTTTTTTTTTTTTAACGTCCGACTATTGTGCACAATTGGGCTAACGCAGACGATGGGATGATTTATTGCGCATGAAAATGCCAAGCCCTGGCCGGATCCTCGGGGAGAAAGCCCAGTACGCTATCAACTAGGCCACCGAGGCGGCGCATCTGTCATTCAAAATACTAATATTTAAATTATTTTTAAAATTGAAGATTTATAAACATTATAAAACCGTGTAAAAGTCAAATATTGAAAGAGCGTTATTCAAAACGCTGATAGATTTTTTTAACACAGCTGATCATTACCATCCATTTCGTACAAAAACTTTCACCCGTTGTAGCCCTCTTAGTACTTAAATAAGAACCTAAGCCTTCAACCTGCTTTCAAGACTTTTCAGTTTCTCAAAATATTTTCTTCAAATTACAACTTACGGAATTACGAACGCAGACTACAAGAACCTCTGAGTGAGCACTTCGTGGGCCAGAGCCAATCCCATAAAATACCTATCTAAAGACTAATATTAACATTATTTTGAAATGTGAAGCTTTCTAGAAATTATAAAACTATGCGGAAGTCAAATATGATATTAAAACCGCAATATTTAATTATTTTAACTGTTACCATTACAACTCAATTGTTTTTAATTTTGTTACAATAGTTAGGAAACTTATACTATTGTTATTATATTAGAACGTAATTATTATTTCAGCTGATCATTAATATTTAATTTTTATGGAAAACTTCGGCAACCTATAACCATTCTTACGGGTTTCATTAAGAAAAAAAAATGTAGTTTTCCTAAAATTAAAACTATACCTCAACAACCTCAAAATTAAAAATTAAGATTAAGAATTAAGAATTAAGAATTAAGAATTAAGAATTAAGAATTGAGAATTGAGAATTAAGAATTAAAAATTAAAAACTAAAAATTAAACATTAAAAGTTAAAAATTAAAATTCAACAACCTCAAAATAAGTTATTGTTTTCAAAATTTGAACTTACGGAATTTATATATATATATATATATATATATATATATATATATGTGTGTGTGTGTGTGTGTGTGTGTGTGTGTGAGAGAGAGAGAGAGAGAGAGAAATAGATAGATTTTATTCATTATATTAAAAAAGTTTCAACAATAAATTACTGCAGAACTCAATATTGTTATCTGAAGTAAACATACGACACAATATAAAACATTTTAATCATATGAACGTGAGAGGATTTGGATTTCATCAAGAATTTCATTTATTTTGTTATGAGTTGCTGAATTGGAAAGTATTATTTCCTCTCTCCACTCACGGCTTCCTACTATATTAAAGGAAATTTCCAATAGGTAAATTAGGTGAACTGGAAGCGAGGCGTTATCTTTGATACAACAAAGCCGGTGAAAAAATTTAATTTGTTTTCGTTAAATTTGCTACAAAGCCCGGTTATCTTGGAGGAAAGTAAAGCAGTGATTCAAGTATCACTCAAAACATAATTAGAACAGATTATAACTTCGCTCACCTAAACATCGTCTTTAAAGAAACGCAAATGTCAGTGCATTAGGTCTACTTTGACTACGTTCAGTTAATCATACTTGAACAATTGAAAATCGGCCTACTTTTTTCAAAATCCGTTTATCAAATTTTTACAATAGATGACGTTTCATAACACAAATTAGTGTTGCAAATTTTAATTGAAATAATTTATTGTTTGGCGGTTAAACGTAAAAAAAAGCCGCCAAACGGAGAAAGTAAAAGTATTAATATAATCCGTAAAAGGAATAATTTACATGTGCTAATCGATAGAAATATTAGAGCCAATTTTAAAAGTGCACCTGAGACCACAAAACACGCATCGTAATACCTCGGAAGTGCATTCGTATTATTTGTTATAAATTACCGCATTGTTAGTAAAACGTTTTGTTTTAGGCTTTCAAACTGAGAATAATTTAGTAATGAGCTGGAGAAATGTTTAGGTGTGTGTGTGTGTGTGTGTGTGTGTGTGTGTGTGTGTGTGTGTGTGTGTGTGTGTGTGTGTGTGTGTGTGTTTAATATCATAATATTCTAGTCGATCCAAGAATATGACGTATGCATCACACAAGGCGCTTATATAATTAAATTTGATGTATCAAAATTGAATTACATATTTTGTAAAAAAAATTTAACCAATTAAACCGAAAAAACAAAAAATAATAATTTTACTGATTTAAAAGTAATTTTTAGAAGTTTATCAGTTATATCTACTTAAAAAATCTTTTCTAAGTAATTAATTCAACATAATAAATTCAAATTGACAAAGAAATGTTCTTCTCCTATTGACGAATTTAAAATTACTACTTTTTTAATATACCATTCCGCGAGGGCGGCTGGATTTGGAAATATTTTAGCCCGAAAAAACAATCTTTTTCAGTTTTCAAATCCACATAATCCAATAACGTTTTTTATATTTGAATGTCTAACCATCTCTTTATCTCTTATCTCTTATCTCTTTATCTCTTATCTCTTTATCTCTCTTATCTTTATCTCTTTATCTCTTTATCTCTTATCTCTTATCTCTTTTCTCTTTATCTTATCTTTATCTCTTTATCTTATTATCTCTTATCTCTTATCTCTTATCTATCTCCTATCTCCTATCTCCTATCTCCTATCTCCTATCTCCTATCTCTTTCTCATATCTCTTATCTCTTATCTCTTATCTCTTATCTCTTATCTCTTATCTCTTATCTCTTATCTCTTATCTCTTATCTCTTATCTCTTATCTCTTATCTCTTATCTCTTATCTCATATCTCATATCTCATATCTCATATCTCATATCTCATATCTCATATCTCATATCTCTATCTCATATCTCATATCTCATATCTCATATCTCATATCTCATATCTCATATCTCCTATCTCCTATATCCTATCTTTTATCCTCTTATCTCTTATCTCTTATCTCTCATCTCTCATCTCTCATCTCTTATCTTCTTATCTCTTATCTCTTATCTTTATCTCTTATCTCTTATCTCTTCACTACGCTAAATTAATTGAACCGATTCTGATGAATTTTGGCTTGTTGGTGTTGCTTATCAACACATAGAAGATATCTTTTCATTTTTACAAAAAATGTTTTCGAGCCCTTTTTCCTGTCAAAAAACTTTTAAAAATAAAAAATTAACATTTTAAAAACGTTCGTTCACTTTTAGTTTTGTTAAGTGAAATAAAATTAATTGGTCCCTATCTTAGCTGAAGCTCAAATTTTAGTCGCATGTGAAGACCTAAAACATAGTTCAGTGTAGGGTACAAAATCTGACATGAACATAATTCATGGTTCAATATTTTTTCCGGCGAAAAACCATATCAGTTATCACCGTCGTGGCACTAATTTGAAATAAAAGAAAGAAATTATTTTAAAACTATAAATAAAATTACACAATAAAATTATAAAAAAATACTAAATAAATATTAACAATTATAAATATTTTCCTAACACTAGTTAAAAATAACATATTTTAAAAACAACATTCACAATTTATTGAAGTGCTGTTAATGGACCCTACAATAATAACGAAATTAAATTAAAGAAATATAAAACATACCTAAAACTAATTATCAACAAAAACGACCAAAAATAATATTTTTAGGGCTGTAAAAGGTCACTACAATAATATCATATCCTTAAATTTTAATAAAAAACGACGACGAAGGAAATCTAAAGTCTAGTCAATGGCCGAGACATCATCTCCCAACATCGCCTGTGAACAGTTACCCAGTTTACATCTACACCGCCTATTTTGGAAACCATCACAATCGATCAGTATATAACGAAAAGGTTTACTCATTTGATCCTCCATTAGTCATTTTAAAACTTTACATACTTTTTAAAAAAGGTACCAGAAACAGTATGTGAGAATTGCATCTGGCATCTGTAATTCGAAACTGTGTGTGTGTGTGTGTGTGTGTGTGTGTGTGTGTGTGTGTGTGTGTGTGTGTGTGTGTGTGTGTGTGTGTGTGTGTGTGTGTGTGTGTGTGTGTGTGTGTGTGTGTGTGTGTGTGTGTGTGTGTGTGTGTGTGTGTGTGTGTGTGTGTGTGTGTGTGTGTGTGTGTGTGTGTGTGTGTGTGTGTGTGTGTGTGTGTGTGTGTGTGTGTGTGTGTGTGTGTGTGTGTGTGTGTGTGTGTGTGTGTGTGTGTGTGTGTGTGTGTGTGTGTGTGTGTGTGTGTGTGTGTGTGTGTGTGTGTTTTTTTGTGTGTGTGTGTGTGTGTGTGTGTGTGTGTGTGTGTGTGTGTGTGTGTGTGTGTGTGTGTGTGTGTGTGTGTGTGTGTGTGTGTGTGTGTGTGTGTGTGTGTAAACATCAGTTCGTAGAAACAATATAGCAGCAAAAATAAATAAATTCTATTCCTCTAGCGTATGGTTGATTTGCTCGTCGGTGTTATCAGTGTGTAGCTGTGGATGTTTCAGGGTGAATAGGTATGGTTTATAGAATTTTTCTTGCTATTTAGTTTTCTTTTAATTAGTTTGTATTTAATTAGATTAAAAAAGTAATAATTAAACAATATTTAAAAAAAAATTAGTTCTATAACTTTATTTCAGCCAC
>CM040188.1:43051623-43056623 GCA_022606455.1 Callitettix versicolor
ATAAACAGGGTTTTGTGTGTTTACCTGAAACAAAGGAAAGCTGTGAATTAGACTTTTAAATATGCTCGTGTTACAGACATTATGCACGTGTTACAGATATTATTCACGTGTTACAGACATTATGCACGTGTTACAGAAGTTATGCATGTGTTACAGACGTTATGCACGTGTTACAGACGTTATGCACGTGTTACAGAAGTTATGCATGTGTTATAGACATTATGCACGTGTTATAGACATTATACACGTATTACAGACATTATTCACGTGTTACAGACATTATGCACGTGTTACAGACATTATGCACGTGTTACAGACATTATGCACGTGTTACAGACATTATGCACGTGTTATAGACATTATACACGTATTACAGACATTATTCACGTGTTACAGACGTTATGCACGTGTTACAGACATTATGCACGTGTTACAGACATTATGCACGTGTTATAGACGTTATGCACGTGTTACAGACATTATGCACGTGTTACAGACATTATGCTCGTGTTACAGACATTATACACGTGTTATAGACGTTATGCACGTGTTACAGGCATTATGCACGTGTTACAGACATTATGCACGTGTTACAGACATTATTCACGTGTTACAGACATTGTGCACGTGTTACAGACATTATGCACGTGTTACAGACATTATGCACGTGTTATAGACATTATGCACGTGTTACAGACATTATGCACGTGTTACAGATATTATGCACGTGTTACAGACATTATGCACGTGTTACAGACATTATGCACGTGTTACAGACATTATGCACGTGTTACAGACATTATGCACGTGTTACAGACATTATGCACGTGTTACAGACATTATGCACATGTTACAGGCATTATTCACGTGTTACAGACATTATGCACGTGTTACAGACATTATGCACGTGTTACAGACATTATGCACGTGTTATAGACGTTATGCACGTGTTACAGACATTATGCAAGTGTTACAGACATTATGCACATGTTACAGACATTATGCACGTGTTATAGACGTTATGCACGTGTTACAGACGTTATGCACGTGTTACAGACATTATGCACGAGTTACAGACATTATGCACGTGTTACAGACATTATGCACGTGTTACAGACATTATGCACGTGTTACAGACATTATGCACGTGTTACAGACATTATGCACGTGTTACAGACATTATGCACGTGTTACAGACATTATGCACGTGTTACAGACATTATGCACGTGTTACAGACATTATGCACATGTTATAGACATTATGCACGTGTTACAAATATTATGCACGTGTTATAGACATTATACAAGTGTTATAGACATTATGCACGTGTTACAGACATTATGCACGTGTTACAGACATTATGCACGTGTTATAGACGTTATGCACGTGTTACAGACATTATGCACGTGTTACAGACATTATGTACGTGTTACATTTTGTATTTTACTGATGTTATGTAACTATATAAATGTTATTCAATATGAGCCTAACGATTTTACTTAATTTTTCACATTAATTTACTTTCAATAAATTTTTCAGTTGTCATCAGTATAACGGAACAATATGTTGCAAAGTATTTTCGACTTTTTAAAATTTGCTGATCTGTTTTATTGTTCTTTTAAATACAGGATTTAAATTATAATAAACAATGTTTTTAACAAATTTGTCAGCAATCGTCTACAAATTGCGGAGAGAAAAACACATACATGCTTTTTGCAGAAATCTATATTGTCAAACATTTCGTCACTGAACTCTTCGCAAATTTATACAATGGAATCCCCTCAGTATAATTTTAAAACAATTTGTATCATTGCACTTTCTGTATAACAGGTTCCAGACTGGTGTAAGCTTTTCGCAAAGCAGGTTAATGCCGTTCCCCGTGATTGTTAGTCTGACTGGCGTAAAGCATTAAGTTAAAAAATCCCGTAAATGAAAAACATCTGCCAAATTGCTACGTCTCGAAACTTGCACACCTCAAGGCCGTAGGTTCCAGACTGGTGTAAGCTTTTCGCAAAGCAGGTTAATGCCGTTCCCCGTGATTGTTAGTCTGACTGGCTTAAAGCATTAAGTTGAAAAATTCCGTGAATTGCAAATATTTGAAATTCGATATACTGTCTTCATAAAGCTTTAAATACTGGTAAGGTAAACGTTTTAGCAAAACATTAGCTGGTTTTGAGAAATTGGCACATATCTTATTTTTGATTTTCCTGTTTTTGTCGACAATTTTCGAACCTTAATTTTTGTGTAAATTTTGTTGTTGTTCCTTATTTAAATGTGTTTTTAAGTCATAAAAACTAAATACGAAATATTGTGTGCAGTGTTTACACCATTCACTGCCAAAATACAAAATATTGTTATTGCCAATGTTAAAGATGGTGATCGCAAAAATGCTTAAGAAGAAAGTTGCGGCTGCTACAAACAGATATGAGGTATTTAACTTTAACCGGATGTTCCTAATTAACCACAAAGTTATAACCAGAGGTTAAATTAATCACGGTTACCTTTATCATAACATTATTAATTTCGAGATATAACTTTCTTCAAACTAACAAGATGTGTCTTCACATAACTCGAAACTCTTGGTAACAACCCGCCTCCTGTGCACGCAACTAATTGCATAATCGTATAATTTATTTGATTACCTTAACCAAATGAGATTATTTTTAAAGAGCTTTTTCACGCTAAAGCTCTGAGCGATCACTGACTCGCACACTGAAACTAATTATTTCTTACTATAACGCAAGCTACCTACTTTATTCACAACTTTGTCACATATTGTACGCCCAAAAAACTAAATAATTTGAAAACGATGCATTTAAAATTAGACGCAAGAGTTAGCAAGTTATTGTACGTGGAATCGCAAAGAATTTTTTTTGTTGAGTAAGTACTTACTTTAAACGTAGGCTGCATGAATGTAGGCTAAGTAACTAAGTAACTACGTAACTAAGTAATAAAGTAACTACTTAACTAAGTAACTAATTATCTAAGTAAATAAGTAAATAAATAACTAAGTAAATTAGTAAATAAGTAACTAAGTAACTAAATAACTAAGTAACTATATAACTAAGTAACTAAGTAACTAAACAACAAAGTAACTAAGTTAACAAAAACAAAGTAACTAAGTAAATAAGTAACTAAGTAACTAAATAACTAAGTAACTACGTAACTAAGTAATAAAGTAACTACTTAACTAAGTAAATAAGTAACTAATTAACTAAGTAACTAAGTAACTAATTAACTAAGTAACTATGTAACTAAGTAACTAAATAACTAAGTAATTAACTAACTAAGTAAACAAATAACTAAGTAACTAAGTAATTAATTAACTAAGTAACTAAGTAAATACGTAACTAAGTAAATAAGTAACTAAGTAACTAAATATCTAAGTGACTAAGTAACTAAATAACTAAGTAACTAACTAACTAAGTAAACAAATAACTAAGTAACTAAGTAATTAAGTAAATATGGAACTAAGTAACTACGTAACTAAGTAATAAAGTAACTACTTAACTAAGTAACTAAGTAACTAATTAACTAAGTAAATAAGTAACTAAGTAAATTAGTAAATATGTAACTTAGTAACTAAATAACTAAGTAACTCAGTATCTATATAACTAAGTAACCAAGTAACTAAATAACAAAGTAACTAAGTTAACAAATAACTAAGTAACTAAGTAATTAAGTAACTAAGTAACTAAGTAAATAAATAACTAAGTAACTACGTAACTAATTAATAAAGTAACTACTTAACTAAATAACTAAGTAACTAATTACCTATGTAACTAAATAAATAAGTAACTAAGTAACTAAATAACTAAGTAACTATGTAACTTAGTAACTAAGTAACAAAGTAACTAAATAACTAAGTAAATAAGTAACTAAGTAACTAAATAAATAAGTAACTAAGTAACTAAATAACTAAGAAACTAAGTAAACAAGTAACTAAGTAATTAAGTAACTAAGTAACTAAATAACTAAGTAACTAACTAACTAAATAACTAAGTAATTAAGTAACTAAATAACTAAGTAACTATGTAACTAAGTAAACAAGTAACTAAGTAAATAAGTAACTAAGTAACTAAATAACTAAGTAACCAAGTGACTAAGTAACTAAGTAATCTAGTAACTAAGTAACTAAATAACTAAGTAACTAAGTAAACAAGTAACTAAGTAACTAATTAAACAAGTAACTAAGTAAATAAGTAACTAAGTAACTAAGTAACTAAATAACTAAGTAACTACGTAACAAAGTAACTAAGTAAATTAGTAACTAAGTAACTAATGAGTGAAGTACAAGTAGTTAATGAAAAAATAATCTTACTCAAGTTAGGACTTGTAATTAATTACTAGCTTTGTGTATTTATTACGTTTTATTGACTTGTAATTAACTAGTAGTTTTTTGTATTGATTAAATTTAATTTAATTTTATGACATAATGAATTAGTAACTTTTGTTATTGATTACATATTATTTATTTCTATTGACTTATAATTAATTAGTAACTTTTTGATTGATTATATTCTATTTAATTTTATTGACTTCTAATTAATTAGCAGCTTTCTGTATTGATTTCATTTAATTTTATTTTATTGATAGTGTATACACTACTAGATTTACCAGCGAAGTGAATAATCAGTCAATGAAGCAAGTTCTTTTGACGTCTCGCCTTTTTAAGAGAGGTGTTTTTTTTTTATCACCCTTTTTAAGTATTGAAATCTTCCTTATAGATAAATTAACTTGCTGAGTTTAACTGTAGAAAAACGTAATTAAAGAACAGATATTTGTAATCTTAAGATTGGTACTCCTTTCAGCATTTTCTCTTTTAAGCCAAAACTTTTTAAAGAAGGGCCACTCAATAAAGGCTACAATTCAAAAAATATAATTGTCCTTTAGACACATTTTAACAGTAACAAAAAATTATAAAAAATTATTATTGTATAGAAATCCAGAAAAGTTCAACCTATTATCTTTAACATTTCGAAAGTTTTAAAAAGACTGA
>CM040188.1:43061623-43229123 GCA_022606455.1 Callitettix versicolor
TGTGCGTGTGTGTGTGTGAGTGTTTGTGTGATTGTGTGTGTGTGTGTGTGTGTAAGTGTTTGTGTGATTGTGTGTGTGTGTGTGTGTGTGTGTGTGTGAGTGTGTGAGTGTGTGTGTGAGAGAGAGTGAGTGTGTGAGTGTGAGTGTGTATGTGTGTGAGTTATGTGAGTGTGTGTGTGTTTGTGTGTGTGTGTGTGTGTGTGTGTGTGTGTGTGTGTGTGTGTGTGTGTGTGTGTGTGTGTGTGTGTGTGTGTGTGTGTGTGTGTGTGTGTGTGTGTGTGTGTGTGTGTGTGATAATGTGATAATAGTTCTATCACATTATTCTATCAGAATAATCTGATAGAAGTTATTTTTTTACGTAAGAAATTATTTTTTAGGAATCATTTTAAACGGATATTCATATTTAAACATCTGAAACTATAAGTTGTAAATCACTTCTATTATTTAAAAGCACTGCTACTTGAAGTAATGTTTATGTGGTTACGTTAAAATAAATTTTAATGATATAATCGTTATGATTGATAATATTAAATCAGTATACATTTGTTCCATTATCGAGTTACTTTACAAAAAACGATTATTGAAAAAAACCATTAAATAGCAACCATTTGACTATTACGAGTAATGATTATACTTGTTGAGGTATTGCAAGAGAACCTACGGGTATATGAAACCAAAATCTGTTTAGCGTTACATATTTCTTGTGTATCGTCAGAAATTAAAAGGATTTGTCATTGTGTCAACGTAATCAAATACAGACAAAAATTTGCGAAAAGTGGTACACAAAATTGCATTAACTTAAATGCTGAGATTAAAAGGCAATTTAAATTTCGCACTGAAATTACGAAAACAATCTTATAACCCCCCCCTAGTTTGTTGGTTAACATAAAACCAAAACTTTACTTAAGCAATACTCCTAAATTTTGTTTTTATTTATACACAACTAGCATTACCCGTCGCGGCTTCGCCCACGAAACTTAAACTGTTTTAGTAATGTAATAATTTAGAAACATAAAAAATATATTAATAAAAGCGTGATCATCTAAACTCGTGATTATTTTACAGTGAATATGAAAAAATATTATAACCTGAATATGTTGTTTTATTGTCTTCAAACGTGTTCCATTCGAATTTAAGAAAGTCTGATCAAGAATATTTTTGTCCAATACAAACATTTATACCTATTCTATATTTTTGTCCTTTTAGGGAATGAATTCGGGGGAAAATACTGAATTGCGTGTATCATAATTTGTGTTTTAAAATATTTTCTTTACTTTTAAGGAAATGTGATAAAAAATATTTTTCTCCAATGCAAACACTCTTTTTTCTCCCATGATAACTCTTTTTCCATTTTTATTCTTTTAGGGGATGAATTCAGAAAAATGTTGAAATATGTGTTTCATAGCATATTTATAGAATATAAGATAAAAAAATATTTTTTCAATACGAAATTGTATCCCTTTTTTATATTTTATACCTTCATTCAATCTCTTTAGGGGATGCGTTTTGGGGAAAAGGTGAAAAATATATTTCATTACTTATACTTAAGAGTGACTATGTTACGTTTTAAGAAGGTCAGATGAAAAACATATTTTTTCCAATAAAAATTGTTGTACTTCATGTTTACCTCTTTAGGGGTTGCATATTGGAAAATCGTTTTTCAGTGTACCCCCTTTTTCAGTGCATCTCGACAATGTTGTAAGAAGGTACCCTGAAAATTTCAAGTCTCTAGCTATAATAGTATTGGCTGTACGTTGTTTATTAAATTTGGACTGGGTAAGTAGTTTAATGGCGTTAAAATCAATTTTTTGCAAAATCTTTTCTTAGTAAGTGCTTACATATTAAAACGAAGGTATCCTCAAAATTTCAAGTCTCTAGGTTTTATAGTTTGGGCTGTACGTTGATCAGTCTGTCAGTCAGGACATTGCCTTTTTGTGTCATATATAGATTTTGTGACAACGGTTCACTTACGTACTATTATAAGACGTAAGTAGGCTATATAATGGAATTTATAAATGTGGACAATTTCTTATTATGTAGTTCTAAAAAATTCCATTTTTGAGATTTCTTTAATAGTTCCTAAACCGGGTATTTTTGGTGTGTTCATTTCCCCTTAATTACTACAATTCAACTAGTTTCGATGAAAACCGTTAGAGGCGATTTTGAGAAATCGAAATTATTTATCATTTGATTTGTTAATATTGTTTTTAAACAAAAAAAGATCAACCATTAAAATATGAAATCGTCAAGATGTACAGCCAAATTCCTTACGGAAAGTTCCATTGAAGTATGACAGTCGTTTGGTTTCTTGCATTGTATGCAAACACATAATCAGAGGATACCTGGGTAGAATACATTTTTGAACTCAAAGAATTGGAAAGATTATCATAAAAAGTGTCTGTTATTGAACTAAAAAAATCAAGATCGTGTTTTCTCTTCGTTTTTTATTCTAATTACGATAAATTGTTCGAAATAAAACAAATTACAGAGCTAGGTGTTATAACATATCCTGAAACTTATTATAGCCTTTTAGTTGTTCAGTAAAACCAGCTGATCATTACGAAAAAACCCCGCAGGGGTGCAGACTAGCTGCACCTATTGAGAGGATTTGGACGTCCCTAGTGGTACCCGAGTCTAACACATTTACACTTAGAACACTACACTTACGAAATTCTTTTTATATTCTTCTTCTTTTCTGCTAGGATTATTGTCACTATGTTCAGTATAATGATTTTCCTTCCCTAGCTTCGTTAATTCTACTTTCGTTGACGCGTTTCGGAGAACCTCCATCTTCAAAAACTATAGGTTAGGTTCCCCGAAACGCGTCAACGAAAGTACACTTACGACTTTAACACTTTACACTCACACTTACATTTAGGGAGGCGATAATAGCCTGATTGTACTTTTCGCTTTAAAATAACAAAAAAAAACATTACGAATTTATATAAAACAACTGATCTTTTACTATTACATATTTATTGAAATTTAATTAACGATTCATTTCATATATTTACATCGGTTAAACATCTTTGCAGTTCCCAAGTGTAGTGGTTACCACGTGCGCCACTAACGCGGAAGGTATCCGGTTTGATTAAGTCGGAAACACAGAAATGTTTAATTACGAGTATAATTAATTTAATAAGACACTTGTGACGCACAAAATATACTGTTATATATGAACATGTTCCTCGCAATACGCGTCCCGCAGAATCCAACATCAAAACCAGACCCAAAACATGATACATGTCAAGAAAATTTCTAAATCTACTTATTGCACCATTATCATACTTTTCATGTTTTTATCATTTCATTCAGTGAGAAATGAGTGATGTTTGAGTACATACATAACTGATATATAAATTATAATATGGAATTTCTTTCGTAATTGTACAAGCCGCCTCGGTGGTTTAGTAGATAGCGTACTAGGCTTTCACCCCGAGGACCCGGGTTCGATTCCCGGCCAGGGCTTGGGCATTTTCATACGCTATAAATCATCCCATCGTCTGCATTAGCCCAAGTTTGCACAATAGTCGGACGTTAAACACAAAAAATATGTAATTATACATTATATGTTATGATAATTCTTCAAATTTTTCACTTTGTTTAAGAAAAGTGTAATTTGTATTGTTCGGTTAATTAGTTATGGCTGTCGGATTAATAAATATAATTATTTTTATCACTTGCTCTTTGTTTATTTAAAATTTTACAGTCTTTTTTACGTTTTTGTAGAATGTTTTTTAACACAAACCATTAGTTAATATCACTAATTAAGATAATAAAATTAGCCTGTTATGCAGTTAAACAGGAAACAATTCTGTTACAGTGAGTGATTAAATCAAGGAAGAATAAACCATTAAACTAGGACAGAAAGGATAATTTTTGTCTATTTTTACGATTCTGTAAACTGACTCTACTCTAATTTTACTTCACTGGAATTTATTTCATCGGACACATTAATTAGATTATATAATTAATTACGCCGTTAATTAACAAAATGTTTTTTCATTACGCCGCGTGCGTAATTAGCGTAACCGCTTTGTAATCAAACACAACTTGATATAATATGAATATCCCACGGCTGAAGCCATATGATCTGATTGAACCAGTGGAAAGCAAAACGTCAATGAAATGAATTGAGGTTATGTTTGGTTGCGAAACTGGTTGCCAATATTGCGGGCATTGCACAAGTGCGGGACTCCCACCCACTGTTACACAACTAATCTGCCTGCCGTAGATATTTTATCTGCGAAGGGAGACGAAGCCGCCTGAATGTATTACAAATTTTTGGAAGAACACTGCAGGGTCAACCCATATATGTTTTTAAATTATAATTAACTGTTGACTGACGCTTCTTTAAAACGGTTTTTTTAGAAAAAATTAAAAATTAATTTTATACAACCCTAACCGCAATGGCGGTCCAAAATTTGAAATTTGAATGGGTTTTGTCCGATTTATGTAAGCGACTGTTACGCTGTACCGAGGGCATTTTAGCCGCCTCGGTGGCCTAATGGATAGCGTACTAGGCTTTCACCCCGAGGACCCGGGTTCGATTCCCGGCGAGGGCTTCGCATTTTCATACGCTATAAATCATCCCATCGTCTGCATTAGCCCAAGTGTGCACAACAGTCGGACGTTAAACACCAAAAAAAAACCCAAGGGCGCGGTAAAGATTTTAGGTGGATCCTAAATTTTCAAACACCATTCTTACATTAAAATCAGCAACAAAGAGGGAAAATAATACCCAGAATTTAAAGTGTGTTTATGGGTTTTCTGAAACTGTATTGATATATTCTGTTACAAATATTTTTAGGTATACTTAAGTTAAAAGTTGAGTAAATCCTAGAGGACAATGCAGAAAAGCCAAACTATTATGATCGCTGGAGACATTTGTATAATAAAATGTGTCGTTCACAACAGTTTTAGAGCTTACGAATCGCTTGGCGAGTATCTTATGTGGCCTAGTTGATAGCGTACTGGGCTTTCACCCCGAGGACCCAGGTTCGCTTCCCGGCCAGGGCTTGGCATTTTCACACGCTATAAATCATCCCATCGTCTGCATTAGCCCAAGTGTGCACAATAGTCGGACGTTAAACAAAATATATAATGAAATGAACCTATTCATTTTACATAACATTATAAGATACCAAGTGCAAAAATTGTCATGTAAAAGGTTTAACCATATCAAACTGTTCACGTTTATCGCCAGACAAACATAGATTGAATAGTTGAAGAAGAAGAAAGTAAGCCAAGGTTCACCGTTGAGCACAGACAATGATTGGATGAACGGATTCAAGAAGTGTAGTTACATTACGCCCAGAGTCTTGTCTTCCCTTAATTAATGACTTGCTACAAGAGATACAACTTGGAGAGTGGTACTGTTACACGTTGCGTACATACAAGCGAACATTAAACGCAAAATAACGAACAGCAAATCAAGTAAAGATTCAAAAGAAAGAAACTAGTACAGGCTGTACCATTCCTTATTCAAAATACTCGCACTGTAATAAATATGCCTATTTAAATGTAACGTAATAATAATATTTATAAAGGAAATATTACAAATATTTGTGGCACGGTCTGGCAGACGTGATGGAAGCGAAACTTCAAATATTGGGAACTTTTCGATAATTATACTAATTTCTGTAGGCCGCCTCGGTGGCCTAGTTGATAGCGTACTGGGCTTTCACCCCGAGGACCCGGGTTCGATTCCCGGCCAGGGCTTGGCATTTTTATACGCTATAAATCATCCCATCGTCTGCATTTGCCCAAGTGTGCACAATAGTCGGACTTTAAACACCAAAAAAAAACAAACAATTTCTGTAAAATGTAATTTAAAACTTCAAGGTATGATTCCTTAAATATTTTGAAATTTTGTATTATTTATAGTAGCATAAACAGTTTTTGCCGCTCAACCACTGTGTTTATTTAGGGACATTACGTGTTGCCAAATTGGTACGAAATCAGATAAAAATATAGAAATCCTAGGATACGTATTGCTAAATATAGAATAAATAAATATTAATTGGCTTGTAGTTCGCTGTTTTCCCGCGGTTTCCTGTTTTTATTCAAGTATTACATCCGTTCTGGGGTCTGAAGGTGTACATTGAGGCCAGTTATGTTTATACGCGGGGCTCCTAATTGCCTGTCTATCAGCAACGCTCCGTTCTGGGATCTGAAGGTGTACATTGAGGCCAGTTATGTTTATACGCGGGGCTTCTAATTGCCTGTCTATCAGCAACGCTCCGTTCTGGGGTCTGAAGGTGTACATTGAGGCCAGTTATGTTTATACGCGGGGCTTCCAATTGCCTGTCTATCAGCAACGCTCCGTTCTGGGGTCTGAAGGTGTACATTGAGGCCAGTTATGTTTATACGCGGGGCTTCTAATTGCCTGTCTATCAGCAACGCTCCGTTCTGGGGTCTGAAGGTGTAATTTGAGGCCAGTTATGTTTATACGCGGGGCTTCTAATTGTCTGTCTATCAGCAACGCTCCGTTCTGGGGTCTGAAGGTGTACATTGAGGCCAGTTATGTTTATACGCGGGGCTTCCAATTGCCTGTCTATCAGCAACGCTCCGTTCTGGGGTCTGAAGGTGTACATTGAGGCCAGTTATGTTTATACGCGGGGCTTCCAATTGCCTGTCTATCAGCAACGCTCCGTTCTGGGGTCTGAAGGTGTACATTGAGGCCAGTTATGTTTATACGCGGGGCTTCTAATTGCCTGTCTATCAGCAACGCTCCGTTCTGGGGTCTGAAGGTGTACATTGAGGCCAGTTATGTTTATACGCGGGGCTTCTAATTGTCTGTCTATCAGCAACGCTCCGTTCTGGGGTCTGAAGGTGTACATTGAGGCCAGTTATGTTTATACGCGGGATTTCTAATTGTCTGTCTATCAGCAACGCTCCGTTCTGGGGTCTGAAGGTGTACATTGAGGCCAGTTATGTTTATACGCGGGGCTTCTAATTGTCTGTCTATCAGCAACACTCCGTTCTGGGGTCTGAAGGTGTACATTGAGGCCAGTTATGTTTATACGCGGGGCTTCTAATTGCCTGTCTATCAGCAACGCTCCGTTCTGGGGTCTGAAGGTGTACATTGAGGCCAGTTATGTTTATACGCGGGGCTTCTAATTGCCTGTCTATCAGCAACGCTCCGTTCTGGGGTCTGAAGGTGTACATTGAGGCCAGTTATGTTTATACGCGGGGCTTCTAATTGTCTGTCTATCAGCAACGCTCCGTTCTGGGGTCTGAAGGTGTACATTGAGGCCAGTTATGTTTATACGCGGGGCTTCTAATTGTCTGTCTATCAGCAACGCTCCGTTCTGGGGTCTGAAGGTGTACATTGAGGCCAGTTATGTTTATACGCGGGGCTTCTAATTGTCTGTCTATTAGCAACGCAACTTCTGCGTAAAATAAAAGCAGAAAATTTTTAAATTTTCGAATTCTTAAGCGTCTACGTCCAAATTGTGAAAAATGTAATAGGTTACCATTGATTAAAAATTAAGTAAAAATTATAAAAATTTGTTTTTTTAAAATGAAGGCGTATTTGGTGATTTTTTCAAAAAAAAGTAAGGCTATGCTCATTATGAATGTGTATTTTAGTTTTCTGAAAATCGTAAAGTGTTAAATTGTTTGAATACCGAAACAGATCTCTCAAGTTTTTTTTTATGCTACAGTATTTTTGAAATGTTTAAATGTATTGGTATTAAGAAAAGTTGTCTTGCTTTTTGAAAATTTTACCTTTCCAATCAGCTTTAAAATTTCTACAAGTTATCATTTATAATTTTCAAATTACATTAGGAACACAAAAAGTACAAATTAGGTATTACCGTCGCCAGAATAATTTTGGCAATTTCAATGAAAATTGAAATGCAAATTTGAGCAAATATCAACTGCGGTTAAGGTTTACTGAAATCGTATTTTAAAGAAATTTTTAAGATGATGTTTTATGATTTTTAATTACGCCCTCAGTTGAATGGATTTTTTTATGTAAAAAAACTTGTCCAACCCATTATAAAAATGAAAGTATGTACCAAATTTACGAATATTAAAGTGTCAAGATATAGGCCTATACAATTTTAACGATTCTTTAACACGTGTACTTTAGAACGAGACTGGCACTCGTTAATGGTCTCGGGTCTGGGTATTACCATGATGGTCGCCCAATAGATCATTTGCCAATAGAAATTCGTCAAATCTTTCCTTAACGTCCATACTTTATGTCAGTTAGACTAATAAGTACAAGAGATCGATGATAACGGTAAGGGAAAAGCAACGGGGCAACTTTGGCTAGAACTAAGAACCATTAAGTGCGCTGTTCATAGACGCAGCGGATTGACCGGTGCTTTGGCCACATTGACCACCGAGCCCCTAGAAATTCGTCAATAAGGCATGTAGAATAAAAATGCGGTAGTAAAACAGATGAATTATTATTTTTAAATTATAATTGTAGTTTGAAAATTTTATAGTATAAATTGAATAATGAATAATTATTTTTTTGGAAAGTGCAAAAATATTTAGAATATGTGATGTTATTAAATAATGTTGTTACTTTTTGGAAATACATGAACAAAACAGATGTTTTTCTCCATTATTTAATTCAAACTTGTTCTCTTTTTAGTAATACTATATATATATATATATATATATATATATATATATATATATATATATATATATATATTGTATCTAAGCCAAAGCTGAAATAATCCCAATCCCAACAATACAAATGACTACATCAATACAGCATTACAGCATTCCATCGTGTTGAGATACCCTGAAAATTCCAATACTGCAAAGCAACACACTAAGTTATACAATATGGCTGACATTTTTGAAATATCTAACATAAGTCTACAGTACATTGAAACTAGTTTCTATCTGTATTAGCACGTTTCCGCTTCTCACCTTTGTTTGCCAAAATGTTTGTGGCACCTGTCCAATATATTCGGATTTGTTTGAACACGGCATTCCGATTCAGCCCGTGCCTTAAAGATTACATTAGGTTACACAATTATTCATGAATACTGTAAAACTTTTAGAGTCGCTAGAAAGGTTTAGGCCTTATGCCTCCTTGTTTGTCTTCTGTCTGTTAGTGACACCTTCAGCGTTTACAGTTTTGTTAAGTGGCTAAGCCAAATGTAAGTTGTTTTTTTTTATAAAACGAGTATTGCAGCCTTTACTAAGTAGTTTTTAAACATTTTACTTTACTATTTTCCCCTTAGTATTACAAACTTCAGCTAAATAAGTACATAGGTACTTAACAAGTGTAGGAGAAAAACTTATGTTTAAGTCTAAATTACAATCTATGTTCTTATAAATATTACGATTTTTAATATTTGATTAGGTATAAATCATTCATTTTGTTAACAGATGAATGGAGTATCATTTCTCTAAGACAGATTCTTTCACTTCAAGAGTATTGTGTACAATTCCTCCTACAATTTCTTTCATTTTAACAGGATTGTGTACAATTTCTCTACTACAGTTTCTTTCATTTTAACAGGATTGTGTACAATTCCTCTACTACAGTTTCTTTCATTTTAACAGCATTGTGTGCAATTCACCTACTACAGTTTCTTTCATTTTAACAGGATTGTGTACAATTCCTCTACTACAGTTTCTTTCATTTTAACAGGATTTTGTACATTCCCCTACTACAGTTTTTTTCATTTTAACAGGATTGTGTACAATTCACCTACTACAGTTTCTTTGATTTTAACAGGATTGTGTACAATTCCTCTACTACAGTTTCTTTCATTTAACAGGATTGTGTACAATTCCCCTACTACAGTTTCTTTCATTTTAACAGTATTGTTTACAATTCCCCTACAACAGTTTCTTTCATTTTAACAGGATTTTGTACAATTCCCCTACTACAGTTTCTTTCATTTTAACAGTATTGTTTACAATTCCCCTACTACAGTTTCTTTCATTTTAACAGTATTGAGTACAATTCCTCTACTACAGTTTCTTTCATTTTAACAGGATTTTGTACATTCCCCTACTACAGTTTCTTTAATTTTAACAGTATTGTGTAAAATTCCTCCTACAATTTCTTTCATTTTAACAGGATTGTGTACAATTTCTCTACTACAGTTTCTTTAATTTTAACAGGATTGTGTGCAATTCACCTACTACAGTTTCTTTCATTTTAACAGTATTGTGTACAATTCCTCTACTACAGTTTCTTTCATTTTAACAGGATTTTGTACATTCCCCTACTACAGTTTCTTTCATTTTAACAGGATTGTGTACAATTCCCCTACTACAGTTTCTTTCATTTTAATAGTATTGTTTACAATTCCCCTACATCAGTTTCTTTCATTTTAATAAGATTTTGTACAATTCCCCTACTACAGTTTCTTTCGTTTTAACAGGATTGTGTACAATTTCTCTACTACAGTTTCTTTCATTTTAACAGTATTGTGTACAATTCCTCTACTACAGTTTCTTTCATTTTAACAGGATTGTGTGCAATTCACCTTCTACAGTTTCTTTCATTTTAACAGGATTGTGTACAATTCCCCTACAACAGTTTCTTTCATTTTAACAGGATTTTGTACAATTCCCCTACTACAGTTTCTTTCATTTTAACAGTATTGTTTACAATTCCCCTACTACAGTTTCTTTCATTTTAACAGTATTGAGTACAATTCCTCTACTACAGTTTCTTTCATTTTAACAGGATTTTGTACATTCCCCTACTACAGTTTCTTTAATTTTAACAGTATTGTGTACAATTCCTCCTACAATTTCTTTCATTTTAACAGGATTGTGTACAATTTCTCTACTACAGTTTCTTTCATTTTAACAGGATTGTGTGCAATTCACCTACTACAGTTTCTTTCATTTTAACAGTATTGTGTACAATTCCTCTACTACAGTTTCTTTCATTTTAACAGGATTGTGTGCAATTCACCTTCTACAGTTTCTTTCATTTTAACAGGATTGTGTACAATTCCTCTACTACAGTTTCTTTCATTTTAACAGGATTTTGTACATTCCCCTACTACAGTTTTTTCATTTTAACAGGATTGTGTACAATTCACCTACTACAGTTTCTTTGATTTTAACAGGATTGTGTACAATTCCTCTACTACAGTTTCTTTCATTTTAACAGGATTGTGTACAATTCCTCTACTACAGTTTCTTTCATTTTAACAGGATTGTGTACAATTCCTCTACTACAGTTTCTTTCATTTTAACAGGATTGTGTACAATTCCTCCTACAGATTCCTTCACTTTAACACGATTGTGTACAATTCCTCCTACAGATTCCTTCACTTTAACAGGATTGTGTACAATTCCTCCTACAGATTCTTTCACTTTAACAGGAGAGCGCCGCAAGTGTGACAGTTCTTAGAATTCGACGTTAAAGGAGCTCTTAAAATACAAAGAGCTTTCGTGCAGATGTTAGCTACATAGAAAACGTTAACTTATTTGCAGTAAAGATGAGTAACTTTTACCATTCCGGTTGTTTAAGGAAGTTACGGTTAGGTTAGAAGCCGGAGAAAGTCAAATCTACCGAAGCATCTGATCGCCTTGGTCCCGGAAGTGCTGCCAACTGCATCATCTATACACAAAGTAAAAGTTCCACTGCCTTACTGTATAAACAAACCGTACATTGTTGCCGGTTACATGACGTCCAGACAAAACAGATACAATATGTCAGATTGGATAGGTTTACGTAATTCCAGTGGATCGTCAAATAATTTCCTGTCAGTCTCAAATTATGTCGAACTTTCGCACAAAAACACGAATAGGTTTTATGTTCTTTATTCACCATTGATTTATGGATTACAGCGAAAGTTTCATGATATTGTTAAAGCGTGTGTTGAATTCATTAAAATGTTTTGTTACTCTATTACGACAACAAATATTTTACAATTCAAAATCCTTTCTCACAAACGTACAGTATCTCAGAACCGACGTTTGTTCTTACATTGATAACTTCCGGTCAGGATATTGCAATGAAAGTTAAGGATATTGAAACGTTAAGTATTGAGTAACTTTATTGACTTTAGAGTTATTAAATCTTTCCTTGCATTGATTGTTTTGCATAAATCGTGGATCGTTTAACCAAAACATATTCAAATTAAAGAAGAAGAAAAAACAACTTCTTACGACCATTTTTTCACTTATTTAAATAATTAAATAATGAATAGTTCTTACGTTATACGCATATTGTTGTAAATTCGATAAGTCCTCTTCCCGCGTAAGGAAGGTCATTGTAGATTCCTGGAAAGCGGTCGGAATTGGAAAAAGAAGGGGACCGATTTTATGAAAACCTATACCCAATAACTTGCCCCTAAGGATAGCTGTGGCGACCTTTATAATGTCGACAAATCATGATCATCTACAGAGCCATTTTCATAGACATGCCCCCTGTGCTCCCAGAGTAATGGAACTGCTGATCACCTTCTCCAGGGCGCAGCGCTGCGGACTGATGTCAGATAGGATACTATTTTTGGACAAGCACGGCTGTACTGGGTGCCACGGTGTAGATCCAAGAACGAACGTTGATTAAAAGAAGAAATAAAGAAGACATTTTCTCCTTAATTTTTCCTTTCACCGTAAAAACGCCAATTTGTACAAACCCCTATAGATTCCCAGATTTTGTCTGTTACTATTACAAATCAATTAAAGGTTTAGACGCTAGTGGGGAGTTACAATGACAAAGAGGCAAATATAAACGACTGCATCCTTAGTTTTTTTAAAAGAATATCATTATACTTAATATTGTTCTGTTTCTTAAACAAACTTTGAAAATATCAATATAAAAAATGGAACGTTATTAATTTCTGTTGAAACTTTTCAAATTTCTCTTTTCCATATTTTGGTTACTTCGCGAGCATATGGAGGAGAAATATTTTAAAAGATGGCCCACAAAAAATATTCATCGAAATTGAAGGTAGATTTCCAACAGGATTTTTAAATAAAACGTTCGTTAAATACAAATGTGAGGTTTCAAAAGGAGGTTGACTTGCTAGCGAAAATATCGACAAATCGAAAATGCAGGGAGCTGAAGTAATGTTTATTGGTTGCAGTTGTCATTTCCATCTATCTTTTGTTTGCATGTAATCAACAAATTGTTGGTTTATTAAAAAGGATACTGCAGTGAATTGTTTTAGCGTCCCCTCGTATTTAAAAATATTTTAGGAGATTCTAACTGTAATGTAAATCTGATTTGGAATGCGAGCGTCAGGTGTACGGAGATTTTTATAGTTAATATATATATATATATATATATATATATATATATATATATATATATATATAACAGTATATTTTGCGAGTCGCAAATCTCATATTAAATTAATTATAATTAAAATTTACTGTTTCCGTCCGGGATCGAACCGGAAATCTTGCGCGCGTGATAAACACTACACCACGCAAACTTAGGAGAAGTTTGACCGATTTAAGTGTATGAATATAATCGTTAGATTATGAATTTTGTTAGTTATATTAAAAGATCAGTTGTTTTATATTAAATCGTAAAGACCAGCTGATCTCATCGAACAGCTGATAGGCTATAATAAGTTTTAGGTTGTGTTACAAACTAGCTATGTTAATTTGTCGTTTATATTAATACTTAACGATCAGCTGATTTCATTGAACATCTTATAGGCTTATAAGTTTGAGGTTATGTTGTTAAAAACTACTTATTAATTTGTTGCGTTTACGAACAAATTATCGTAATTAAAATAATAAAAGAGGAACATGATACACGATTTTTATTTTTGTGTAATAACAGAAATTTTTATTTAATCAATGTGTTCAAGTTAGTAACGAAATTGATTTTTGTGCCAAGTTTGAATCAAACCGGACTCCAATTATGAACTAGAGACTAAAATTATATTAATATATAATTGACCGAATGAATCGAAGTCTTTGATTCAATTCAACCGTTTTGCATTTAGTTCGTGTTTGTTTGCTACGCAGTTTTGGCCAAACGCATCGACCGATTGTTTTAAAATTTAAGTAAGAAGGCACCTTGTATAAAGCCTGTACTAAATATATGCAATATATTTAACGGCCTCTGAATTAACGATGACAAGTGTACACAACTTTAACCAAACGCATCGGCCGATTGTTTTGCAATTTAGTACAAAGATACCTTGTATAAAGTCCGACAGAAATATGTGTAAGATTTTTTCTTATTAGCTTCCGTTTCAAGATGGCGGGCTCTGACTCAACGTTGAGAGCGTAGTTGCTGGTTATTTCCTGTAATACTGAATGAACGGCAAAACCTATCAAATTTTGACCGCTTCACAGAGAAAGAGCATGAAATTTCCAATAAAGGCGATGGAGTAAAATGTTTCGTAAATATTACGGTTACAGGATAAATTGGCGGAAAACGTTACGAGTGCTGTCGTGGAGCACTGTATTAATTAACTGCTGTTATACTGTTATTTGAACTGCTGGTATATTGTATTAAAATTTTAAACGAATTCTTAAAAAGAGTTTCTAGAGGTCAGATCGGTGTCCAGGTCGTTTTTACTACAATAGTCGTACCAACTGTTCATTTTCCAATGGAAACTTACTATTCAAAAGGACTCTGCATATCTATGACGCGATAGCAAGAATTAATTATAGGCCTAGTTCATTTTTATGGCCAGGACAGTAAACTTAGAAATATGTATTTTAAAAATTTTGGATATTGTTGGAGAATTTTTATATTAAAAATACGGTGAAAATATGTAAAAAAATTAATGAGATATAAATGAATGTTTTCCTTCAAGTAGTAAACATGGTAATTAAATTGCAAAAAAATGTTTACTGAAACAGGGTAATTTGACTACACGTTGATTAGTTTTCGATAAAAAATACTTTGCAAAAATTTAATTAACGCAAAACACGACAGAAAAGTTTGTAAATTAGAAACAATAATGGATGAAGGAAAGTTGAATTCACCAAGGCGTAAAAAGCAGTACAAAGCTGGCAGTTTGTAAACTTAGCTGAACTGAATTCTTTGTTGCCGATGAACTTTGTTAACACAAAACGCTGTTTGAATTGAGTATAATTTAGTTAATTTTGTTTTTGTTCTCAACTCTAAACAAAGAAAAATAATTTAATTTAACAGAAGACGTAAATATTAAACACAAAATGAACAGAAAATACTTCAATCAATAATACCTCGAAGATTCACATTGTACAAAATTATCAAGCTTAGGCTACAGTTAAAAAAATCAAATAATTTATATCGTTACCCAACTGCCGTTATTTTGATAAATACTTGAACTAGTTTATTTTAGTTTAAAATATCTTTTTAATCATAACCTCAAAATTGATTTAGTAGTATTTTTATTAAAAACACTATGACGTAATATATATATAACGCTTAACGGGAACGAAATACATGTCAGGTAGTTGTGCTCAATTTAACTATTATTGTAAAGGTTAGGTAGTCGTTAAAACCTACACTTATAAAACACGCAACGGAACAGAGCGTTTCTAGTTATGTTTTTCAATATCTGCAGTGACGTCACAAACGTATGCTGTATGCACTTTAGATAATTTGTGGTATGTGTGAAAAGCCACCCGTTTGTGTAATGGAACTAACGAGGAACGACTGTACGCAACGATAGGCTGCAAGCCCCGAGGGGATTACCTTGATTAATACTCGCTGGCTGTGTAGGGTACATATGTACTGTTTGCTTTGAATCACATCGTTATTAATGGTTTAAAATCCATAATGGCTGAAATTGAACAACCCTGCTCGCTGCACAGTCCAAGAGAATAATAATTACACTTTGGGACTTGCGTAGTGGAAAGATTATTTTTAAAGTTATTAATAATTTAAATCGTAAAAGTAATTAACTTGGTGCATAATCCTAATTTGTTCATGCAAAAGTAGTTCCGTTATTCCAGCTTTGTGGTAAATTATATTTCTTGTTTCGCCCCCATTGGTATATAGCCTATGCATAAATCTTCAGATGTGCTGACGTTTTAGTAATCAACACAGAGCTGAACCGTGAAAAACAAGAGTATTTAAAGTTACGGTATATCTGTGAGCCAAACAGATTGATCAACACAGAGCTGAACCGTGAAAAACAAGAGTATTTAAAGTTACGGTATATTTAGTTACGGTATATCTGTGAGCCAAACAGATTGATCAACACAGAGCTGAACCGTGAAAAACAAGAGTATTTAAAGTTACGGTATATCTGTGAGCCAAACAGATTGATCAACACAGAGCTGAACCGTGAAAAACAAGAGTATTTAAAGTTACGGTATATCTGTGAGCCAAACAGATTGATCAACACAGAGCTGAACCGTGAAAAACAAGAGTATTTAAAGTTACGGTATATCTGTGAGCCAAACAGATTGATCAACACAGAGCTGAACCGTGAAAAACAAAGAGTATTTAAAGTTACGGTATATCTGTGAGAGCCAGATTGATCAACACAGAGCTGAACCGTGAAAAACAAGAGTATTTAAAGTTACGGTATATCTGTGAGCCAAACAGATTGATCAACACAGAGCTGAACCGTGAAAAACAAGAGTATTTAAAGTTACGGTATATCTGTGAGCCAAACAGATTGTTTACGAATTTAATTCGCGAGTCAAAACAAACGCACTTCTCTAAAACAAAATCAATAGAATTCTACGATTTGCAATATAATAATAATTAATTATTCAATAATGGAGTATGAAAATAAACGTAGCATACGAGGTGTGTTCAGAAAGTAACCAGAATTTTTAAATTTCGCGGGTTTGGAGTGTTCGATTGTCAAACATTTTTTTTTTATTATGTTGATATACATGTCCTTGAAGTATGATAAAACTTTCAGCTGTTTTCATTGTTGACTTTGTCTATGACAGCCACTAAGGTTAGACGTGTTTTTATGAGCTCGGCGATTTTCGTTTGTTAAAAGAAATGGATCAAAGAATTTGTAAAGCAAGAGTTTACGAGTGGTATAAGCGTTTCCAAGAAAGCCGTGAAGACGATGAAGATGACGAACGCCCTGGACGCCCCAGCACATCAACAACCGATGAAAACGTGGAAAAAGTGAAAGAAATGGTTATGAACAATCGCCGAATCGAACATCGAATTAAAGAGTTCGCTGATGATGTTGGCATATCGATTGGATCATGTCATGACATTGTTTCCAATGTTTTGTGTATGAAACGCGTGGCAGCAAAATTCGTTCCAAAATTGTTAAATTTTGAACAAAAACAGCGGCGAATGAAAGTTGCTCAGGAGTCACTAAATGAAGTCAACGACGATGCAAAATTACTGAAACGTATTATAACAGGTGACGAAACATGGGTTTACGGATATGACGTCGAAACTAAGGCTCAATCATCCCAGTGGAGGCATTCTGGCTCGACAAGTGCGGTCGAACGTGGAGGTTATGCTCACTGTGTTCTTCGATATTAATGGCGTAGTGCATCATGAATTCCTGCCACCAGGTGGAACGGTCAATAAGGAATACTGCCTACAAGTTCAACGCCGTTTGCGTGAAGCAATCCGAAAAAAACGCCCGGATCTGTGGAAAAACAAATCATGGCTTTTGCACCACGATAATGCACCAGCTTACACCTCATTGCTCGTTCGTGAATTTTTGACCAAAAACAGTACCTTAACGATGCTCCAGCCACCATATTCGTAAGATATGGTTCCATGTGACTTTTTCCTATTTCCAAAAATAAAGATAACCTTAAAGGGCCGTCGTTTTACAGCCGTAGATGACATTAAAAGCACATTACTGAAAGAACTAAAGGCTATCTCAAAGATCGAGTTTGAGAAGTGTTTCGAGGATCCTCGTATAAGAATAATTTACGTTTAAATGAAAACTTTAATTAAACAAATAATGTTAGTTATTGTTTTAATAAATTAGTACTTTCACGTGTACTCATACGTGAGGTGTACTAATAGATAAGGTGTTCTAATACGTGAGGTGTATTGTGTACAGATACAAAAAAGAGTGCCTTTTACTTTGTTTAACCTTTTTGTCTCGCTCCTCTCAAGATAACAACAAACGACAACATATAAACATTAATGTCAGAGAGAAGAGCTGACAAAATAAAAGCTACTACAAAAAGGTATTATATAGCAAGAAAAGACAGAATGGCAGGTTTCTCAACTTACAAGGGTGGAAACAATGGGAGGTTGGTGGGTGAGGGTGTCTGACGTATTGTAAGCATATCTCTTCTACGTCTCTTCAAAACAATATTTAATTCGTTTTTTATTGTGTATATTATTTGCGAAAATATTTTACTTAGTAATTTCTTAATATTTAAATTTTTTTAAAAATACAGATACGGGAAGTTCTACTGAGAACATAACCTAATTATATGCTGTACGATGCCTAGTAAAAATTAATTGTTTTTATTTTTAAAATTTTAATGTAAATTTTTCAAATCAGTATAAATATACTTTTATAATTTATATTTTTGTTAGTATATATTTACTTAATATATACTATATTAATATCAAATTTAATATTAATACTATATTAAATATCAAATTACCAGTTAAAATTGTGTAAAAGTCAAAACAATCAATAATTTTAACAGACGAACTTCATTTATACACATTAACGTATTCATATTTTACTAATACATGTTTCGGATAGTTTTAAATTTATTACTTTATAAAGTTTTTATTACAATTGAGAAATTGCCATAAATATATTTCATCTCTATTTAATAAATATTTTCTACACAGAAAATAGAACAGCGTTCATCCTGTAATCCTGGTTGATCCTGGAAGATTCTCAAGATTTCCCTCAGGGTTTTATAACGAGGAATGTAACGGCAGTCAACCAAATGATACAAATATGTCTCGATACATTTATCTGTAATATCGAAAACAATTTTCGAATTCACTAGAAATCTGTGTAAAATACAATATACGTTATTATAATAAAACAATATTATTTTATTACAGTTTGAATTTTAGGGTATAAAATATCAAATCTGCTCTCCATTTGTTTTTATTTTCTTTATTTATTATTATGCAACTCTTGAACATGTTATTATGAATAATTGAACATAGTGACAATAATCCTAGCAGAAAAGAAGAAGAATATAAAAAGGATTTCCATTAAATTTAACTTGTCGGTTTAATTTGTAGAAATCGCGAAATGATTATTCAGAAAGTTTCGTTTTTAATGATTTTCGGATAAAATGTGATAAACGTAAAAAATAGGATTTTCTCAAAATCGGCTCTTAATTTTAAGCGAAAACTTAGTTTAAAAGATGACTGTTTATTTTTTTATTTATTTATGTACTGTCCAACCGTACATTTCTATTTTATGTTTTATGTACTGATATCATTCACGAATTTTCAAATATTACCAAAATTTGAGCAAAATAAAATTAACCTATTTTGATAAATAATACCGATTTCCTCTGTTTTCCGATAACTTTCGTAATGCAACGCAAAATGAAAGTAAGAAAATTTGTCTCACATTTATTCTTCTTTTGTTGTGAGTCGTTTCCGTTTTAACAATTATAATATTCCAACGTTCTAATCAACCATAAGTTAGTCTTTTTTGTCGTGCTTCTAACAAAACTTGTTGATATAAATTTAAATTCTATTTGTTCAGATCAAACCTACGAAAGGAATTGTTTATTTAAAATTCAGCGCTGTTCTTGTAAGGATGGAATTACTGTTCCAAGTTTTATAGAAACCTGGCATTGTTTAGCTCGGATAGGAAACTTTCTGAAACGACTTAGTGAGCCACGTAAATTGTTAAAGTTTCTTTACTTGGGACTGTTACAAACTTACCCAACCAAAAACAACTGTTAATATATTTATTTGTAATTTCTAGTCAATTGAAAATTTGATTGCTTTTATACTGTATTATTAGAACAGGATTTTATGCGTAAAATATAAAAAAATATTTTTACCTAATCTACGTCTACGAGGTGTGTTCAGAAAGTAACGAGAACTTTTTAATTTCTCGGGCTTGCAGAGTCCGATTGCCAAACATTTTTTTTATTATGTTAGTATACATGCCCTTGAAGTATGATAAAACTTTCAGCTGTTTTCATTGTTGACTTTGTCTGTAACAGCCACTAAGGTTAGACGTGTTTTTATGAGCTTGGCGATTTTCGTTTGTTAAAAGAAGTGGATCAAATAATTTGTATCAAATTTTGCGTAAAAACTGGAATAAAGTGTAACAAAGTGTGTGAAATGTTAACAAAGCCTATGGTGAGTCTGCTATGAGTAAAGCAAGAGTTTACAAGTGATATAAGATTTTCCAAGAAGGCCGTGAAGACGTTGAAGATGACGAACGCCCTGGACGCTCCAGCACATCAACAACCGATGAAAACGTGGAAAAAGTAAAAGAAATGGTTATGAACAATCACCGAATCACAATTAGAGAGGTCGCTGATGATGTTGGCATATCGATTGGATCATGTCATGACATTGTTTTCAGTGTTTTGTGTATGAAACGCGTGGCAGCAAAATTCGTTCCAGAATTGTTGAATTTTGAACAAAAACAACGGCGATTTGAAGTTGCTCAGGAGTCACTAAATGAAGTCAACGACTATGCAGAATTTTTGAAACGTATTATAACGGGTGACGAAACATGGGTTTACGTCGAAAGTAAGGCTCAATCATCCCGGTGGATGCATTCTGGCTCGCCAAGACCGAAAAAGGCTCGACAAGTGCGGCCTTTTTGATATCAAAGATTGAGTTTGAGAAGTGATTCGAGGATTGGAAAAAGCGCTGGCACTTGTGCATAATCTCCAATGGGGACTATTTTGAAGCGACAACATCAATGTAGAAGAATAAATAAATATTTTGTTCAACAAATTAAAATTCTCGTTACTTTCTGAACACACCTGGTATATAAGTTAAAAATAAAATTAGTAAAAATACTGCAAATATTGGAGTTTTTATAAAATTTTACTGTCAATCGTATTTTGTATACGATTATTAAATTTTATGGTTTGTAAAAAGTGATTACATAGTTTTGATCCACAGTGAAGTTTTATTATTGACTACTAACTTCAGGATATTTACAAGTTATATACTGTGACTGTATATCATTTGTATGATATGACCGGTCAGTGATCCATTCCGGCAGTCGGTGATGAAGTTCAAACTTAAAACTGTGAATATTTTTTTAATATAACGCACTACGTTTGATTTCGACAAAGCGCTTGAAATATCAAAATAATGAAACTGACACGATACAAGGATATGCAGTTGATAATAAATATTGATACAAAATATAAAATTAAATTAATTTATAAATATAATCCAATATATTTCAAACAATGCAATAAACGTTGATTTAAAAAAAAATTACTTGTTTTTTAATTAAGTATACAATTTAATTATAGTCTCCGTTTATAATTATAATAATTTTTAATTATTAAAAGTAGCCTTCAATAAATTCGCGACTGTGCTGGAAGCATATATAAAATAAAAAGGCATGCAGGTATAATTGACAATGTAAGAAATGTGTTTAATTTAGTTTTGTTCACCGGATGTAACGTTGCTTACGTAAAGGGTTGCCTCGGTTACAAATTTCCAAAAATGAAAATTGAAAATTGATATCGGCACCAGCGACATTTTGCGTTTAGTACATTAAGTGATTAGTTTTTTATACTAATCCTACTTCATTATTAATTCAAAATTGTGAGACATTGCATATAAACTCTTACATAACCAAATCTAAATTTGTAGAAATTACATAATAGGCTTACGGTTTTACCGTATTGCCTTACTATTTTATAAACAAGTTTTAAGAGTGACAATCATTCACAACAATTTTATTTACGTAACAACTGCATTATACAATATAGGCTAAACGTAATTTGAACTTTAATAAAGCAGCACGTGGCCGAAGAATAATGTTTTCAATATGAAAAAATGCATTAATTTTAACTTTGTAAAATTTATTTTTTTGCTACAAATAATCTTAAAAAAGAAAACTTGTGAGTACTTCGAATTTGTAAAATTAGCTATAAAAGATTAAAGTCCTAATTATCAGTTTGTTTGTTTATAATAAATAGGTTACTGTTGATAAATAAATTTAAGGGCATAAAATAAACGCCATTGAATGCTTAAACCCAATAAAATGTTTTCAATATATCTTACGTGCTTCATAAAAAAAATGAAAGTAAAGATGCCCAATGTTGTGTTAAAGTACAAACATACATAACACAAAGCTGTTACAGTATTTAAACTGAAGTAAACATTTTCATAAAGTAAAAGAAACAGTGAAGTCACAATTACGGTCAAAACACCTTCCCTAGCTTTGTCAATTCTACTTTTGTTGACGTGTTTCGGAGAACCTTCATCTTCAAAAAATATATCTATACTCTTTAGTATGATTATATGAGTATAGATACTACACTCATGATGATGATATCTAGTATAGAATCCTTAGAAAAAAATGTAAAAAAAAATTAAAAAATTAAAAGATATCTAGTTTAGATCTATACTCTTATATGAGTATAAATATAGTTTTTGAAGATGGAGGTTCTCCGAAACGCGTCAACGAAAGTAGAATTGACGAAAATATGAAAGGCAGATCATTATACTGATCATAGTGATAATGGAAATCGTTTGGTCGCTAACGTTGCGATCACTCACTCACACACTCACGCACGTACGCACGCAGGCGCACACACACACACACACACACACACACTCACGCACGCACGCACGCAGGCGCGCGCACACACACACACACACACACACACACGCACACACACACACACACACACACACACACACACACACACACACACACACACACACACACACACACACACACACACACACACACACACACACACACACACACACACACACACACACACACACACACACACACACACACTATGTACATAGGTTCGTATACGGAGCTTAAATTCAAGGAAGACATCTCATATCCTAATGCTTAATGGTTTACAACAAATTTTCTCTATAAATAAAAGACTGAGTTGTTGAGCTGTATGCCCGTCATATCATTACGCGTTACATTTTGCAGTCTAATCCTGCGGGAAATCTTCGAAATGTCCCTGGATAAAACTGGGAACAAGAGAATGAGTAGCTATTTCTGTGTAAGCATTGTGTCTGAATATAAAAGTAGGTATATTTATTTCTACTCAACTTTGTTTCAATCACAGGTGAATGTTATTTTCTATTAATAATAACGGTATAGGCCTTTATGATGCAGTAAAATAGAAAAGTTTTGACCGATCTATAAAAACTGACAGGTTTCTTTGATAATCTTTTCTTTACGACATTAGAAAGGCAATTTCTACTGAAATAATTGTTTACGACCAATTTGTTCTTGCCTATATTGTTGTTGTCTGGATGCAAAATTGTGGAAGCCCGGGCATTTACGGGGTCGGCAGAGGGCTGACGAGGCTCTCTTTCTGTTGTTTCGAATTGTAACAAAATAAGAAGATCGTATTTTTCAAATTTCTTTGGCTTTCTCGAATTTCTATCCAAGAAAGTTGGTGTATACTGTAAAATTGTTCCGATTGTTGGCAGGTTATCGCATAGTTGTTTCTAGTGTTGGCAGGTTATCCCATAGTTTCTCAAGTGTTGGCAGGTTATCCCATAGTTTCTCAAGTGTTAGCAGGTTATCGCATAGTTGTTCCGAGTGTTGGCAGGTTATCCCATAGTTGTTTCTAGTGTTGGCAGGTTATCCCATAGTTTCTCAAGTGTTGGCAGGTTATCGCATAGTTGTTCCGAGTGTTGGCAGCTATCGTATAGTTGTTCCAAGTGTTGGCAGGTTATCCCATAGTTGTTCCCAGTGTTGGCTGGTTATCGTATAGTTGTTTCTAGTGTTATTAGGTTATCGCATAGTTGTTCCGAATGTTGACAAGTTATCGCATAGTTGTTCCGAGTGTTGACAGGTTATCGAATAGTTGTTGCTAGTGTTAGTAGGTTATCGCATAGTTGTTCCGAGTGTTGACAGGTTATCGCATAGTTGTTGCTAGTGTTAGTAGGTTATCGCATAGTTGTTCCGAGTGTTGACACGTTATCGCATAGTTGTTCCGAGTGTTGACACGTTATCGCATAGTTGTTCTGAGTGTTGACTCGTTATCGCATAGTTGTTCTGAGTGTTGGCAGGTTATCGCATAGTTGTTCCGAGTGTTGGCTGGTTATCGCATAATTGTTTTAGTGTTGGCAGGTTATCGCATAGTTGTTCCCAATGTTGGCAGATTATCGCATAGTTGTTCCTAGTGTTGGCAGGTTATCGCATAGTTGTTCCCAATGTTGGCAGATTATCGCATAGTTGTTCCTAGTGTTGGCAAGTTATCGCATAGTTGTTTTAGTGTTGGCAGGTTATCGCATAATTTTTCCGAATGTTGGCAGGTTATCGCATAGTTGTTCCCAGTGTTGGTAGGTTATCGCATAGTTATTCCCAGTGTTGGCAGGTTATTGCATAGTTTTTCCGAGTGTTGACAGGTTATCGCATAGTTGTTCCCAGTGTTGGCAGGTTATCGCATAGTTGTTTCAGTGTTGGCAGGTTATCACATAGTTGTTCCTAGTGTTGGCAAATTATCGCATAGTTGTTTTAGTGTTGGCAGGTTATCGCATAGTTTTTCCGAGGGTTGGCAGGTTATCGCATAGTTGTTCCCAGTGTTGGCAGGTTATCGCATAGTTTTTTCGAGTGTTGGCAGGTTATCGCATAGTTCTTCCCAGTGTTGGCAGGTTATCGCATAGTTGTTCCCAGTGTTGGCAAGTTATCGCGTAGTTGTTTTAGTGTTGGCAGGTTATCGCATAGTTTTTCCGAGTGTTGGTAGGTTATCGCATAGTTTTTCCGAGTGTTGACAGGTTATCGCATAGTTGTTCCCAGTGTTGGCAGGTTATCGCATAGTTGTTTCAGTGTTGGCAGGTTATCACATAGTTGTTCCTAGTGTTGGCAAATTATCGCATATTTGTTTTAGTTTTGGCAGTTTATCGCATAGTTTTTCCGAGTGTTGACAGGTTATCGCATAGTTTTTCCGAGTGTTGGCAGGTTATCGCATAGTTGTTTTAGTGTTGGCAGGTTATCGCATAGTTTTCCCAGTGTTGGCAGGTTATCGCATAGTTGTTTCAGTGTTGGCAAGTTATCGCATAGTTTTTCCGAGTGTTGGCAGGTTATCGCATAGTTGTTCCCAGTGTTGGCAGGTTATCGCATAGTTGTTCCAAGTGTTGGCAAGTTATCGCATAGTTTTAGTGGGTGGCCCTCCTCAATTTTCTACTGAATAACAATTTTCAACATGTATTTATGCTCAAAGTTACAGTGGGAAACAAAATGTCTGAGAAATTCATTGGTTAAACCATCGAATGGACGCACCAATTAGGATGAAACTTGTATATAGTGCACCTGCAATAATACGTTAGCAGAAATATGACAGTTTATCATATTATTAGACGCGAGATAAGCGAACAATAAGAACCAATCAGAAGCGAGTATTGGTTGACAGGAGAATAGTGAACTTGGATATATTTCCGTGTAAGCCGAACTAGTTGTGTTTAGGCGGTGACAATACGTCGAAAGTGTAAAAGACTTTTTAAAAAATTAGTTATTCAACAAATAAAGCTAGACAAATCAAATATTTCAACGTAGCCTATATCATCATATTTCTCACTCACTTTATTACGTAAATAGCGTATAACTCGTATATCTCTCATACTGCCTGGGCATCTAAAGTCGAAATAAACAATTTTTAACATGCTTTATTTGCTCAAAGTCATTTGAGCTATACGATGACGTCATTAACATTTTTTGGAATATGTCTGACCCATTTTGTGATAGTCAAAATTTTCCAGTCTACATTTAGTAAAGAATTATAGATGGAATTATAGAATCTGGATGTTTGTTATTCGCTTGAATGTAGACATTTAAGCGCAGTAGATTTTTGTTTGTTTGTTATTTTAAGGGGAAAAGCACATTGAGGCTATTATCGCCTTCATAAATGTAAGTGTGAGTGTAAAGTGTTAAAGTCGTAAGTATAGTGTTTTAAGTGTAAGTTTGTATTAGACTCGGGTAACGCGAGGGACGTCTAAATCCTCTCAATTGGTGCAGCTAGTCTGCACCCCTTTGCGAGAATAAACGCAGTAGACAAAAACACTTTAATGACAACCGTCATTCATTAATTTTTGTAAGCAGCTGGTTTCTTAAAAAAACTGCTGAACAATTTTTGATAAAATCATGTTACTGTTTATATTTTTAAATGTTGTAATCTCCGGGAAAAACAGAAGTCCGGGCGTTTACCAGGTCGGCCGTAGGCTGGTGAAATGGTGAAAGAAAATCGCTTAGTATTTATTGTTGGCCGGATCCCTCCTATTTCCTCCCGAGCAAGTTGTGGTATCTTGTACAGTTGGCCCGGGGGGGGGTGTCAGGTTGAGTGTAGTTGTTCTGTAGTGGGTGGTCCTCTTCGGTATTTATACTCGAAATTATGGCGGCAACCGTAATTTCTCAGAATTCTACTGTTAAAACTAGAGAAAGAACGCACCAATCAGAATAAAGCGGGAGACACGAGGTGATGCGCGGCTGTAATGCCTCGATTAATGTAATGTATTAATGTTTTCATCTAGCGTAGTACAGACCCGAGTTACGCCAGCACTGCGAACCAAGTGTGTATTGGTTGACGAGAGTGAATCAGGTTTCGCAGGCTTAAGCTATTTCCAAGCCGGGAGAGAAATAAGGTAATTTTTAGTGTCAGTAAGCAGAACTAGGTTGTGTAACTCATTTCCTATGTTGTTTAGGCGATGACATAACATTGCTATACCGCTCCTCTATTTGTTTATATGATTCTTATCGAAAAAACAGGTTATGTAATAAAATTATTGTAACGAATTTCGTTTATTAGTTGTTTAAATACACTGCGACCAAACCGTCCCCTTTTCTATTTCCAACTGCGGCGGCAATCTCGTAAATGTACCAGGACAGCCGTTGCTCTTATGAGCACAAACACAAACCAAATCCTAACTAAGCAGGACGTACATATTAACTTCGGTGCCAAGATTGAGATTTATAATATCTTTAAATCCTAACGACCATTTTTGCTCAAAATATTATCATTCAAAAGTTGTGACAAATATGATAATTACGGGTTTTGTGTACAGAAAATTGAAAACGTCTATTACTTATTTAATGTTTCTTAACATGTTTTTTGTCACAATAACAATAAGAACATATGTTACGAGTATATAATTTATTCAGAAAGGAAAACATACATTTTTAAAACTAAAATAGAACGAGCATCTGTATGTTTCCTGATAAATAAATAATTTTCACTCCTTCCAAAATCTATTTTTTTTTTTTTTTTTTTAACGTCCGACTATTGTGCTACTGGGCTAATGCAGATGATGGGATGATTTATAGCTTATGAAAATGCCAAGCCCTGGCCGGGAATCGAACCCGGGTCCTCGGGGTGAAAGCCCAGTACGCTATCAACTAGGCCACCGAGGCGGCTTTCCAAAATCTAAACACAGAGGGAAGAATTTACAGTGACTACTTAAATTCACGACCGACCCTTGTCTACACCTTTGTAACTCTGAAGACACCGAATTTCATTATACATTTAGTTTTTCTTAACTACTAAAGTATATATTGTTATATTGCAATATATTGAATAAGAAGTTATTATAAAATACAATATCAATAAATTTTAAACATTAAATAAAATAATATATCAAAATCTTAAGATCATTGTGTATGAAAGAATAGCAAAATTCAAAAGTTTTATACAATTTCTTCTTACAAGGCAAATACATTAATTAAAAGTTAAAAAAGTAAAAAGTAAAAAACAATTAAAACAAAATAGTTACTTCACATATATTTCTAAAAAAATATATCTTCATTGTGTATAACAGACTTTTTTATTCACAATTTTTTAATTTATTTTTTTAACATTTTTGTTTTGTTCAGATATATTTGTTTCCGATGCCGCGAGAGTCCTCCGTTTGAAACTCGTTCATGTTGTTTATTCGAGTTTGTTATTCATTCTGTCTGAATCAGAAGAGCTGTTGTTATTTCCCAACTATACAAATAAAATCTTTTCATAGCATAAATATTTCGAGAGGTAAAATGCGATGGCTTTGTACGCGTATATTTACAATACTTCTGTTCGCCTAAAATAAACAATAATAATAGTTACATATAATGTTATTAAAAATATATAAAAATAAATACATAATAACCTATCGCAACACAAAATTGTTAAAATTCTTTTTATATTTTTCTCCTTTTCTGCTAGGATTATTGTCACTATGTTCAGTATAATAATCTGTCTTCGTCAATTCTACTTTCGTTGACGCTTTTCTGAGAACCTCCAACATCAAAAACTATATCTATACTGAAGATTTTTAAATATTAAAAAAAAATAATTTATCACAATCTTAAGATCGTTGTGTATAAAAGCATACCAAAATTCAAATGTTATATCTGTACAACTTTTATACATTTTCTTGTTACAAGGCAAATACATTAATTACGATTTAAAAAAGAAAAAAGTAAAAAACAATTAAAACAAAGTAGTTATAACTTTACATTTATTTCTAAAAAAAATATATCTTAACTGGGTATAACAGATTTTTTAATTCACATTTTTTTATTTATTTTTTTACATTTTTATTTTGTTTAGATATATTTGTTTTCGATGCCGCGTGTTTAGATATAGATATAGTCGGAGAGATATAGTTTTTGAAGATGGAGGTTCTCCGAAACGCGTCAACGAAAGTAGAATTGACGAAGCTAGGGAAGGCAGATCATTATACTGAACATAGTTTACAATATTGTTAGTTTACATTGAAGCTTAAAAAAAAATGCAGGAAATCTTTTTTTAGGAATAAAGTTAAAGAAAATGATTTAGAACGTATTTTAAATAATATAACTCACAACTTTGTTGGAATAAAATTTAATTTATTGTTTAAACATTGTTTTATTTATTTTTTATAACGAATATATCAATGTTTTTCCCCAAATTATTGCTTTTTTTGGGGAAAAAAAGCAGTAATTGTAATTCCAGGCCAGGGCTTGGCATTTTCATACGCTATAAATCATCCCATCGTCTGCATTAGCCCAAGTGTGCACAATAGTCGACGTTAAACACAAATATCTATATATATAAAAGGCAATGTCCTGACTGACTGACTGATCAACGTACAGCCCAAACTGTAAAACCTAGAGAATTAAAATGTTGAGGGTATCTTCGTTTTAATATGTAAGCGCGTACTAAGAAAGGATTTTGCAAAAAATTGATTTTAACTCCATTAAACTACTAACCCAGTCCAAATATAATAAACAACGTACAGCCAATACTATTATAGCTAGAGACTTGAAATTTTCAAGGTACCTTCTTACAATATTGTCGAGATGCACTGAAAAAGGGGTGCACTGATAAACAATTTTCCAGTATACAACCCCTAAAGAGGTAAACATGAGGTACAATAATTTTTATTGGAAAAAATATGTTTTTCATCTGACCTTCTTAAAACGTAATTGTAGACAGTAATTGTACGTCTCTCCTCCAAAGATCATAAAACATAATTTTAATAATTATAAATAAAAATGAATTTTTAACAGATAAGAAACCTTTAACAGTAGAGATTATTTTTTCCAAATGCAATCTTTATTGTTTCAAATATGAAACTTTAAAACGATACGTATGTAAATAGTATGACAAGAAACAAAAGCTAATAATACCCAAAATAGCAAAAAAAGTAAGGGAAAAAGTAAGAAAAAAGTACGGGAAAAAAGTAAGCAAAAAAGTAAGGGAAAAAGTAAGAAAAAAGTAAGGGAAAAAGTAAGAAAAAAGTAAGGGAAAAAGTAAGGGGAAAAAGTAAGCAAAAAAAAGTAAGCAACAAAGTAAGGGAAAAAGTAAAGAAAAAGTAAGGGAAAAAAGTAAGGAAAAAAGTAATGGATAAACTGGTCAGTTCTCAATAATTATCGTGCTTTTCACATTTTGAATCATTGCACTTACTTTCCGAGCTATTTGCACAGTCTTTTAAAGCATAAACTTAGTTAATTAAACTACCTTTAAAATTTTATCACTTTTTAATTACAAAAGCATAAACATTTTAATTAATTATAAAATTGAGCATACAATTACATATAAGAGCAATAAATATGTACAATTTACTACCTCGGAATAACTAAACCATTGTTATTCAATAAGAAAACATTAAAGCAAGAATGAAATAATAGACGTTAAATAGAACTGACAATTGTGATTATTGAACACTATCTGATGGTTGTGGCTGTTGAATATAAGATATGTAAAAACATGTTGCACGATAACTTTATTTGATTATTTTTTGTAGTTTTAACGTAACAAAATTTACAAACAAATAGCAAATAAATATTTTCAAATATGTCTGTTTAAATTAAGAAAAGCAAATTCAAATGCAACTTGTATCAGTAAAAAAATCAAATTTCCATTAGCAAATGAGACTCAGACCCGAGACTTGAATTGAGCACCGATCTAGATCACATTTTGGGAGACAATTAAAAATGTTACATGCTCAACGAGCGCGACATTTTGGTCTGATTTCTTAGAATTTGACACACAAATAAATTTTGTTATTAACTTCAGCAAGTTCGTTAAAAACTGTTTATTATTTCAAAAGTAGGCCAATAAAAATCTTTTAAAAACAACTTTTTTAATTTTTAACCGCAATCTAAGTACAAAACTTTTTTTGAATTTAGGACATCAGGAAAAAAATTAAAATTCATCAAAATCATGAAGTTTTTTTCTTAATCACTATGCTGTTTTCTTTATACTTGTAAAAAATAGCTGCCTCGGTGGCCTAATTGATAGCGTACTAGGCTTTCTTTCCGAGGACCAGGTTCGATTTCAGGCCAGGGCTTGGCATTTTCATACGCTATAAATCATCCCATCGTCTGCATTAGCCCAAGTGTGCACAATAGTCGACGTTAAACACAAATATCTATATATATAAAAGGCAATGTCCTGACTGACTGACTGATCAACGTACAGCCCAAACTGTAAAACCTAGAGAATTAAAATTTTGAGGATATCTTCGTTTTAATATGTAAGCGCGTACTAAGAAAGGATTTTGCAAAAAATTGATTTTAACTCCATTAAACTACTAACCCAGTCCAAATATAATAAACAACGTACAGCCAATACTATTATAGCTAGAGACTTGAAATTTTCAAGGTACCTTCTTACAATATTGTCGAGATGCACTGAAAAAGGGGTGCACTGATAAACAATTTTCCAGTATACAACCCCTAAAGAGGTAAACATGAGGTACAATAATTTTTATTGGAAAAAATATGTTTTTCATCTGACCTTCTTAAAACGTAACATAGTCACTCTTAAGTATAAGTAATGAAATATATTTTTACCTTTTCCCCAAAACGCATCCCCTAAAGAGATTGAAAGAAGGTATAAAATATAAAAAAGGGGTACAATTTTGTATTGAAAAAATATTTTTTTAATCTTATATTCTAGAAATATGCTATGAAACACATATTTCAACATTTTTTTGAATTCATCTCCTAAAAGAATAGAAATGGAAAAAGAGATGATGGGAGAAAAAAGAGTGTTGAAAAATATTTTGTATCAAATTTTCTTAAAAGTAAACAAAACATTATAAAACCACAAATTATCATACACGCAATTCTGTATTTTCCCCCGAATTCATCCTCTAAAAGGACAAAAATATAGAATAGGTATAAATGTTTGTATTGGACAAAAATATTCTTAATCAGATTTTCTTAAATTCGAACGGAACACGTTTGAAGACAATAAAACAACATATTCAGGTTATAATATTTTTTCATATTCACTGTAAAATAATCACGAGTTTATATGATCACGCTTTTATTAATATATGTTTTTATGTTTCTAAATTATTACATTACTGAAACAGTTTAAGTTTCGTGGGCGAAGCCGCGACGGGTAATACTAGTATTATTTATATACTATATTATTTAAATAGAATGTATATTTTTTATATATATATATATATATATATATATATATATATATATATATACATATATATATATATATATATATATATATATATATATATATATATATATATATATATATATATATATATATATAAATAGACTCAACAGATGTTGAAGATAGACACGCATACAGGAGAAAGATACTCGGTTGGAAGGTGCCAGAGAATGAAATCCCAAAGAGAGCAAGGGTAAAATGGACGGAGGAGCGGAAGAGGATCCATGGGGACAGGATGAGGGAGGTGTGGAGGATTAGAAGGAGCAAGACATGAGTCGGAGTGCTTTGCGTGATCCAACAGGTCTATGTGCAGATAATAATAAATAATATATATATATATATATATATATATATATATATATATATATATATATATATATATATATATATATATATATATATATATATATATATATATATATATATATATATATATATACTTGTATTAGTGAGAGAATACAAAGTAATTATTTACTTATCAACCAAGAATCTGTGTAGGACTACACTTACATTAGGATATACAGAGGCAGAGAATAACACTAACCCAAATTCTTAGGCTGGGTGGCCACTAAAATCTAAGCGGAGTTGAGCTGAACTAATTTGGATTACGAATTCAAAAACTATTGTATTTAATGCAAGTGCTGCCACTGAAGCAAAACGGAACTGAGCGGAGTCGGGACCGCTCCACTCAGCACAACCAGCATTTGGTGGCCACTCGGCCTTACGATAAAAACATAACGATATAATTCCACCGCGTTATTTAAACAAGTAAATATTTGTGTTGAATGCTAAGCGTAGCACTTTAACGAGTTAGCCGCGTGTCAGTAATGGAAGAATTTACTGAGAGAGTCAGATGGACGGACCGACGTGACAGAGTTAAGGACCGATGTCACGCCGTAATGTGGCTACACTACGTGACGATTAACTGTCACTACGTGCGGAAAATGAACTGGTCAGTTCTCAACAATTATCGTGCTTTTCACATTTTGAATCATTGCACTTACTTTCCGAGCTATTTGCACAGTCTTTTAAAGCATAAACTTAGTTAATTAAACTACCTTTAAAATTTTATCTCGTTTTAATTACAAAAGCATAAACATTTTAATTAATTATAAAATTGAGCATTTCAATTCTCGCCAAAATATGTCGTGTTCGTATTTAAAGAGCATCCTCTAAGGATAGCCTTACTGTTGCCTAAGTGGTTGACAATATGAGTGCACTGTATGCTATTGCTAATTTGAATACAAAAAACAATAAGAAATTTGTGTATGTAATATTTTTTTTTTTTTTTTTTTTTTTTTTTTTTTTGGTGTTTAATGTCCTACTATTTGTGCACACTTGGGCTAATGCAGACGATGGGATGATTTATAGCGTATGAAAATGCCAAGCCCTCGCCGGGAGTCGAACCCGAGTCCTCGGGGTGAAAGCCTAGTACGCTATCAACTAGGCCACCGAGGCGGCTATATGTAATATACAGAAAATATAGAAAGGAATTATAAAACTGAAATAGTCTTGAAATATGTATTTTCGAATAAACTAACTAAGTATCTTTTCTTTGTCAGAGAATATAATTTTGTAACTAATAATATTAAAAACAAGATTAAATAAAAATGAAATTACAGATTCTATAAATGGTTTCAAAACATTCTTAAAGGACTCATAATGTACAACTATTATGTCAAATTATGGTCGCTTCCTTTATAAAAACTGATTGGAGTTATTGTTTAAATGTTTTCCGGACTGCCAGCCCACGGAAATGACATAGCAGATTGCATTGTTATTAGGCAGCAAGTTTAGGGACAATGCCCTAAAATGTTAACTTTCTTTTTATATATCACATTGTTAGGACTTATTATTGTGTTCACGTATTGTGTATCAATGTACAATTTTAAATGCCCTGTTAATATTAACATTTCTTGTAAAGTCGCAAAGAAAATCTCTTGTTTTTCCTACAAGGACATTTCCAGGTCAGAAAGCAACAATTATTCTTCAGGGATGCTAAAATACCTCTCAGAAATAAAGTAATTTTTAGAATCTGTATTGTTGATTGAAATTGTTGCGAGTATGTCGGTCTCAATCGAATAAAACTTCGAAAAGTAGAAGGAATATTTTATTAAACGGAAATATTATAAAAAGCAATAAAACAGGAAGCCTATTTATAGCTTCTGAGACACTTACCATTATTGAAATTAAAACGAAACGAACAGCTCACCTGAAACAAAACCAAAAACATTAATTGAAACAAACTGTGTATAAATTTTCCAATGTAAATCCACTAATAATAGGCTAATTAGTTGTAATTTCGTATATTTATCTGTTAGTCAACACTTAACACTTATAAAATATCGAGTCCGGAATGTAACGACGTACGAGTCGCACGTATCGTTTCCAAACCAAATTTCATCGTACATATTTTAATCGTGTAATTGTGCCCAGTGTTTGTGATGTTTTAATGTTTTGTTTGACCTCGACAGATGAATTTAATGTTTTCTATCACGGCCTGAAGATGAAACGATAGTTTGGAAACCGCGGTAGCCTTTAAGAGGTGAGTAGATAGACCTCTGACGGGAAGAATAGGTCATAATCCTAATTACTTAAATATGTGGTCCGGTGGCTGTGTTGTAATAATGAAATATAAAATATCATCGTTTCCGTATCTTTTAAAAAATTAAAGTTTTGTTTCTTATCTTGTTTTTATCTAAAAAATCAGACACGACTTGTTAATTGACGAACGAACAAATAAATGTATGCAAATTCTGTGAATTATAAAGTTACAAATATACGTTAGTACATTAATTAAACAGACGTTGGATAATATTATGTGACTATTTTATATTCCAACGCATCGCAAGTATTAAAACATTAACCATTCAAATAAAAATAAATACACGAGTATTTATGTAACAAATTTTAATTCTATTCAGGGAGTTACTGTATGCACACTCGTATATTACATTCAGTTTTAAATCTTAAATTTATCAGCTGATTTTCGTTAACAGCTGTCTCCTAGTTGTGTTAATTTTGAGGTTATTTTCGTTGATATTGTTTTATTAAGTGCAGCGGTGTATATTTCCATTCAGATAAGACAGATCTAAGTTTACACTATAGATTAACAAGAAGCTATAAGCAATTCACTTATAACGAATTATTCAGCAGTCACAATGTATCTGGTTTATACCACACAAAGCGGAGATGGGTTTTACGCTTCGCAACACACAAAGCAATCAACTTTCTGTTGACTTATGTTTGGTGATTCTCAACCCTAAAACGTAAGGGTTGGAATCGCAATGGATAACCGTTATCGTCGTGACTGATAAATAGTGAACCACATTATAGAGACTGGACGAATATGACCTGCTTGAATTATGTTTAATGTTGAATATCGTTTAATCTGTGGCTAGACTGTACTTGAATTTTTAAAATTATTATTAAAAAAAATTTTTTTTTACGTCCGACTATTGTGCACAATTGGGTTAATGCAGACGATGGGATGATTTATAGCGTATGAAAATGCCAAGCCCTGGCCGAGAATCGAACCTGGGTCCTAGGGGTGAAAGTTCAGTACGCTATCAACTCCATCAAGTCCAGTACGCTTTCACTCTGAGGACCCGGGTTCGATTCCCGGCGAGGGTTTGGCGTTTTCATACGCTGTAAATCACCTCATCGTCTGCATTAGCCTAAGTTTGCACAATAGTCGGACGTTAAACTCAAATATATATATATATATATATATATATATATATATATATATATATATATATATATATATACTGTATGTTATAGTTTTTATAAATAATATAAAATAATAATTTCTCTTTTATTTAAAAAGGCTCAATTTTAAAATCAATTTTTTTCAGAACAATCTGCTTGCAATATTTACATTATCGTAAAAAGTTTTTTTAATATAAGTTAGTTTGTTTTTAATTTGGCCTCTACTTGCTGTGATTACTTCTTGGGATAATCTTGGGATACTGGTTCGACGTTCAGACATATTTACATTTAAAGTTACAATATACAAGGTACAAAGTTACAATGTTTTATACGTATCTTTAGTGTCAGTTGAACTAATAAATATGGAATAGTAATTAGACATGAACCTGGAGACTTGCATTGGTCAGAGTTGTGGAAACTGCTTCTTATCCAACCCTTATATAATCCATACATATGCAAACATAAGGTTTAATACAAGACGCAATAAATGTTTGTCGATGCAAGGGTTGAAGTAATTTTCATCTAATCAGCTGATTTCGCACACAGCTGTACCTTTTATAGTACTATTTTATTTGAGGTTATGTTTATTGCCATTTTTTTACAACGAGTATTAATAATAACAAATTAATCATTATTAATTTTATTTTAAATGTAATTATTGAAATATTTACAGGTTTGGAAAAAAGCCTATAACCAAGTAGTCATTGTAATTAATTGTTTTTTTTTTTAATTAACGACATATTAGGTAGTGTTATATTGTATAGTATCTGTGAATAGTTTTTGAATTTATGATGGATCTGTGATGGAATTGATAAAATTTTAAAATACCAGTTTATATAAATGAATAATTTTTTTCAAAAATTGTACTAAAACATTTTTGTAATGGTCGGGGTTTTTTTATTTCACAATTTGAGTATGTTTAAGTAACGGAATTAGTATAACTGTACACATATATCGAAACGTATGGACCGATATTATCATTAAATAATTAACAATCGTCATTTTATGCAGTTTTAAGAACGAATATTTCATCGGTAAACTTTATGTTAAAATTCAAAATTTAAAGTCAGGTATCGATGTGTTATTATTTTAATTCTGTTTAGGTTTAGAGAGTTACACGACAAAAACGAAAGGCAATGTAAAATTATAAATAGGATCCAATTTTCGTCAAAATTAAAATACAGTTTTTAATTAAGTTTATACCTTGCGTCAAATTAAAGCCAAAACCCAAGTGATCCCAAACCAAAATCTAATTATAGGGTCTACTAATAAATTATAAGCTCGAATATCTACCCTTCTTAATTACATCACTAATTTAAATTTTAAAATTACGTTTTATTGTTCCCTTTTCTCTGTTATGTACAACAGATATTTTTGAAATATAAATTATTAAAGTTAAGCAACACAAGTAGAAGTAAATAATAATTTAAATAAATACTTACACAATATACTAGCATATCATACATTAACAGTCATTGTGCATATACTGGAGACTATACAGTTTGTGTGTTTTATTTAATAATATTGTTATATTGTACCTTTTAATACGACTATAAAAGATGGTTCTACTAAAGATAAGTGCTTAAGATTTAAAACGTATTTTGTAATACTCCTTCTTCTACTCCTGAGTTTCAAAAATAAAAATGTGCTTATAATCGCTTAATTTTTTAAAGTTTAGTTTAAAGATTGTCTTTTTATTTGAAGATTGTCTTTTTATTTGAAGATTAGAACAATTTTTTAATACTGACCCATAGTAAATAAATAAATGATGTAATGAAACAAGAATTAAACAACCCTTACGCCAGAGTTATAAGGGAGGGTTTTGAAGCTGTAATGGTTCAGCCACTTTCCGGTTCCCATTTCCTCCCTTGATCCCTAAACACTATCTCTACACTGGTCGAAATGTTTTATAGTTGAATTTATACCAAATAAAGTAATTATTATATTTTAAATATTTATAAGTAGAACAGGATGTGAATAATGTAAAAATCATTATTAGTAAAATTATACTGATAATTTTATCACCGGCGGTGGCACTGGCGGTGACGGTGACGGTGACGGTGACGGTGACGGTGACGGTGACGGTGGCGGTGACGATGACGATGACGATTGCGATGACGATGACGATTACGGTGACTGTGACGGTGACGGTGGCGGTGACAGTGACGGTGACGGTGACGATTGCGATGACGATGACGATTATGGTGGCGGTGGCGATGACGATGACGATTACGGTGACGGTGGCGGTGACGGTGACGGTGACGGTGTCGGTGTCAGTGACGGTGACGGTGTCGGTGTCAGTGACGGTGACGGTGACGGTGGCGGTGGCAGTGATGGTGACGGTGGCGGTGACGGTGACGGTGACGGTGGCGTTGGCGGTGACGGTGGCGGTGGCGGTGACGATGACGATGACGATTACGGTGACGGTGGCAATGACGGTGACGGTGGCGGTGACGATGACGATGACGATGACGATGACGTTGACGATGACGATGACGTTGACGATGGCGATGGCGATGACGATGACGATGACGATGGCGATGACGATGAAGATGACGATGAAGATGACGATGACTATGACGATGACGGTGGCGGTGGCGATGACGATGACGATGACGATAATGATCATAATAATGATAATGATAATAATAATAATAATAATAATAATAATAATAATAATAATAATAATAATAATAATAATAATAATAATAATAATAATAATATTATTATTATATTATATTATTATTATATTATTATTATTATTATTATTATTATTATTATTATTATTAATAATAATAATAATAATATTAATATTATTATTATTATTATTATTATTATTATTATTATTATTATTATTATTATTATTATTATTATTATTATTATTATTATTATTATTATTATTATTATTATTATTATTATTATTATTATTATTATTATTATTATTATTATTATTATTATTATTATTATTATTATTATTATTATTATTATTATTATTATTATTATTATTATTATTATTATTATTATTATTATTATTCTTTCATATTATTATTATTATTATTATTATTATTATTATTATTATTATTATTATTATTATTATTATTATTATTATTATTATTATTATTATTATTATTATTATTATTATTATTATTATTATTATTATTATTATTATTATTATTCTTTCGTCACCCACTTTGGGGTACGCCAAATCAATTACTTTGATGTGCGTTAGCCGCCCTCCGCTGTATCCAATACTGCTTCATTCTATCCGAGGCTGCCTTCCTTCTTTCATCCGAGACTGCCCCGCCCCTTTTAGATGTTGGTTTTTCTTGGAACCTTAGGTTTTCATTATGTAAAAGTTTTCGCAGCTTAAGTACATCGTCAATCATCTCATCCGATATCGCCAGCTCAGTTAAGTCTTCCTGGACCCGCCTGAACCAATTACTCTTCGTTTTCCGATCTCTGAAGAAAGCAAAAATCCGCCTAGTAAGTCTACTGCTGTTCATCCTACTAATATGGCCATAAAAACTAAGTCGTCTTTTCCTCATTATGGTGACGGTGGCGGTGACGGTGACGGTGATGGTGGCGGTGACGGTGACTGTGGCGGTGGAGGTGGCGGTGGGGGTAGCAGTGACGATAACGATGACCAAACTATCATGCTATCTGAGAGTCTTTCAATTTTGAGATACAGGTTTTTATTAGAAATCAACTTTACTTCATTATTTCTAAAGTTTTGGCCCAATATCTTCCTTATTAACTTTCTTTCCTTCTTCTTCAGGTTGTCCAGGCATGCGCACTTAACGTGCGGTGGATTGTCCACCTGGGGCAATTACTTTATTAACATCACACATTCTCCATAATTGATAATTTTAAAAATTGAGGTAAATTCAGAGAATTTACAAAAATACAACCAAGGTTGTGAGCCCTGGAGGTAGCTCTTCCGCCCTCTCTGCCGTTGGGAAATCCTTCCTCATCCGCCATTGAGACCGTTGGCCAGTTTTCACCTAGTAACCCTAGGCAGGGGCTCTATAACAGGGTACTACCATCCGAAGCGAGATGGACCCTGGTTTTTTTTAACGAGGTTGTTACTCCTCCCCCTCCACTTTCCCCATCCTCCTGGATGGGCCCGGGCTTGGGACCGGCTTGCGGCAGTGTTATTATTATTATTATTGTTGTTGTTGTTGTTGTTGTTGTTGTTGTTGTTGTTGTTGTTGTTATTGTTATTATTAATTATCGAACTCATTTCGGGTAAAAAAAATAAATAATTGCTTTCTGTTTTATTTGAAGTTATGTAATGTTAAATGAGTTGATGCAAAACGTTGAACCTTTCCTAATTTCCAAATAAAATTGTTAATTTTTGCGAAAAAAACATTTTGAACAGAAATCGAGTACTATAATGTACTGTACTCGTTGTGGTGAACATTGTCACAGTTGGTAGTTTTGTTGAACACGTAATTTCGTATATCTTTGTTACTGAATCTGAAACCTAATGTTTAACACAGCACTTCCAGTTTAGTGCCGTCTATAAATAGATCCTAGATTATAAATAAATATTTAGATTTTCATAAAAACATGTATTTGTGGCGTTGCATTACGCAAAAATAGTTATAAACGTTTTTAAATGTTTTCAATATAAATTGTAAAAAAAAATTGGACGAGATTTTGAAGGCACATTTTTATCCATCTTTTGTTGAATATTTTTACTGAAAAATATCGTTTCACATATTTTAGGCAGTAACGATATTAAAACCCTTTTAAACGCAGACACATTTCCTTGTAATTTAATTTGATTTCTGTAACCATGGCAACGCAAAGTAATGAATGAACGTTCTGAAGTTCTGGTTTGGCTGTTGTTATTTACTTTGTAAAAGAAGCCAACACGGTGTTTCCTCATTGGCTAAAATTATACACAAATCACGATAACATAGAACACGAAATTATTTATTAATTATATTTTATAAATACGATAATATATTTACATAGAAATAAAATAGCAGTTTGAGGGAGGGAGAGAAAAGAGAAAAAGAATTAAAGTAGTTATAGAATTATGTTAGTGTTAAGATTATAAATTATTGAAGTAAGCTAATTATAGTTTTGTTATAATTAGGTAAAAATAAGCAGCTTGTAATATTTTTGCAAACATTTCACTCAAATCTGTTTTTCTATAATTTCAATAAACGAATTTATTCAACAGAATATTAAAAACAAATATTTAGTTGAATGTTTCATACAATTTTGTCATTGTAATTACTAATCTCTTTGGGATTTGTACTACGAGGGTGGTACAAATATAAACCGGAATGTTATTATTAAGTTACAGAGCTGACATTTTTTACAGTTTTTCTAGATGGTCTCCGTCACAGTCTACACACTTTTGCCACCTCTCCAGAAGCTTTCGGATGCATTTTTCGTAAAAATCTCTCTGCTTGTCACGTAACCATTCTACCTCCGCATTGCTTTCGAATCGCAGTCCGCCAAGTGCCTCTTTCAATGGACCAAATAAATAGTAGTCGCATGGCTACAAATCGGGACTATAAGGAGGGTGTTCCGGTGTTTCCCAACCCAATTTGTTCATTGTTTCCATCGTAAGCCGTGCTGTATGCGGTCTGGCGTTGTCTTGGCACCCATCTGGCTGAAATTTTGCGGTAACCGAGCCGTTCATGAATTATTTGCTCAATACTACCTACGCTGATGCCCAATGTTTCAGCCATATCGCGTACAGTACTGCGTCGGTCTTCCAAAATGAGTTTTTCTACAGCGCTGACGTTCTCATCGGTAACACTTGTTTTGGGGCGCCGCGCATGTGGCAAGTTTGCCACCACTTCTCGGCCTTTTCGGAAAACGGAACACCATTCATACACGTGAGTCTTGGAGAGGCACTCATCCCCGAACTGCTAGAATTTCCGATAAATTTCCGCGGATTTTACATTATCTTTGACCGAAAAACGAATAATGATGCGTTGCGCAACAGACACTGGTACATCCTTCTCGCTCATGGCTATAACTACACTAACAAGCGAGGTTACGCGCTCCCGGCTGTTCTCTACGCTTCGTAACAGACCAGTCTAACATCCAGTGCAGCCACTTTTACGACACTAAATTTTTCGCGCGTTTATTCAAAAATTCCAGTTTATATTTGAACCACCCTCGTAGATTTGTATATCACGTTTATCTCACTTGTAACTGCACGGGTTGGTCACCAGTAATTCACAAATTGTTTTAATAGCGTACAAATTTAAATATTAATTATAAATTTGGTGATGTTTTTCATCTTCCCCTTAGGACTTTTCAAGTTACACTTATAGTTTAGACGGAATATGCTGGCAAAGGTTGGAAGCAAAAACAGTGTAATATAGTGCTAAAACATTGTTTTTATATAGTTGCTTTATACATTTCAGGTAAAAAGGTTTAATTAGCAAATTTCAAAAAGATTTTGTTTAAAGAAAACAGTAAAGTGAAACGGTTAGTATAATCAATGTCTCACAACCATTAAATCTAAAGTCAGATGTTGGGAGCAGATTCATTGAAAAACGGATTTGGGTGTAAGACAAAACTGCTAAAAGGGATTTTTTGCATGTCTAAACGGCGAAATATAGCATGAAAATTTTGTTACTGCAAAAATCAGTGGAAGTTTAAATTAGTGTGGGGTCTCAAGCTATACATGTCTGATCGTCGGTGGCCTAGTTGATAGCGTACTGGGCTTTCACCCCGAGGACCCGGGTTCGATTCCCGGCCAGGGCTTGGCATTTTCATACGCTATAAATCATCCCATCGTCTACATTAGCCCAAGTGTGCACAATAAATTTACAGTACAGTCTCGATTAACCGTCAGGTCAGGTTAACTCTCGTAGCTGACATTTTTAAACATCTTTCTATAGTAAGTAATTTGAAATAAATAACTAAAGTACCTTCTAGACAAAACAAAAACTGGACACGTCTTATTTACAGCATGGACAACTTATTTCAGCTGATTAGTTGCTACCCTAAGCAAACATTGATAATCGAAAAGTAAACGAGCCTATCCTATCCTATCATCTAGTGGAACGAAATAGAAACACTTCAAATAGTGTTAACAAATTCTGATTGATTGCATGAATTGTCTATCAAACTATTTACGATAATATCATTCAGCGTTTAAGTCGATCACGTAACAGTGATGAATTGGCGCGCACGATGCTCTCACACATGTTTTCAAAAGGTTAAATACGGATAGTTTACTGTATTAAAGACCTGTGTGTAAAATTTGTACAATACATAATTAGAGTTAAATAGAAAATTTAAGATTAAAATTTTCGAAAATAATAATAATAATAATAAAACATTCTGTGCTATAAAAATTGTTATTTGTAACAATCGCCGATAGTACGGGTAGTCTATTTCTGTTATACTTGATACTTGGTACTTGATACTTGATACTTGATACTTGATACTTGATACTTAATACTTAATACACGTTAGAAACAAATTGCTCTACCAGTCCTTAACAAAAACATCATGACTCTTGTTACGGGGAATGTACGCAAATGAGCGCATTTCATCAACATCGTCCTTGACTCTGAGGTTCAAGGCGTCAGTGTGGAAGAATAAATTTAATAAGATGTTTGTTGCACAGTCCCGAGCTAGTTATCAAATTCCCGCGGACACCACTGTTATAATCGTGTCCCTGGCACAATTTATGGGCGTTCTGTTCAGATTTGTCTAATTATAAATTGTATAACTTATAATTTACGGTCGCCTCAGCGTCACAGCTTGCGTAAATCACACACGAACAATGACATGTCTGCTTGGTTTTCATGTAATATTGTATGGCATTCTGTTTGTTGTACTTTTATATTTTTATTTATTTTTAGGCTACACAATACATTTTAAAGTAATTAAGATTTGAATAGTGGCGTTTTATTAAATTTTACATGGTAGTAATCGGATATTATAACATATTTTACAATAACCGAAAATTGGCGTCTTTCTTTAATTTTCCTGTATCTTTTATTACGTTACTGCTTTCAATATATAATTAAATTCCAAACAGTCAGTGTACAGTTCATGAAAAATAATCATTACACGCAGCTGTCTCGTCGACCTGATGGAAGCGTGTTTACAAAAATAAATTCCTTATCCAGACCTGTTTTTTTAAATTCGGATTTCAAACATTATAATCAAAATTAAATCTGCATATATTTGCATTTAAAACTTTCGAGTTACATTGAAAATATGAAATGAATTTTGCCCGTTGTCGGTATAATTTCTTAAAATTTTACTGGATTTTTGAAACTTTAAAATGCTAATTTATACAGATTTTTTCGCTGATAGTGAAGGTGAAATCTGACTTAAAAAAACATATTAAATACAAAGTTTTTTTATTTAAAACTGCCACTATTTTGAAAAAGGTGAACGGTTTTCCTGGGTAAAAAATTCTGAGTTATTACCAGAATCAATTTTTTGTCAAGTTGAAAATAAAATCGAACCAAATTTGCAAACGTGAGCTTGCTAATACGTATATTTCTAGGCCTATAATTGCATATACAGTTTTTAATAATCCTTCAAGAAGTGATCTAGAAGTCAGGATCGGTGCCAATTTCAAGGTGCCCATTCTGGGTCTCTCAATAATGTTTCACAAAAACATCGCTAGTATTATTAGAAATGTGAATCTTTTACAGTACTATCCATTTAATTCGATATGTTTCTTTCGATAAATCCCTTAATTTCTTTAAACATAGCATAAAATATTTGATCTGGGCTTTCACCCCGAGGACCGGGTTCGATTCCCGGCCAGGGCTTGGCATTTTCATACGCTATAAATCATCCCATCGTCTACATTAGCCCAAGTGTGCACAATAAATTTACAGTACAGTCTCGATTAACCGTCAGGTCAGGTTAACTCTCGTAGCTGACATTTTTAAACATCTTTCTATAGTAAGTAATTTGAAATAAATAACTGAAGTACCTTCTAGACAAAACAAAAACTGGACACGTCTTATTTACAGCATGGACAACTTATTTCAGCTGATTAGTTGCTACCCTAAGCAAACATTGATAATCGAAAAGTAAACGAGCCTATCCTATCCTATCATCTAGTGGAACGAAATAGAAACACTTCAAATAGTGTTAACAAATTCTGATTGATTGCATGAATTGTCTATCAAACTATTTACGATAATATCATTCAGCGTTTAAGTCGATCACGTAACAGTGATGAATTGGCGCGCACGATGCTCTCACACATGTTGTCAAAAGGTTAAATACGGATAGTTTACTGTATTAAAGACCTGTGTGTAAAATTTGTACAATACATAATTAGAGTTAAATAGAAAATTTAAGATTAAAATTTTCGAAAATAATAATAATAATAATAAAACATTCTGTGCTATAAAAATTGTTATTTGTAACAATCGCCGATAGTACGGGTAGTCTATTTCTGTTATACTTGATACTTGATACTTGATACTTGATACTTAATACTTAATACTTAATACACGTTAGAAACAAATTGCTCTACCAGTCCTTAACAAAAACATCATGACTCTTGTTACGGGGAATGTACGCAAATGAGCGCATTTCATCAACATCGTCCTTGACTCTGAGGTTCAAGGCGTCAGTGTGGAAGAATAAATTTAATAAGATGTTTGTTGCAGAGTCCCGAGCTAGTTATCAAATTCCCGCGGACACCACTGTTATAATCGTGTCCCTGGCACAATTTATGGGCGTTCTGTTCAGATTTGTCTAATTATAAATTGTATAACTTATAATTTACGGTCGCCTCAGCGTCACAGCTTGCGTAAATCACACACGAACAATGACATGTCTGCTTGGTTTTCATGTAATATTGTATGGCATTCTGTTTGTTGTACTTTTATATTTTTATTTATTTTTAGGCTACACAATACATTTTAAAGTAATTAAGATTTGAATAGTGGCGTTTTATTAAATTTTACATGGTAGTAATCGGATATTATAACATATTTTACAATAACCGAAAATTGGCGTCTTTCTTTAATTTTCCTGTATCCTTTATTACGTTACTGCTTTCAATATATAATTAAATTCCAAACAGTCAGTGTACAGTTCATGAAAAATAATCATTACACGCAGCTGTCTCGCCGACCTGATGGAAGCGTGTTTACAAAAATTAATTCCTTATCCAGACCTGTTTTTTAAATTCGGATTTCAAACATTATAATCAAAATTAAAATCTGCATATATTTGCATTTAAAACTTTCGAGTTACATTGAAAATATGAAATGAATTTTGCCCGTTGTCGGTATAATTTCTTAAAATTTTACTGGATTTTTGAAACTTTAAAATGCTAATTTATACAGATTTTTTCGCTGACAGTGAAGGTGAAATCTGACTTAAAAAAAACATATTAAATACAAAGTTTTTTTATTTAAAACTGCCACTATTTTGAAAAAGGTGAACGGTTTTCCTGGGTAAAAAATTCTGAGTTATTACCAGAATCAATTTTTTGTCAAGTTGAAAATAAAATCGAACCAAATTTGCAAACGTGAGCTTGCTAATACGTATATTTCTAGGCCTATAACTGCATATACAGTTTTTAATAATCCTTCAAGAAGTGATCTAGAAGTCAGGATCGGTGCCCATTTCAAGGTGCCCATTCTGGGTCTCTCAATAATGTTTCACAAAAACATCGCTAGTATTATTAGGAAATGTGAATCTTTTACAGTACTATCCATTTAATTCGATATGTTTCTTTCGATAAATCCCTTAATTTCTTTAAACATAGCATAAAATATTTGATTATAAATTCAAATTATAGATAAATAACACGGATTTAATTACAAATACACGACAACACTTCAGTAAAGAAATGTTCTATTACACGTTTCGTGAAATTACAATAAAATCACATTTTATAAGCTTTTGACGGCGTAAAAATTTCATTAAATTTGCAATGGAAATATTTCAAGGACGTGAAATGAAAATTATTTTCATATCTGGGGTTTACAGTCGACGACGACAAGAAATATTGATGAGATGACTTGTTTTTATTAAGTACGCTTTTAATTTAAAGGAAATTAAATATTCACAAAGTGTTCGGCTTGCTTTTAAAGTTACAAATTGGATTTACGTTCTCCTTGCACCTCAACGTAGTCTGCTTTTGTATTTAAATAAAAATATGTATTGGTTGTCTCGACGCAAAAGTAACACTCAGTAAACGAAGCACTTATAACTCTTATGTGTGAATTGTGTTTCGAGTTTTCTTAAAACACATTTCCTATTACAGTTTAAAAAAGTTTATACATACTTAACGCGTAACTGACAAACTAAAAATACAAAAACGTCATGCATAATTTAGCAGTGCTCAATTTAAAAATTACAAGACAGAGTATTGTAAACAAATTCAACTTCACAGCCTAATTCTGTAAAAGAATGTTTAATTTGAGCTGGCCTATTTTGTAGTAACAGTATACGAGTAACGAGAATTTTAATTTTTTGATCAAAATACTTATTTATTCTTCTACATTGATGTTGTCACCTTCAAAATAGTCCCCATTGGAGATTATACACTTGTGCCAGCGCTTCTTCCAATCCTCGAAACACTTCTCAAACTCCGTCTTTGAGTTAGGCTTTAGTTCTTTCAGCGATGCGCTTTTAATGTCATCTACGGCTGTAAAACGACGGCCCTTTGTGGTTCTCTTTATTTTTGGAAAAAGGAAAAAGTCACACATAATCATGTCTGGCAAATATGGAGGCTGGGGCATCGTTACAGTACTGTTTTTGACCAAAAACTCACGAACAAGCAATGAAGTGTGACCTGGTGCATATCGTGGTGCAAAAGCTATGAATTGTTTTTCCACAGATCCGGGCGTTTTTTTTTTTTTTTTTTTCAGGATTGCTTCACGCAAACGGCGTTGAACTTGGGCCACTCACCATGGGCCATTGTTTACACTTGACACACTTTGTTACACTTTATTCCATTTTTTACGCAAAATTTGATACAAATTCTTCGATACATTTCTTTTAACAAACAAAAATCGCCGAGCTCATAAAAACACGTCTAACCTTAGTGGCTGTCACAGACAAAGTCAACAATGAAAACAGCTGAAAGTTGTATCATACTTCAAGAGCATGTATACCAACATAATAAAACAAAATGTTTGACAATCTGACTCTCCAAGCCCGCTAAATTAAAAAATTTTCGTTACTTTCTGAACACACCTCATATAAACAGAAACAAAAGAAAAATACATTTCTGTCAAGCTGTTGAACAACTATTATAGTACTAAACTAACATATATATATATATATATATATATATATATATATATATATATATATATATATATATGTGTGTGTGTATATATATATATATATATATATATATATATATATATATATATATATGTGTGTGTGTGTGTGTGTGTGTGTGTGTGTGTGTGTGTGTGTGTGTGTATTTCGGCTAACAATTATAGTTTAAACCCATGTATACAGGTAGAAGTAGGACACAGCTGATTAGCAACACTCCAATGCATCACCTTTAAAACCAACTTAAAAAAAATATTTACCTGTAAATGAATTACCAAAATAAAATAAAAGACATTTTAGTTAATCCAAAGATTAGAAATGTAATATCAAAAATGAAATTATCGAAATTGTTCCCTTCACAATTCATAATTATTGTGTATATAATTACTAATTAAACCAAAGAAATATATAAGTAATAGTTAAATTATTGTTGTCGAACTATATTTATAATAGTAAAAGTTACGATTTCCGCAGATCTAAGCTAAGCAAAGAGAAGAATATAATTTGAAAAGAAATCATATATAGCGAGTGTGTATATATATATATATATATATATATATATATATATATATATATATATTTTTATAGGCTATTATTTGTAGACGCTTTTTCGTATTAATTTGACTGTTTCCACTGTAGACTTTTTTTTTAAAAAAGAAAATTAAAATAATAAGTAAACTTTTTACATAACTATTATAAACGATAAAGTAAATAGTATTAACGTTTTTAATAGAACTCTACTTATAATTGTAGCAATAGCTTAAAGGTTGATGCCTTTTAGAAGTCTAGACTAAGAATGTTACGCAGCTTGTACTAGAAGAACAGTCTGACATGCGCTATTTATTGTTACACCGAAGACACGGTCAAAGATCAGTCTATAAGTCGCGTGTTGGTTTCCGACCGTGACGTAACAATACTCAGCCGTGGCCTAAAACTCAGCTGTGATAATACATCCCGTATTCCGTCAGGCGTTTAGTTAGCTGTTAAAACTTTAAACCATGGGTGTAAACATTTGCTTTCGCGTCACGTTGTGATTCTGTAACGCATCCACACAGCATATATAATTGTGCTTGTATATGTAGACTTGAAGTGACTCCTTCTAAACAGCTGTTACTTCAATATCATTTCAATTGCGGTTATGTTTATTGTTCTTTTTAATTTTATAGATGTGTGTTTTCTAAATTTGTGTAGTTTTATTGAAGTGACTAGTTCTTATGGCGGGGTATGGATGTATGTTTTGCACGGGAAAAAATTCAGTTTGCTATCGTACATCACGCTCTTATATATTATTATTATTATTATTATCTGCGCATAGACACTGTTGGATCACGCAAAGCACTCCGACTCATGTCTTGTTCCTTCTAATCCTCCACACCTCCCTCATCCTGTCCCCATGGATCCTCTTCCGCTCCTCCGTCCATTTTACCCCTGCTCTCTTTGGGATTTCATTCTCTGGGACCTTCCAACCAAGCATCTTTCTCCTGTATGCGCGCCTGTCTTCAACATCTGTTGAGTCTATTCCTGCGTCATGCTTTTATATATATATATATATATATATATATATATATATATATATATATATATATATATCATTTACTTATATACTGCTTCTTATGGCAATGTATGGATGTATGTTTTGCACGGGAAAAAATATTTAAAAAAAAAGTATTTTTGAAGTGAAAACTTGTAAAATTATATTACTTGCCCAGCCCAATTTAATTATTTAGTTTTGTGTCAAGTGTTAACTGTGCAACAGTGACGTTTTATACGTTTATTATATATTGGTAGGTGTGAATAATAAATATTTAAATTATTTTAAACGCCATTATACTACTTACCCAGTCCAACTTCATTTAGTATTTAGTTTTACGACAAGTGTTAACTGTGTAACAGTGGCGTTTTATACGTTATTATATATTGGTAGGTGTGAATAATAAATATTTCAATGCCATTATACTACTTACTCAGTGCAACTGAATTATTTAGTATTCAGTTTTGTGATATGTGTTAACTGTAGGCTACAACAGTGACGTTTTAATAATATTTTATACTTCTTAATATAATATTTTAAATTTGAAAGTTTATATGTGTTTTTGTTTGTTATTCAATCATTAACAACTGGACCGATTGAGATGAAATTTAAAATAAACATGGTTTAGGTACCTGAGATGGATATATAGATGTATTCCCGTTTTTAAAATCTGAATCCGTGTTATTATTTATTATAAAATTATTGTTTATAAGCTTACATTTGCAATGATTTTAATTGAAACAATCTTATAATTCCAAACAACCTGCCTTTCCAAATTAAAATATTGCAGTTTCCATTGAAGATGGCATTTACAATGAAAATTAATGTCACAGTGTCAGATATTAAGAGTAGCAGGAATACATTTGGGACTCCGTACTTCTCCTTTGGTCAGTATAGAATAGCTTATTCTTGTGTCGAGGAGCAAAAATCTATGTCTTGGCAAAAAGCCATAAAAGCATATAATATTGTATTTAGAAATATTAAACTGAAATGAACGTACTCGTGATTTTGAAAATCGACTATAAATTTTATTACCTAAATTACAATTGCGGGTGAAGCCGCAACGGGTAACAGCTAATTAAATCATAATAATGAAAGTAGTATACAGTCAGGTATGCCAAAAGTAGTCACTTCTGTGGGCCAGTCCCACGACTGCCTGCTTTTTTTATTTAAATAATATTCCTTACCAATTTTTGAATCCCAGAATCACAAGCTATATATCTATTATTATACTTATACTATTGAACCCCTTCATGCATGCATCTAAATTTTTATAAAAATAATTAAAGCATAATAGTGAAAACGTATACAATCAGGAGTGCCAAAAGAAGTATTCACTTCTGTCGGCCACTCTCGCGACTGCCTGCTTTTTTAATTATAAGTGGATTTGAGAATTACGTTATTTTAATTAACAAAAAAAGTGTTCAAAGCATTTTAATAAAGTTGTCGGATTAAAAATAATTTGTTTGACAGCCCGTTGGTTCCATTTAATTTTCAAGGCCAAACACTATTTAATCAACAGAAAGTGGTTTATTATCTCAGTAAGTTTAGAAGTTGTTAGTTTCGCACTATTGTTAATAGTTTTTTTTTAAATAAATGATATTTTAACATTCAAAATCTTAATTTATATATTTAATTAAATATACATTTATTTTGCATTTTAAGATATTTATTACAAAAATTGATTCACTAAAGGGATAAAGTTCAATGAAATATTTTAAAAAAATTTCCGGTTTAAATTTAAGAAAATTAACGACAAAAGTTTAGAAGTTATTTATAAGCGGAAGGCTTACGAAAATTGTAAATAATTTACAGCATAACCGAAATTTTGAACGGGTTAGAATATAAAATACCTTACATTTACAGGTCAACTCTGTTGTACAAATTACTACTCTCAACTTTTTTTTAAAATAATTTAAAAATAAATTACATTTCAGCTTAACTGAAGTTGGTTAAGTCTATTCATTCTGGTTGATTGATTCCAGGAATTATATTTGCAGCAAGTGTCAAAGTTTGTGCAAAGCTGCTGGGCTGATATGAGCCATGTTTTTGTATCAGGATTATTTAAAATATCTAAGATAACGTTCTTTTATTATTTAGTTTTTCTGTTATTGAGTATTACTTAGTTTATAACAAAATTTTCAAAGCACGATTGATCATTTAAAGCACTTTATACTTTAACCTCCTCACTACTCTTTTAATCTCTCTTTATTTGTTTCAGCCAACTTTGGGGTACACTAAATCAATCACTTTTTAATGTTCTGTGCCTTCCTCGTAGCCCAGTATTGCTTCATTCGTTGTGATCTTGCTTTTCTTTCTTCGTCAGAGATTTGGATCGTTCGCTTGGATTTGACTTTGCCTTGGAACCGTTGCTTCTTGTCCTTGGTTATTGTTTTGGCTTTTCTGTCCATACTCTTTTAATACTTTATAATATTTTTTTTAACGTTAATACTTTATGCTATTATTTATGCTAATTTATGCTAATGAGGGCGAGGATCAGCGTAAACGATAAGGGAAAAGCAACGGGAGCAACTGCGGCTAGAACTAAGAAACTTAAGTACGCAGTTCAGAAACTGACCGGTGCTTTAGCCACATCGAACACCGAGCCCCTTTGTCATTGTCAAAAAAGGAATGATCTCTAACACATATCGTGTAATCACAATTTGCTGTGAAACATTAAAATTTTATTGAAAGTTAAAACGTCTAAATTTTACTAAAATACCCAAGTCAGGAATATCTTTAAATGGGTTTAATTTTTCATTCCTTTCCGGTTTTCATAATTTTACTAAAAGCGACTTGTTTTAAAAAATATTTTAATTTTGTTTTACAAGTTGATTTAAACAGCAAATCAAAAGTACTTCAACAAAAATCATAAGTAATTAGAACTATTAAAAACTTCATTAAATACATTAAAACATTAGTCAGTTAATACTTTTGTATTGTTCTCATTAAACAAATCTCTATTTGATTACGTATTTTAATAAAATCGTTAAAGTCATATCGTGTGGTGGCCTAACCAGAGTGGTAAAGGCAAAAATGCAATATTTGTTCCAATAAAGGGAATTCCAAGCTAGGCTACCAGGAAAGGCAGGATATTACTCCATATTGTCTTGTGATATTGAATTTAAAATGTATTTGCCCTTCCTTATGAGGAGATTAAATATTACGCAATATCTAACAAAATTAACAACAAAAATTTATTATTTGAAAATGTATTAAAAGTTTCGTTTGTAACCTCATTAAAGAAATTTTCTTAGAGATTGTGTACAGAATATCAGGGTAAAGCTGTTCTAAAACAATTGTGTTGTGTATGCCTTAAAATGTATTTTCGGAGTAAAGTTTTTTTTTTTTTGTGCTTAACGTCCGACTATTGTGCACACTTGGGCTAATGCAGACGATAGGATGATTTATAGCGTATGAAAATGCCAAGCCCTGGCCGGGAATCGAACCCGGGTCCCCGGGGTGAAAGCCCAGTACGCTATCAACTAGGCCACCGAGGCGGCTTATTGAACTGAGTTCATTCTTTGCAGATTATTGTTGGTCTTATTGCTGTTGTTTATTTTGTGAACAAAAAACCCTTTAAATATAATTTCACTTTGATAATAGATATCGAAACATTACTTTAGTCACAGTTTTTGTCTGAGTATCACATAAATGTAACATTAAAATTTCTAAACAGTCAGAATCTATTTTAGGTACTTTTAACGAAAATATTGGCATAAGAAATGTTCGTTTGTTTTTAAATACAGCTGTTTTTGGAAATTAACTTCCATCGTGTCACCGAGGTAGATCGTATTTTTTTCCCTAAACATCCATGCTTTCTACCAGTTAGACTAATGAGAACGAGGGATCAGCGTTAACTGTAAGGGAAAAGTTAAGGGAGTAACTGCGGCTCGAACTAAGAACCCTAAGGTGCGCAGCTGAGAGACGCAGCAGACTGCTTTAGAAATCAACAGTAAAAATAACATTATCTCTTATATAAAAGGCAATGTCCTGACTGACTGACTGATCAACGTACAGCCCAAACTGTAAAACCTAGAGACTTGAAATTTTGAGGATAACTTCGTTTTAATATGTAAGCGCGTACTAAGAAAGGATTTTGCAAAAAAATGATTTTAACTCCATTAAACTACATACCCAATCCAAATTTAATAAACAACGTACAGCCAATACTAGAGACTTGAAAATGTACCTTCTAACAACATTGTCGAGATGCACTGAAAAACGATTTTCCAGTATGCAACCCCTAAAAAGGTAAACATGAGGTACAACCATTTTTATTGGAAGAAATATGTTTTTCATCTGACCTTCTTAAAATTTAACATAGTCACTCTTAAGTATAAGTAATGAAATATATTTTTCACCTTTTCCTCAAAACGTATCCCCTAAAGAGATTGAAAAAATGTATAAAATATAAAAAAGGGGTACAATTTTGTATTGAAAAAATATTTTTTTTATCTTATATTCTAGAAATATGCTATGAAACACATATTTCAACATTTTTCTGAATTCATCCCCTAAAAGAATAAAAATGGAAAAAGAGTTATCGTGGGAGAAAAAAGAGTGTTTGCATTGGAGAAAAATATTTTGTATCAAGTTTTCTTAAAAGTAAACAAAATATTTTAAAACACAAATTATGATACACGCAATTCAGTATTTTCCCCCGAATTCATCCACTGAAAGGACAAAAATGTAGAATAGGTATAAATGTTTGTATTGGACAAAAATATTCTTGATCAGATTTTCTTAAATTCAAATGGAACACGTTTGAAGACAATAAAACAACATATTTTTTCATATTCACTGTAAAATAATCACGAGTTTAGATGATCACGCTTTTATTAATATATTTTTTTATGTTTCTAAATTATTACATTACTGAAACATTTTATGTTCCGTGGGCGAAGCCACGACGGGTAACGCTAGTATAATTATAAAAGTTCTATTTTTAAACTTCAAGTTGAAAAATAAAAATAACAGGAAAACATATTCATCAGGTACAGGATCAGTTAGTTTTAAAATTAGTTTAGAAATTAGTGCGCATTACTCACTAACGTGCTGTTAGAAACATAAAACAATAAACATTAACTGAAACGATAATTTAAATTTGCTAAATAGGACAGACGTCACCATCATTGTGTTTAAACCCCTGCACCGTATGGGTAACAAATAAACTACTTAAATTGAAACTTCCCACACGACCTACATGTCACGTTCACATACAAATTTGCTTTGCAAACTCAATCATTAAACTCATCATAAGCTCATCAACTGCAAATTATGTGTGCTCGTTGTAAAACAATTCTAGTTACTTCTACGTAATTGCAATTTGATCGGTAATTATACGCGATAACTTTCTGCACAAGTAGGCCTACACGTATCGGTAGCCACGGGCTCCCCCCCCTTTCCGGCATTTTGGCAGAATTGTTTCTAAACCATATTGAAAATGAATTTTAATAATCGGATAGGAACCACAATAGAGAAAAAGTAGTTTTTTATTACAGGTATGTGGACGATATAATAGTACTTTTCGAAGGCAATAGTAGACTATTTAAAAAGTTTCAATAAATTCCTTAATACAATACATCCGGACTTTCATTTCACGCTGGAAGAAGAGACCGATAATACATTAAATTTTCTTGGCTATCCATTTCAAAAGTAAACAATAGTTCCAAATACAGTGTTTATAGGAAACCTACCACAACCAGCCAAACAATACATTCTTCATCCCACCATCCATACAATATAAAAATGGCAGCTTACAATAGTTTGGTACACAGGTTAATTTCACTCCCTATAGACAAAGGAAGCTATGGAAATGAAGTGAACATCATTAAGTACATAGCTGTTTCTAACGGATATAAAAGCTCAATTGTTGACAGGCTTATTGCCAAACACAAAAACAAAAATAAAAAAATCGTTCCTGATAAACAAAATACGGAATATGGTTCAACTTTAAGCCAACCCTAAAAAAAGAATTATCCAAAGAAAATATAAATGTCTCTTTCATAACAAGTAATAAGTTATCAACATTATTAAAGAAGCCAGTTGCAAATACAAGTGGAGATAACTGGCATATACAAAATGAAATGTAGTGATTGCCCAAGCTTCTATATCGGTCAGACATCTCGCTCTTTTAAGAAAATATTTAAAGAACACATACCCAGAAGTGCAAACCCGACAAAGTCGGCTTTCGTAGAACATCTTATGGACAAAAACCATAAATTCGAAGACATCCATACCAACATGGAAATACGATAAAAGCAGTTATATGAATGCGATTGAAGAGTTTGAGATTTACAAGAGCCAAAAATCAGACCCCAGAACATCCTCAATGAAAAACTTTAATTTAAATCAAATTTAATATCAAACATATATGGGGTGCCTACAGGTTCGTCAGAACATCAGGGTACCTTCACGCCTCATACTTTCCATTTTAAGGTTTTACAGTAAAATAAAACTGACTTAAAACCAATAATAGTGTTATAAACAAAATTTTAGGAGCAGTAGAAAATGAAACCGCGAGAGTGCAGCACAATGCAGGCATAAGAGACAAATAATTGATTGTGTATGTATCAAAACAGCTGTTGTTAAGAAAACGTGTTGAAAGTATCTATAAATCTATAGTTGAAAACTATTTAAATTATTACTGTATCAAAAAATTAAACAATTATTGACCGAATCAGTTTTGGAAGTAGAATCTAAATAGGCCTCTAAATGTAAATTTTATATAAAAGACTCTGATTTTAATAAACAGTAAGTACTGCAGTTTAATTTAGGTATGTAATGTAAAATCCGGTTATAGTAGATTTCATTTGTAAATATCTCAGTAAGGTACAATGTTACAACTCAGACATTAATTTTATACGTTGTAAGCTAGTTGTAAATACGAACATACCACAAAGAAAAGCCTTTTGTATTAAATAACCTACTGATAATATAATAAATGACATTGATTTATATCATTTATATATATATATATATAGAGAGAGAGAGAGAGAGAGAGAGAGAGGGGGGGGAGAGAGAGTAGGTGCACCTATTGAGAGGATTCAGACGTCCCTCGCGGTACCCGAGTATAATACACACTTACACTTACAATACTACACTTACGACTTTTATACTTTACACTCACACTTAAATTTAGGGAGGCGATAATAGCTCAATGTGCTTTTCGCCTTAAATAAATAAATAAATAAATATATATATATATATATATATATATATATATATATATATATACAAGCAAATATAAAATTATACATATACATATATATTATTATCTGCGTATAGACCCTGTTGGATCACGCAAAGCACTCCGACTCATGTCTTGCACCTTCTAATCCTCCACACCTCCCTCATCTTGTTCCCATGGATCCTCTTCCGCTCCTCCGTCCATTTTACCCCTGCTCTCTTTGGGATTTCATTCTCTGGGACCTTCCAACCGAGCATCTTTCTCCTATATGTGTTCCTGTCTTCAACGTCTGTTGAGTCTATTTCTGCGTCATGTAGGTCTATTCTGACTTGTGCGATCCACGACGTTCTTGATTTGTATATATATATATATATATATATAGAGAGAGAGAGAGAGAGAGAGAGAGAGAGAGAGAGAGATAGATAGACAGACAGACAGACAGAGAGAGAGAGAGAGAGAATGTAGGTAACACGACTACACTACATTTTATTTACCGTATTTTTTTCTTAACGTCCATATTTTATGGCGGTTAGACTAACGAGGACGAAGGATCAGAGTAAGGGAAATGCAACGGGAGTAACTGCGGCTCGAACTAAGAACCTATGCATGCGCAGTTCAGAGACGCAGCAGACTGACCGGTGCCTTAGCACATCGACCACCAGAACTAAACTATACTACGCTACTGTAAACTCCAGTCTCACGTACGGTCACCATGACGCATAAAGCTGTCCAAGCTAACAGGATACAATATTGTGTTATTAATTAATACCCAATTAGTTATAGTAACACATTTAGTTCTTTGTATTCCTTATAGTTAAACACAACAAATTTAATATTAATGTTATTCAATATTAAATATTAAAATAACAATGCTGTAATTATTTTATTGTTACTATTTAAATTTATCGTAAGCAATGACACCTCTTGGAATAGTAAGCCTATTATCAAAAGAACAGCTGTGCAGTAAAATCAGCTGTTTAGGTTAACATTACCTACAATCTCCACATCACCGTAGAGTAACAATTTCCTTTGCGTATTAGACCTTATAATGTTATATTTTATAATTAATAATGAGTACATTTAATTTGTTGTAGGCCGGTGCTCATTTCATAGTCCCAGATTACATGTTCCCACGGAAGTGCGTTCATAAATTTCTAGTTACGAAATATGATCACGTTATTTAATTTAATGAGCTGAATTACTCAGTCATTTCACTAAAGTTTCAACTGCCATGACGCTCGGAAATGTTTCTCCGAGTGCAGTGGCCAGTGGGTTATAATCCAGTATCGATACATAAACCGCTGCGATACAAGCGATTTCAATTAATGTCAAATAGATCATTACGAAATTTACAGATCCGATTATTGTCATCTGTAACATAGATTTAGTCGCGCGAATAAACATTGTTATCCGATAAATACACGGCATTCAATGAGTGGGTGGAAACAGTTGTCGCCATGTGTGCTGAACACGTTTTGTTTGAAACCGAAGTCCAATATGGTGGCCAGCGGTCAGTTCAACTCGGCACAATAGATTCGTCCGACATCAGCTGTTTAAAATCATCTGTACGTTATGAAATAATTTATCAGTGACAATGTGGAGTCTATAAAAAAAATTTTTCGTTTCATTTTTCTTACATTCATGTCCAGGATAAAAAAAATGTAAGAGTAATTAGGATACTTGTTTCTGAACGCGTAAAATTATATTTTTTATGACGCGCACGACGTTCTTGGCTGTAATTTCTCAATATATATTTTTGTAATTTTTAAGTAGTTATTTTTCTGACAACGGTTAGATTAAATATTTTTAAAAAACATATTGTGGAAATTGTACGATTTAAAAAAAGCTTCATATTTATTTTTACCAAACTAATAAACTTAAATATTGTAGATATATAAACTCAAAGGGAACATCCAATTAGAACTGCAGTTATCATTATTGTAATATATGTGTATGGAATTATCAATGTAGTCAATGCTATATCGTTATTTATAAAACTTAACTAATTCATTTTATACATCAAATTAATCGAAGTATTACTAATTATTAGGAATCATCGATAAAAAAATTCAAAATTGTGACGTCATAAAAAACATTTCGGAGTTAATATGACACAGAATATCGTGTCAAGATGCTGGTACTGTTCCTGTGGGAGTTCAGAAAGTTACGATGTTGACCCATCGGCAAATTGGGAAGATGGGATTGGCAGAGACCTCTGATTGCAAATATTTGAAATAAGAAGAGAGAAAACGTAGTGATGTACTATATGCGGCTGGAAAGTCATCAAACCCTTGAAATTTCATTTGTTATTGTACAAACGACATTACAAAAACTACAAACAATATTATAGTCAGTTTATCAAATAATCAAAGGAAAATTGATTGAAATAAAATATAAACACAACTTACAATTAAATTCATAAAAATATGTAAATATACAAAATGTAAAGACAATATTATATCTTAACTCTTTTATGTTATTGTTAACGTTTGAAAATGAAATAAAAGAAAGAATTTGAAGTAGAATTTGCCAAAGTATTACAAACAATAACAATTAAACAAGTATCAAAATATTAACAACAGTAGCTCACCTGAGAAACACATCTAAAAATATAGCAAGATAGTAAACACATCTACAAATATAGCAAGATAATAAACACATCTACAAATACAGCAAGATAATAAACACATCTACAAATATAGCAAGATAGTAAACACATCTACAAATATAGCAAGATAGTAAACACATCTACAAATATAGCAAGATAGTAAACACATCTACAAATATAGCATGATAGTAAACACATCTACAAATATAGCAAGATAATAAACACATCTACAAATATAGCATGATAGTAAACACATCTACAAATATAGCATGATAGTAAACACATCTACAAATATAGCAAGATAATAAACACATCTACAAATATAGCAAGATAGTAAACACATCTACAAATACAGCAAGATAATAAACACATCTACAAATATAGCAAGATAGTAAACACATCTACAAATATAGCAAGATAGTAAACACATCTACAAATATAGCAAGATAGTAAACACATCTACAAATATAGCAAGATAATAAACACATCTACAAATACAGCAAGATAGTAAACACATCTACACATATAGCAAGAAAGTAAATACATCTACAAATATAGCAAGATAGTAAACACATCTACAAATATAGCAAGATAATAAACACATCTACAAATATAGCAAGATAGTAAACACATCTACAAATATAGCAAGATAATAAACACATCCACAAATATAGCAAGATAGTAAACACATCTACAAATACAGCAAGGTAGTAAACACATCTACACATATAGCAAGATAGTAAATACATCTACAAATATAGCAAGATAGTAAACACATCTACAAATATAGCAAGATAATAAACACATCTACAAATATAGCAAGATAGTAAACACATCTACAAATATAGCAAGATAGTAAACACATCTACAAATATAGCAAGATAGTAAACACATCTACAAATATAGCAAGATAATAAACACATCTACAAATATAGCATGATAGTAAACACATCTACAAATACAGCAAGGTAGTAAACACATCTACACATATAGCAAGATAGTAAATACATCTACAAATATAGCAAGATAGTAAACACATCTACAAATATAGCAAGATAATAAACACATCTACAAATATAGCAAGATAGTAAACACATCTACAAATATAGCAAGATAATAAACACATCTACAAATATAGCAAGATAGTAAACACATCTACACATATAGCAAGATAGTAAACACATCTACAAATATAGTAAGATAGTAAACACATCTACAAATATAGCAAGATAATAAACACATCCACAAATATAGCAAGATAGTAAACACATCTACAAATATAGCAAGGTAGTAAACACATCTACACATATAGCAAGATAGTAAACACATCTACAAATATAGCAAGATAATAAACACATCCACAAATATAGCAAGATAGTAAACACATCTACAAATACAGCAAGGTAGTAAACACATCTACACATATAGCAAGATAGTAAACACATCTACAAATATAGCAAGATAATAAACACATCCACAAATATAGCAAGATAGTAAACACATCTACAAATACAGCAAGGTAGTAAACACATCTACACATATAGCAAGATAGTAAATACATCTACAAATATAGCAAGATAGTAAACACATCTACAAATATAGCAAGATAATAAACACATCTACAAATATAGCAAGATAGTAAACACATCTACAAATATAGCAAGATAATAAACACATCTACAAATATAGCAAGATAGTAAACACATCTACACATATAGCAAGATAGTAAACACATCTACAAATATAGCAAGATAGTAAACACATCTACAAATATAGCAAGATAGTAAACACATCTACAAATACAGCAAGATAATAAACACATCTACAAATATAGCAAGATAGTAAACACATCTACAAATATAGCAAGATAGTAAACACATCTACAAATATAGCAAGATAGTAAACACATCTACAAATATAGCAAGATAATAAACACATCTACAAATATAGCATGATAGTAAACACATCTACAAATACAGCAAGGTAGTAAACACATCTACACATATAGCAAGATAGTAAATACATCTACAAATATAGCAAGATAGTAAACACATCTACAAATATAGCAAGATAATAAACACATCTACAAATATAGCAAGATAGTAAACACATCTACAAATATAGCAAGATAATAAACACATCTACAAATATAGCAAGATAGTAAACACATCTACACATATAGCAAGATAGTAAACACATCTACAAATATAGCAAGATAGTAAACACATCTACAAATATAGCAAGATAATAAACACATCCACAAATATAGCAAGATAGTAAACACATCTACAAATATAGCAAGGTAGTAAACACATCTACACATATAGCAAGATAGTAAACACATCTACAAATATAGCAAGATAATAAACACATCCACAAATATAGCAAGATAGTAAACACATCTACAAATACAGCAAGGTAGTAAACACATCTACACATATAGCAAGATAGTAAACACATCTACAAATATAGCAAGATAGTAAACACATCTACAAATATAGCAAGATAGTAAACACATCTACAAATATAGCAAGATAATAAACACATCTACAAATACAGCAAGATAATAAACACATCTACAAATACAGCAAGATAATAAACACATCTACAAATATAGCAAGATAGTAAACACATCTACAAATATAGCAAGATAGTAAACACATCTACAAATATAGCAAGATAATAAACACATCTACACATATAGCAAGATAGTAAACACATCTACACATATAGCAAGATAGTAAACACATCTACAAATATAGCAAGATAGTAAACACATCTACAAATATAGCAAGATAATAAACACATCCACAAATATAGCAAGATAGTAAACACATCTACAAATACAGCAAGGTAGTAAACACATCTACAGATATAGCAAGATAGTAAATACATCTACAAATATAGCAAGATAGTAAACACATCTACAAATATAGCAAGATAATAAACACATCTACAAATATAGCAAGATAGTAAACACATCTACAAATATAGCAAGATAATAAACACATCTACAAATATAGCAAGATAGTAAACACATCTACACATATAGCAAGATAGTAAACACATCTACAAATATAGCAAGATAGTAAACACATCTACAAATATAGCAAGATAGTAAACACATCTACAAATATAGCAAGATAGTAAACACATCTACAAATATAGCAAGATAGTAAACACATCTACAAATATAGCAAGATAGTAAACACATCTACAAATATAGCAAGATAATAAACACATCTACAAATATAGCAAGATAGTAAACACAACTACAAATATAGCAAGATAGTAAACACATCTACAAATATAGCAAGATAGTAAACCCATCTACAAATGTTGCAAGATAGTAAACCCATCTACAAATATAGCAAGATAGTAAACCCATCTACAAATATAGCAAGATAGCTATATCTGTATAGTTAGTTGTAACCAATCTACAAATATAGAAAGATAGTAAACCCATCTACAAATATAGCAAGATAGTAAACCTATCTACAAATATAGCAAGATAGTAAACCTATCTACAAATATAGCAAGATAGTAAACCAGTAGAATCAATTCTTTTGTAGATAGTATAGTTAATTTTGTAGGCATATTAAGCAAATAAAATACAAATAAATAAAACACTTTTTTATATAAAATAGTTTATTATAAAAAGTACATTTACAACATAAAGCAATAAAATTTTATTAAATTCAAAAGATAAATTTTTAGTATATGTAATTATTGAAATTTAAGAACCATCTAAAAAGATATGTGCATGATTGGTGCACAAGATACTGATTTCACTGTTAAAAATATACAGTGTTAAAAAAAATACGCTCTAGAATCCAGTACCTTCCTTCTCTCCCCTCTCTTCCCATCAACTTTTAAACACACTGAATCCTTCAAATATAAATAAAAGTTCGAAAGAATTTTTTGATGAAAATGTTGGAAAACGTTAAGAAGGGCAGAGAATATCAATTACTGATAAAACTTTTATATATAAAGTTTTCACATAAAGTTTCCACATAGCGATGAAAATTAAATTTACGTTTCGCAAATTTTACCCAAACATTAATAAAAACTTGGAAGAGATAATCTTTAACGTGTAAGAGGATGAGATTTAAAATGTAAAGATCATTTGATTTTACCTTACAAAATAAAAGTTTTCTTTTAAAATTATTTCTACTAAACTTTACTTAATAAATTTTAAACATGTAGAAAGGTTATATATTGGTGGAAATAAAAATTATTTTACGTATCATGATAGGATCAGTATGTTTTCTTAAACAAAACTTGTTTACCAATAATATGCTTATAATTTTATATATATATATATATATATATATATATATATATATATATAAACTACAAGGTTGATGTGGCTAAGGCTGTTGCGGTCAGTCTGCTGCATCTCTGAACTGCGCACCTTAAGGTTCTTAGTTCTGACCGCAGTTATTCTCGTTGCTTCCTTTTTGTAAATTATTTATTAAGATTATTATGATTTTAAGTCTTAATTATAGGCTGATCCTTTTGGTATGGCGTTAGGTTATTATTTAAATATACTTTTATTTTCTCATGTACGACGATATCTGCAGGAGTACCCCAAGGAAGTTTACTGAGGCGAATTGTGCATTTCTGTACACTCGTGATGTACCAAGGAATGAGGAATCTGTTATAGCTACGTTTGTGGATGATGCAGCAACAATGGCTTCTAGTGACAGATTTGAACAGTCAACAAGACTACAAGCAGCCTTGGATGACGTCAGTGGTTGTACCAAAAATGGATAATTAGATTAAATAAAATGAAATCATCACACCCAAGTCCCAATACCGGTATTGGTGAACTCTCAAATAATTCATTATGGAAACACTTCAAAGTATCTGGGGATGCTGAACATCGATGGACAGAGAATATTAAAGAGCAGAAGGAAGAATTGAATATAAAATCTAAGGAAGTGTACGGGCTACTTGGAAGGCAGTCAGAGAGTCATTATATAATGATTGACCTATATAAGCAAACCCTAAAGCGTATCTGGAACCATGGCATTCAGCTTTGGTGGTGTGCCAAGCAAAATAATGTTAGAGTTATTCAGAATAAAGTAGTCAGGAACATTGTAAGGGCTCCATGGTACATCAGAAATTACATCATACATCACGATTTGAAAAGTTGTCAGTTGTCAGTGAAATTATAATATTTGCCGTGAAACACAAGAAACGCTTCCACCAACATGTGAACCTACAAGTTGTTCAACGATCTGGTGAGACGGCTAAGAGGAGTCAAGTCAAGCGATCTGGTGAGACGGCTAAGAGGAGTCAAGGCATGCGATCTGGTGAGACGGCTAAGAGGAGTCAAGGCATGCGATCTGGTGAGACGGCTAAGAGGAGTCAAGGCATGCGATCTGGTGAGACGGCTAAGAAGTGTCAAGGCATGCGATCTGGTGAGACGGCTAAGAAGAGTCAAGGCATGCGATCTGGTGAGACGGCTAAGAAGAGTCAAGGCATGCGATCTGGTGAGACGGCTAAGAAGAGTCAAGGCATGCGATCTGGTGAGACGGCTAAGAAGAGTCAAGGCATGCGATCTGGTGAGACGGCTAAGAAGAGTCAAGCCATGCGATCTGGTGAGACGGCTAAGAAGAGTCAAGCCATGCGATCTGGTGAGACGGCTAAGAAGAGTCAAGGCATGCGATCTGGTGAGACGGCTAAGAAGAGTCAAGCCATGCGATCTGGTGAGACGGCTAAGAAGAGTCAAGGCATGCGATCTGGTGAGACGGCTAAGAAGAGTCAAGCCATGCGATCTGGTGAGACGGCTAAGAAGAGTCAAGCCATGTGATCTGGTGAGATGGCTAAGAAGAGTCAAGCCATGCGATCTGGTGAGACGGCTAAGAAGAGTCAAGACATGCGGTCTGGTGAGACGGTTAAGAAGAGTCAAGCCATGCGATCTGGTGAGACGGCTAAGATGATTCAAGCAATGCGATCTGGTGAGACGGCTAAGAAAAGTCAAGCCATGTGATCTGGTGAGACGGCTAAGAAGAGTCAAGCCGTGCGATCTGGTGAGACGGCTAAGAAGAGTCAAGCTATGCGGTCTGGTTTTGTACGGAAGGAAGAAGTTTTCATTATATCCACGTGAGCACAAAATGAGTGTTTTAGGGAAAGTTACTTGGTAACTGTAAAGTTAGTTGTAACATGTCTGTAATAATAAAAAAATATACGAGGTAAATAGAACGTACGGTAACAGTAAAAAAATCGATCATAAGATTTGATTCATGTCTTTCAAGTACGTTCATAACAACGTCATAACAAGTGTTTTTTTTAATGGATTTGTGTTTGATGTTAATGGGTGTTTGTTAAGTGTATAGTTGAGAGATAAAATAAATTGACGATTTTCAATTACGTTTTCTTTTAAGGTATAGCTTTTAATTAATTTCTGAGGATATTTAAAACAAATCATTTCAAAACACTTTAAAAATTAGCTAGATTTTTATCAAAATCAGTTCGAACGATTTTTATATTTTTTTCAAATATAGTTCTTAGGTACTCAAATAAAAAACAAAACATATGGTACATCTACTTGTCTTATAGGATTCATAATAAAAATGAGAGTAACAATTATTTTAAAAAGTAAATTTAAATAAATGTAGTAACTAATTTTATTTAGAATATATGAACATTTTTTGTCGCGTTTATCAATAAGAAGAATAAATATTTTTGAAGTTGTACAGGTAATAGAAATTCCTGTTTATTATTATTTACAGTTTTTTTTATAAAATATACTTGTTGTTTCTGGTATAAAGACAATATGTAAATTAGTGAGATATGTGTAAATTTCTCAACTTTCTGAGAACCTGTAAAATTCATTCAAGCATAATTTATCTAAAATGCTTTAAATTTTAGGTTACATTAATTGATAAACCCTGTACATTTATCAATGCAGTGAATAAGCAATTTGTTTTGTAAATGAAAAAAATAAAACTACTTTATGATGTTAATGTCCGACTATTTTAACTTGTCTATAAATAAATTATGTTCACCCTTTAATTTTGTTATTAAAGCAGTATCCGAGCAGAATACAGTTTCCTGCCAAAGTGTTTACCTAACGGGACAGTCTTTTTATTTGCCTCATAAAGCGTGTCTACTTTCATGGCAGACAAAGGATACACCTGATAACAGACTCATCCTTTCTCAATGACTAAATATTTACTTATTTAACATCGGGTCAACGTCCTCTGTCTGGGACAACTGGTATTTGTGATGCATTTTACAGTTAATATGAAATTTGTAAAGTTTTTAACTCACACACGCGCGCGCTCGCACACACACAAGTAATCTAGACGTTGGAATCTGCTCTCATTTTAAGATCCCAGATCTCAGATATGTATCGTGCAAGATGGCCGCTCCAATAGATCATTTTCTTCTACCAACGAGTGTTTCTTCTTAATATTTTTATCTTTGCGGTTAAGTTTCTTTTAAATTTGAAGTTGAAAACGTTAATAGGAAATGAAGGTGAAAATCTTAGTCCGGAAGCGAAATTTTTTTTGGGACACGGTGGTCGATGCGGTAACGTTAAGAAAAAAAAAGATGGTTATTTAATGAAGTCATTCTTATATTAAGCCCCAAATTCCGTAACAACCAATTACTCCACATCAGGGATGAAACTCTTTACCAAAAAACCGAAACACTATTAGACACAATAAAAAAAAGGAGAATTGATTTTTATGGGCACATCTTCCGAATAGACAAAAATAGACTAACCAAAAAAAAATATTTGTCTACTTTCGCAATTAAAGAGCCAAACCACTTTGGTTTAGAGAAACGGAGAAAGACATAACAGAACTGCAGATCACTAACACTATGCTCATGGACAGAACAGACAAAACAATAACCAAGGACAAGAAGCAACGGTTCCAAGGCAAAGTCAAATCCAAGCGAACGATCCAAATCTCTGACGAAGAAAGAAAAGCAAGATCACAACGAATGAAGCGATACTGGGCTACGAGGAAGGCACAGAACATTAAAAAGTGATTGATTTAATGTACCCCAAAGTTGGGTGAAACAAATAAAGAGAAAAGTCATTCTTCTAAATAAACCTTAAAACTAATAATTAATTTTGGCAAATAGATTTTTATTTTTTCATTATTACCTAAAAAACTACACTGTGTAGTTTCTAGAAACAAGAAATGAACAAATACACACACTTACGTCATACTTTCTTTCTTAAAATAATTCCGTAAAGAAATAATTCCACACTTTTTTTTATTTTTTTAACGTCCGACTATTGTGCACACTTGGGCTAATGCAGACGATGGGATGATTGATAGCGTATGAAAATGCCAAGCCGTGGCCGGGAATCGAACCCGGGTCCTCGGGGTGAAAGCCTAGTACGCTATTCACTAGACCACCGAGGCGGCTCCACATGAAACACTTAATGACGACAAGAGTGCTTTCATATCGCTTACCATATATAAATTGTTTCAACATTGCCTTCGTCAACTTTTCTTGACGGCGAAAATTTCATTAAATTTGTAATGTAAATTTTCAAACGAGAAATTATTTTTACAAAAGGCTCTCTGAGTCGAGGCCGACAAGGAATATCGGAGCGATGATTTTTTTTCATTAAAGCACGGAAAGAGCTTTTAATTTGAAAGAAATTTATTCACAAAGTGTAAGGCATGCTTTTAAAGTTACAAATTGGATTTGTGTTCTCCTTGTACCGTCATACCCCCTGCTTTTGTTATGGCAGATAAACCTAAGTGTTGGTTATACCGACACAGTTTAGGGTGGAATATTGTTTCCGCAGTACTTGAACAATAATAGAATGTAATACATTTAAAAAGCTTATATTCTACTGAATATACGAACATTTTACGCCGGTCATGGTTCATGTTTTTACTATTGATGTAATTTAAAGAACATAGACTAGTTATTCAGAATTTAACGCTGATTATGATTGTGAAATAGGCCAAAACAGTGTAATAGAGAAAGTATTGTGTAAAAGTTACTTTTTAGAAATTCCAAGGTAAGGATGAACACGACGGTTGCACGGTTAAGCTTAGTCTTAGTATGCGAACTCTAGATACCTGACGAATTATACTTTTATTTAGCCTTACCTATACATTTGAGGTGCTGTATGGGTGGATATCATACTTCCGTAGCTGTTCGTGGGACCAAATAGTAGGTACCATTAAAAACAAAAACCTTGGGAACATGTAGAAGTAACTTTAGGCAGGGGACTTGGAAAAAGAGGAAACAGAGGCTGCACTGAATCCCGTTGAATCCATCTGTGAAGTATGAAACCTATCAGGAATCAGTCCATTGATTGATCAGTCATAGAATCAAAGACAGAGGGGGGGATAATAGGGATTACTACAGGAGGTCACTGGAGTTGTTCTTAATCCCTTAGAACCCACGAATAGTGAATCATAGCAGAACAAATCGATTTTTGTGCAAAATTTAAATCTAATATATATATATATATATATATATATATATATATATATATATATATATATATATATATATATATATATAAAGGCAATGTCCTGACTGACTGACTGATCAACTTACAGCCCAAACTGTAAAACCTAGAGACTAGAAATTTTGAGGATACCTTCGTTTTAATATGTACGCGCGTACTAAGAAAGGATTTTGCAAAAAATTGATTTTAACTCCATTAAACTACTTACCCAGTCCAAATTTAATAAACAACGTACAGCCAATACTATTATAGCTAGAGACTTGACATTTTCAAGGTACATTCTTACAACAATGTCAAGGTGCACTAAAAAAGGATTTTGTAAAGATTTGATTTTAACACCATTAAACTACTAACCCAGTCCAAATTTAATAATCAACGTACAACCAATACTATTATAGCTAGAGACTTGAAATTTTCAGGGTACCTTCTTACAACACTGTCGAGATGCACTGAAAAAGGGGTGCACTGAAAAACGATTTTCCAGTATGCAACCCCTATAGAGGTAAACATGAGGTACAACAATTTTTATTGGAAAAATATGTTTTTCATCTGACCTTCTTAAAATGTAACATAGTCACTCTCAAGTATAAGTAATGAAATATATTTTTCACCTTTTCCCCAAAACGCATCCCCTAAAGATATTGAAAGAAGGTATAAAATATAAAAAAGGGGTACAATTTTGTATTGAAAAAATATTTTTTTTTATCTTATATTCTAGAAATATGCCATGAAACACATATTTCAACATTTTTCTGAATTCATCCCCTAAAAGAATAAAAATGGAAAAAGAGTTATCATGGGAGAAAAAAGAGTGTTTGCATTGAAGAAAAATATTTTTTATCAAATTTTCTTAAAAGTAAAGAAAATATTTTAAAACAAATTATGGTACACGCAATTCATTATTTCCCCCCCCCCCGAATTCATCCACTGAAAGGACAAAAATATAGAATCGGTATAAATGTTTGTATTAGACAAAAATATTCTTGATCAGATTTTCTTAAATTCGAATGGAACACGTTTGAAGACAATAAAACAACATATTCAGGTTATAATATTCTTTCGTATTCACTGTAAAATAATCACGAGTTTAGATGATCACGCTTTTATCATCTGTTGGGCGAAGCCGCGACAGGTAATGCTAGTCTGGTATAATAATCGATCATAGTAATAGCTTGGACGATTCCGTTAACCAGCGAAATTCGTTCAACTTTTTCGAAATGGTTGTCACTTGAAATCTTTAAAAAAATCATAAATCTTGTCTTAATTTGTTTTAATGATGATTTCACCATCTTAATGAATGTTAAAAACTGCATATATTAGCTTTTTGAATTATCAAAATCCATTGAAACTGAGGAATTGTTTGACGGCAGTCAGGGTTTAATTTCGTATCTTCATTATTGCAACAGCCACCGGACCACATATTTAAGTAATTAGGATTATGCCAATTCTTCCCGTCAGTGGTCTATCCACTCATAAAAGCTACCACGGTTTCGAAACTCTATAGTTTCATCTTCAGGCCGTTATACAAAATGTTAAATCCCTTTGTCGAGGTCGTCACAAAGTCAAACAAAACATTAAAACACACATCACAAACACTGAGCACAATTACACGTTTAAAATATTCACCATGAAATTCGGCTTGACCAAGCTACATACGCGACTCGTACGTCGTTACATTCCGGACTCTTTTTTTCTTTTCTTTTTTTTAAAGCTTAAAATATTTATTTTTTACATTCATAATATATTAGAATAAATATATTTTTTTATTAATCTAAAACGCTCAATTACCTGTCTGTCTGTCATGTGCACCGCCTTATCACAATTACCAACCTAACAAAACAAAATCACAACAATTTGTAATCTGCGATTACATTTTAAATTAGTTAACATGTTAGTTCATTTTTAGGTTAAGATTCTCCCGAAATAGGGTCCGGAATGTAACGACGTATGAGTCGCGTATGTAGCTTGGCCAAGCCGCGAATTTCATCGTGATTATTTTAATCGTGTAATTGTGCTCAGTGTTTGTGATGTATGTTTTAATGTTTTGTTTGATTTTGAGACGACCTCGACAGAGAGATTTAACATTTTGTATAACGGCCTGAAGATGAAACGATAGAGTTTCGACACCGCGGTAGCCTTTACGAGGTGAGTGAATAGGTCATAATCCTAATTATTCGCATTTTCAGTTTGAATGTTTAAAATCCTATTATGTGCAGATTATGACGGTGAATCAGAATTTAAAAATGGTAACAAACAGAAAATACTTTTCCGAAGTCGCTTCTATCACGAGACAGTCAGCGAGACAGCTGCGATTACTTAACTTCTTGTGAAAATGTAGAAGTACTCTTTCAACTTGAAAACTCAAAAGGGTTACATTCTCTGGCATGTGTTGATGAGTTGTGTGGAGTTAGCGGTGCCTTTTGTTAAGTGAATTACTCAAATTCCTTGCTTTTACAAGTGCATACCCGTATCACAGGTCTGCCTTTAGTAAGGGCGGTTTTGGCCAAGTTGCGGATTTCGGATGCTGTTAAATACCTGAACAAGTAGAAGTTTCACAATATGGGTGAACCGACTTCATGGTAGCGGTGAAAAGAGAAAAATTTGTTAGAAAACCGTTACAAACTTTCGTTGTTGTTGCAAAATAACTTTCACGTTTACACAATGTTTAGCGGCCATATTGAAATTAACAGGTTGATGATATTACCTACATTTTTGTTCCTTACTTTTACTCGTGATTTTTTCAAACACAGACTTAATTAATGATCAAGTCATAAATAATGTCAATAAGTGATTTAGTAATTAGTAAATATTTATAACAAGGAATTTCCGGTAGAAATATAGGCTTATTTTCAAATTAATTATGATTAATTTTATTATATATTTATGACTATATTAAACTGTAATTAGTAAAGTATTACTTGGTTATTAATAATGATTATTCTTTTTTTTAATTAATAAAAAAAGAAGGATCATAATATTAATATTAAAACTATAATTATCTTTTATTTGACATTCCTTTAACAGTGTTTCCTATTTTTTTGTTTTCAACTTATTAAATATTGCCATTTCCAATATCAAAAATTGCTTACTGACTAATCTCGGATTCTAAAACCCAAAAAATCCATTTTTTTTTTTTTTATTTTAAGGCGAAAAGCACATTGAGGCTATTATCGCCTCCCTAAATGTAAGTGTGAGTGTAAAGTGTTAAGGTCGTAAGTGTAATGTAAGTGTAAGTGTGTATTAAAACTCGGGTAACGCGAGGGACGCCTAAATCCTATAAATATCTGCATGGACTTCAGACTAATTAACATAAAAAATTTAAAACTATTGAAGTAATATCAGATACAAATAAACCTTTCTCAACACTATATAGAGTGCAAGTTACTGATCGAGTCAGACAACTCATGTGGGATACAAAAGTAGACAAGCTGGTTAACGCTGCCAAGGTAAAATAAGACCGCTTAATTTTATGCAACAATTAAGGGCATTTCAAGGTCAGCCGGCCAGGGCGTGTCTGCAGTATGCCGATATTTATCGTAACACTCCCCCACTGTAATTATACCTGTCGATAGTAGTCGAGGATTCGTTCCTTTCCGATGTACGTTTCTCGTTTCGTGTTTGCCGGCAAGTTTTATTTGCCTCGGTCGGTTATAAAGTATTGTGTTTGCAAAAAAAACCAAAGAAGCAGTTATAAGATACACACAATAGTGTTATATGTGCTTTGGCTAATATATTTTGTAACAAACACAAATAATTTACATTTTATTTTCACGTAATATCGTTGTTATATCACAAACATGTTTGTCTTTGAGAACTACTAGTGTATGCGGGTTTAAACAGTTCTTCTTCTTTTCGTTTCACCCTCTTTGGGGTACGCTGAATCAATCATTTCTTGCTCGCTGTACTCTTCTTTGTTCCCAGTAGCTCTTCATTCTTTCCGATCTTCTTTTCCTCTCCTCTTCCGAAATGACAGGTTTAGGTCTTATTTTGGTTTTATCTTGGAATCTTATTCTTTTTAAACAGTTCGTTATTCAAGCAAATAAGAAAATGTTTTCACTTTTATGTTCAATGACCGCTATAACGTTTAGTACAATTTCAGCAAATTAAATTTATCGGGTAAAAATAACTCAGTAAACAAGTAACTGAGAGCCTTTTGGTTTTCAGTAATTTGACTTCTGTTTGTTTGTATTATTTTAACCGATAAGTTCAAACATTTTAAACAAATTTTGTTTATAGTATTTCAATAATAGAAACGACAGAGGCAAAAGTATAAAGTACAAGGTCTCAAAATTGTTTTCATCTCCCCAGACAATTAATTTTGTTTTTTTGTTACATTTTTATACTTACAACAACAACACAAATAATAACATTATTAATAATAATAATACTGATAATAATAATGATAATGATAATGGTAATGGTAATGGTAATGGTAATGATAATGGTAATGGTAATGATAATGGTAATGATAATGATAATGATAATGATGATGATAATGATAATAATAATAATAATAAGCCCTAATAAATATTCATAAAAAAATACATAAAAACAATCACAGCACAATAATTTTTTGGTAACGTAATAGAAAAGAATTTCCCAAAACTAATACATTGAATTAGCAGCATAAAGACGAATATTACAAGAGTTTCCGCAAACTAATACACTGAATAAATAGAATATAAAGGGATATTATGATATGAGAATGAAGCGTGGAACAAATTTTATTTTGATAATAGATTAGAAAATTCAAAATGATGGCTGTCACACACTTAAAAATTGTAAGTTTTTATTTTATTTTTTAAAAAAAGATTAGGTACCATTTTTAATTTTTAACGCATGAACACTGACCAGGAAGGAAATAATTTTCATAATTTTAATTAAATTTGAAATTTGTCGTTCAAACAGATTTTTAAGTTAATTAAATGGTGAAATCAAGATTTAACATGAAAATGTAAAATAAAAAAGTATGAATTTTAAAAAAAGTCGAAAAATAACCGCTATTTTAAAATATGTGGAATGATTTTGCTGGATAAAGAATTTGTACTTTGAAAAAGGTATCACTGCAGTCAGTTTGACTACTGGGATTGTATTAAATAGGAATATATATATATATATATACGAGGTGTGTTCAAAAAGTAACGAGAATTTTTTAATTTCGCGGGCTTGGAGAGTCCGATTGTCAATATTTTTTTTATTATGTTGGTATACGTGCCTTTGAAGTATGATAAAATTTTCAGCTATTTTCATTGTTGACTTTGTCTGTGACAGCCACTAAGGTTAGACGTGTTTTTATGAGCTCGGCGATTTTCGTTTGTTAATAGAAATGGATCAAAGAATTTGTATCAAATTTTGCGTAAAAAATGAAATAAATTTTAACAAAGTGTGTGAAATATTAACAAAGGCCTATGAGTAAGCAAGAGTTAACGAGTGGTATAAACGTTTCCAAGAAGGCCGTAAAGACGTTGAAGATGAAGAACGGCCAGGACGCCCCAGCACATCAACAACCGATGAAAACGTGGAAAAAGTGAAAGAAATGGTTATGAACAATTGCCGAATCACAATTAGAGAAGTCGCTGATGATGTTGGCATATAGATTGGATCATGTCATGACATTGTTATGTTCACTGTGTTTTCGATATTAATGGCATAATGCATCATGAATTCCTGCCACCAGGTGAAACGGTCAATAATACTACCTACAAATTCAACGCCGTTTGCGTGAAGCAATCCGAAAAAAACGCCCGATCTGTGGAAAAACAAATCATGGCTTTTGCACCACGATAATGCACCAGCTCACACTTCATTGCTTGTTCGTAAATTTTTGGCCAATAACAGTACTGTAACGATGCCCCAGCCTCCATATTCGCCAGACATGGCTCCGTGTGACTTTTTCCTATTTCCAAAAATAAAGAGAACCTTAAAGGGCCGTCGTTTTACAGCAGATGACATTAAAAGCGCATCGCTGAAAGAACTAAAGGCTCTCTCAAAGATCGAGTTTGAGAAGTGTATCGAGGATTGGAAGAAGCGCTGGCACAAGTGCATAATCTCCAATGGGGACTATTTTGAAGGCGACAACATCAATGTAGAAGAATAAATAAATATTTTGTTCCAAAAATTAAAATTCTCGTTACTTTCTGAAGGCACCTCGTGTATATATATATATATATATATATATATATATATATATGATTCTGTTTTCGTGGTAGTTTATTATATTTTCGTGATCCTGGGTCTGACTTTTACGATGACGTTCCCTCCAATGAACAATTTTTAAAATTGAAACTTCACACTTAACACAGTGCTACTGATTGTTAAACATTATTATTTCGCTAAACTTAATTAAAAACATAATTAACATTACACTTAGTAATTACACTGTAATTAGTCAAAGTGGTTGTTCAAAAACAGAGCTGTCGATGTTGTCGAAACAAAACCAACACAAAATGAAATTAATGAAGTTTTATTGTCGGAGTTTTAATTGGAAGGGTAGAAGCGAATGAATAGGGAAGTATTAAGAGTGATTGGAAAGGGTGGGCAGGTTACAATGTGGTTGAAACAAATACAAGCTTGCCAACTGGATATTCGATTTACAATTAAGTACTGTCCTGCACAGGTAGTTGTCCAACGCAACTTTGCAAATATGTATAGTTCATACAGTTTACAAAAACAAGAGTACATCGTTACAGTGATCCATCTCGATTTCATTTAAACTACCCTTTGTTGTGAAAGTTGCTCTGAATATGTTTTACTTACATTTCAGTTGTGAAATACTCAACATTATCAATTTATTTACTAAGTCTAAAGTAACAAATATTTTTTCTGTATTTGTTAAAATTATCGTTACAAGCGAACTTCTAAACGCTAACATTTAATATATCACGCATACAAATATCTTATCAACGTGGAAATAGAACGTGGCACAAAAATTGATTTTGAGGGCCTGGATCCGTTATATTTTTCAAAATAGCGACCAATTTTATGTTGTGTGTTCATTAATTAGTTGATAATTAAAGTAACTAATTATTTGCAATTATTTGGTAATTTCAATATTTTTGTTAAATGTAAAATAGAAGTTTACCACTTCAATTAACCAGTTTTACCGGAGAACCACTGTATAATATACAGATAAGATTTATTTTACAGTATAAAGATCTATAGATCTACTAGCATTACCCGTCGCGGCTTCGCCCACGAAACTTAAACTGTTTCAGTAATGTAATAATTTAGAAACATAACAAAATATATTAATAAAAGCGTGATCATCTAAACTCGTGATTATTTTACAGTGAATATGAAAAAATATTATAACCTCAATATGTTCTTCTATTGTCTTCAAACGTGTTCCATTTGGATTTTAGAAAATCTGATCGAGAATATTTCTGTCCAATTAAAACATTTATAACTATTCTATATTTTTGTCCATTTGGGGGATGAATTCGGGGGAAAATACTGAATTGCGTGTATCATAATTTGTGTTTTAAAATATTTTCTTTACTTTTAAGAAAATTTGATAAAAAATATTTTTCTTCAATACAAACACTCTTTTTTCTCCCATGATAACTCTTTTCCTTTTTAATCTTTTAGGGGATGAATTCAGAAAAATGTTGAATATGTGTTCCATAGCATATTTCTAGGATATAAGATAAAAAAAATATTTTTCAATGCAAAATTGTACCCCTTTTTTATATTTTATACCTTCTTTCAATCTCTTTAGGGGATACGTTTTGGGGAAAAAGTGAAAAATATATTTCATTACTTATACTTAAGAGTGACTATGTTACGTTTTAAGAAGGTCAGATAAAAAACCTATTTTTTCTAATAAAAATTATTGTACCTCATGTTTACCTCTTTAGGGGTTGAATACTGGAAAATCGTTTTTCAGTGCACCCCTTTTTCAGTGCATCTCGACAATGTTGTAAGAAGGTACCCTGAAAATTTCAAGTCTCTAGCTGTTGTACGTTGTTTATTAAATTTGGACTGGGTAAGTAGTTTAATGGAGTTAAAGTCATTTTTTGCAAAATCCTTTCTTAGTACGCGCTTACATATTAAAACGAAGGTATCCTCAAAATTTCAAGTCTCTAAGTTTTATAGTTTGGGCTGTACGTTGATCAACCAGTCAGTCAGGACATTGCCTTTTATATATATAGATATCTTAGTAGACATACCTTGTTTAATTACTGGTGAGATGTTCCGATAGTATAGACTATCCGCGCGAATTGTATGCAGTTAAAACGCTTAATGCACACCCAGTCAATATAACCACATGTTCTACAATATTATGTACAACATATACTTTTATGTAAATAGAAATATTTTTTCTGTATTTCTTAAAATTGTCGTTACAAGCGAACTTCTAAACGCTAATATTTAATATTTCATCAACGTGGAAATCAAACGTGGCACAAAAATTGATTTTGGGGAACTAGGATTCGTTATATTTTTCAAAATAGCGACCAATTTTATGTCGTGTTTTCATTTGCGTTTGTTGACACGACATTTGTGCATTTGTACATTTGCGTTGTGTACATGACATTTGTAGACAAAATATAAATGTCTACTGTGTTCGAAATTTGATTGTATAACAACAAAAAATTTACTTGTATAGAACGGTATAAATATTAATGTCTCATTTCAAGAATAAATACTACCCTAATGCAATTTACCCTGTGGTTTCACGCAATTGGAATAACGCATGGCTCGTTTAAACCACCGTTATCTGACTAGATATGAAATGTTATCGCATTAATGTCAGATTTATGCCAAATTTTGAAGTCTAGCCTCTGCAGTGGAGACTAAAGATGATGGTTCAAAATGTTTCCGAAACCAGCAGGTAATATTGCAGCGAAATGCGCTGACACTTATGGCCAATTCAGTGAGGCAGAAGTATCCCAGTTGATTGGCGTGAATCGATATTTACACTTGAAAACGGAACTAAAATAGCCTTTAGAACAGATCTGGCTACATTTATTTGTTTAAACACGGCTGAAGCGTTTCTTTTTAAATGATTTTGATAACAGGAAGAGTGGTGTGAATTTCCGCTTTCGAGTTATGATCTCGAAATAATCGTAATTTGTTTTATGATTTACTTTTTAAAAAACATAGAATTTTTTCATTAAAATATGCAGGAATAAGTATTTTAAAATTTTAAATTTCATTGAAGACAAATTATGAGTGCATTTTCTATTATTTGAACTAAAAACTATTCACTAAAAACAACAAAATTTTTAAAACTTCTTAAATTTTATTTAACTAAAACTGTAAATTTTATGAAACCCTTTAAAAATATCGGAAAGTTTTTCGGAATAATTAATAATATAGTATCGTTGCGACAATGTTTTTCAAATTATTAAATTTCGCACGATACAAACAAGGCATTTTAGACTTCTTGTTATTGTTCGCGGTGCAATTAAATTTTGTTTAGCCGCCTCGGTGGTCTAATGGATAGCGTACTAGGCTTTCACCCCGAGGACCCGGGTTCGATTTCCGGCGAGGACTTGGCATTTTCATACGCTATAAATCATCCCATCGTCTGCATTAGCCCAACTGTGCACAATAGTCGGACGTTAAACACCAAAAAAAAAAAACAATTAAATTTTCTTCTCCGAAGCTATATTGTATACTCGTATGTCTGGGTGCAGCTCAAATTGATTTGCAACCTCTCGACGGTCGGGCGATGCGCTAATCGTGGGTTTAAATTTGTGGGCTTCGTGGGGACAAAGTGTTTCAGCCAATGCCCCGGCCGTATGTTGGACACCTGGACCGCCAGCACAGAAAGCTCTTACAATTTGTCTGCACGCCTCTTCTTAAAAATTCAGAAATTAGTTTTTCACTCTGAATAAACGGCGAAGGACTTAATACAGCAGTAAAACAGCACAGTGTGACACATTCTCGTTTGGGAATATTTTTATTATTTATATTTGTTATAAACTGAAAATATAAATATTTAACAAAATTGTTATAACATTGAGATCAATGCACGATAGTCAATTTTAAAGTAATTTCAAAAATTAACAGGAGTGACGACCGTTGAAGAGTAAGTTTGAAAGAAGCCAATCAGAAGCGAGCACGTCAGGTTTAATGTACACGAGTTGAATAGAGGAGGTGAGCGAGGTGGAGATAGAAAATTATAAATAGGACGGGCTATGGCCAGTATAGATATAGTTTTTGAAGTATATATTCAACAAAAGTAGAATTGACTAAGCTAGGAAAGGCAGATCATTATACTCAACATAGAAAATACTCATTATAGAAATTTTCCTTATAATGCAAAAAATATAAATTCCTTTTGAATAATTTCGATTCTTTAAACTAAATTTGTTTTTTATATCGCAATTTAAGGGTTTGACATTTTCACCTACTCTTGCACAAGTACGTACAGTCCTGTAAAGCTAGGATTTCCATAATCAAGTCAGGTGCTGAGTGGAGTCTATCGGTTCCGATCCGCGTAGCTTCGACTCTACGTAGGCTCGGTTTAGAAGTTGACACCGCTTCCCCTCCTACGTTGACCACGCCTCAAAATTTATCATTTCTTGTTACCTAGGTTACGGTTTTAAAACAATAGATCCTAGAATCCGTTGCAGTAGGTGTAAATATCGATTTAAAAAATACAAATGATATCTTTAAACTGACTGAACTCCGAGTCTGGCTGAAGTTCAACTCCGCACCGGCTTTATGTTTAAAATGAAACAATTTTCAACTTGAAATATTTCTAATTATTACATACACGGAAGCACTAAAGTGTTTACTACACATTTCACATTTGCGCCTAGTAATTACATTTACTAGGTAATTAGTAAATGTTTATACATAATGTTGAAGTATAATTAGTATCAAAACAATATAGTATGACTTAGGGAATTGTGAAGTTGTATACTTATTAACTCTAAATCGCAAGTATATCAATAGTATGCAGTACTGTGTAATTTCTGAAGTTAGCGAGTGAAGCAATCAAGAATGGAGCCCACTAGTATTACAATATTCTCAATAGTGCAACAAAGGTGTTGTTTATTATTGTGAAATTATTTATGCATCAACTGATGCTTAACAACATTCGATTTAAGTTATATCAGCATTGTCGATTTTTTTTTAACAATTATTTATATATAAAAGTCAATGTCCTGACTGACTGACTGATCAACGTAAAGCCCAAACTGTAAAACCTAGAGACTTGAAATTTTGAGGATACCTTCGTTTTAATATGCAAGCGCGTAATAAGAAAGGATTTTGCAAAAAATTGATTTTAACTCCATTAAACTACTTACCCAGTCCAAATTTAATAAATAACGTACAGCCAATACTATTATAGCTAGAGACTTGAAACTTTCAGGGTACCTTCTTACAACATTGTCGAGATGCACTGAAAAAGGGGTGCACTGAAAAACGTTTTTCCAGTATACAACCCCTAAAGAGGTAAACATGAGGTACAACAATTTTTATTGGAAAAAATATGTTTTTCATCTGACCTTCTTAAAACGTAACATAGTCACTCTTAAGTATAAGTAATGAATATATTTTTCACCTTTTCCCCAAAACGTATCCCCTAAAGAGATTGAAAGAAGGTATAAAACATAAAAAAGGGGTACAATTTTGTATTGAAAATATTTTTTTTTATCTTATATCCTAGAAATATGCTATGAAACACATATTTCAAAATTTTTCTGAATTCATCCTCTAAAAGATTAAAAAGGAAAAGAGTTATTATGGGAGAAAAAAGAGTGTTTGTATTGGAGAAAAATATTTTTTATCAAATTTTCTTAAAAGTAAACAAAATATTTTAAAACACAAATTATGATACAAGCAATTCAGTATTTTCCCTCGAATTCATCACCTTAAAGGACAAAAATGTAGAATAGGTATAAATGTTTGTATTGGACAAAAATATTTTTGATCAGATTTTCTTAAATTCGAATGGAACACGTTTGAAGACAATAAAACAACATATTCAGGTTATAATATTTTTTCATATTCACTGTAAAATAATCACGAGTTTAGATGATCACGCTTTTATTAATATATTTTGTTATGTTTCTAAATTATTACTTTACTGAAACAGTTTAAGTTTCGTGGGCGAAGCCGCGACGGGTAATGCTAGTAACCTATAAATAAATTCATAAAGTGTGAGTTTACATAAACCATTAATATGTTAATGATTTTTTTTATCACTAAAATTACAAATTGAGCAGTTGACAAAGTTTCCGGAAGATAATGCCTTTTTTTAACAAACGTTTCCAATAACGTGTTCCATGAAATCGAATTCTTCTTTAATCGAAATTGATATTCCTTATCAAAGACTATTAATTCAAAGAAACTATGTTCGGGATAATTTAGTCAGACAAGATCCTTAGCTCACACATTGTCTATGAACAAATTAAGCCGCCTCGGTGCTCTAGTTGATAGCGTACTGGGCTTTCACCCCGAGGACCCGGTTCGATTCCCGGCCAGGACTTGGCATTTTCATACGCTATAAATCATCCCATCGTCTGCATTAGCTCAAGTGTGCACAATAGTCGGACGTTAAAAAAAAAAAAAAATGAACAAATAGGCCTACACATCAAAGCGTTTTATAAATTTACATAGTTTTAACTAAATATTATTATTTAGTATATTAGAAATTAATAATGAAACTATAATAACCAACTGTTATATAGTTATTATTTATTTAAAATGTTACATTATATAAATCATAAATGTATTTTAACTCCTGTAAAAGAAACGCCACATTAAAAAATATTTCATATTTTGAAAGAACTTCTTATATTACGAATACTCTATTTAGATAATTATTTTGTTAAAAATGAATAAAAAGTTTCTTCATGTTCAAGGGTCTTGATTTTTAGCTGCTATTTAACACTATCACTGTTCTGTGCGACCAACACTTCGACGGTTGGTGGCCATAAGCATTAAATTACCTACTGTCACACTGTAGATCTAAGAGACAATCACAGCCTGTAAAATATTAGCTATGCAATATTCCTCCTACACCGCACCGTGGACAATGCCTTACGTATTTATCAGATAACATAGGCAGTGTATATTTACATTCTAAAGCAAAATAATATTTATAACCTACAAGGAGACAATGTGCTATCGATCTAAATGTGAGCTAAGTACGTTTAAGTTTTTTCGCATTTTAAATGTATTTTAAAACATAAAAGGATATATGTTAAAGTACATGAATAATTGAAATGTAGGATAGATTGAGAAGGCACTGTTTTAAGGTCAGTAAAGAACTAAACTATGTGTCGTTTAAAATCGTTGAACAGATCAGCTGTTTTACGAGTTTTTGTTCTCCGTAAATTTGATTTTAACTAAATAAACCCGTAGGTAAACTATAAATACATTTTCCTTTCCAATTAATTTTGGATTCAATTGATGCAAAAATCTAAAAGGCGTTTAGAATTAAAAAAATGAATAATTAAAAGAAACGGGAACTGGACGGTGAATTATGTATTCTTCTGAAGAGTTTGCTGTGAAACTTGTATTGAATAATGAAATGGAAATTCAGAAATCTATATACTTTCTTGCATCATTAAAATGTATAGTTACGGCATAAATTAAGTCTGTAAGAATATGTAACTAACTCACAGACACATTTTATTTGTGACAAGAGACTGGTGGATACCGTAGCTTTATTTAGCAGTGTGAGAATTGGGGTGGATTGTATCGATCAAAAGTAGATGTTGTCATGAATATTGAAACAACTTGAGAAGAAACCAGAAAGTTGGTAAAGTCAACACTAGAATTCAATTTACAAAAAGAGGAAGTTGATGATGTCTCCTAAAAATAGATCTATCGATTATAAAAATTTCCAAATTGCAGCCCTATGTAGCAAATAATTTTGAAATGAAAACTTTTTTGGGGGTGGCCCAACATTTTTTTAAAACTCACAATAGCAAGAATAACACGTAAAAAAGTGTCACACTTGCTGTAAATACATCAGTATTCTTGAAATGAATTTAAGTCTACCAGTGAGCTGATTTCTATTATTTGAGTGAATCATGATTATTTCTAAAATGCATCGTTTGCGCAAAGCTAAAAGAATCAAGACAAACAAACACAGAATTACAAATAAATTCTATTTCACAGTTAATTATAAGAATAAAATTTAAAGTATTATTACAATCTTCAAGAACTTTACCGATAAATTAATGTTAAATTACTCTGAGTTTCTACAGAACTCAGAAATTTAAAGATCATTTTAATTGGACTTTGATTTCGACGGATTTATTCTAAATCTCTCTTAATAAAGTTTTGCGTTATGGAGTTGTTCAGCTTAGGCCTAATTAGTAACAGTTTCTATCTGATTAATAAAAGAGTTTGTGCGCAGGCTTAAAGAAAGGAAATCGATATTCTCTGATAAACCTTGTCCCAGGTTTGTTAAAGTGACAAAGGAAATGCGACGAGTTCGTTATGGAAAGTAGGCCATTTAACTATGTTGCTGTGGAAGGATTTTGAAGGTGAACCAGTAGCTATTGTACAAAAAAGTTATTGTATGTCAAAACTAAATTTCTGTAATTCTTTTTATATTCTTCTTCTTTTCTACTAGAATTATTGTCACTATGTTCATTATAATGATCTGCCTTCCCTTGCTTCGTCAATTCTACTTTTATTGACGCGTTTCGGAGAACCTCCATCTTCAAAAACTACATCTATACTGGTCAATATTGTGACCCGTCCTATTTATAATTGAATCAAATACCGCAAAAATGATTCAAATTATGCGTCACATTTAATAAAAGAGGGACACATACCAAGAAATAGAAAAATCCATGAAAGTACTACATATGGCAGAAAAAGGAAGACGTATGAACATTTTAGAGAACTTGGAAATTTTTAAATCTAAACTAAAGGGAGAAAACATAATAAATGAACAGATATCGTCGCAAGCAGATATTACGTTTAAGAATCTAAAAATTTTCAAAAATTAACAGGCGAGACGATCGTTGAAGAGTAAGTTTGAAAGGAGCCAATCAGAAGCAAGCACGTCAGGTTTAATGTACACGTGTTGAATAGAGGTGGGGTGCGAGGTGGAGATACAAAATTATAAATAGGACGGGCCATAATATTGGCGACCAGTATAGATATAGTTTTTGAAGATATCTATATTCAACAAAAGTAGAATTGACGAAGCTAGGGAAGGCAGATCATTATACTCAACATTGTAAATTTTTGTAGTACATTTTGAAAACAGAAACATAATTGCAGTTTTTTTAGTTACAAATTATAAAACATTGCAATTCGTTAATTATGTTTGAAATAGTTCGGTACTGGTAAAAACAACCTCCTGTTTTGTTGGGGATATCACGCGATGTATTATTACAGTAATCATTTTTATTGTGGTTCAAGTAACTAATGTAATATGTAATATTATTCCCAACAGGTTTGCCTCACTTCTCACTTCTTACACAAGGGGAGGCGTGGTCGAGGTGGTTAAGCACCGGTCAGTCTGTTTTACCTCTGAACTGAGCAACTTAAGGTTCTTAATTCAAGCCGCAATTGCTCCTGTTGCTTTGTCCTTACCGTTAACGCTGATCCCTCGTTCTCATTAGTCTAACTGGCATAAATGTAAACAAAAATACTTTTTAAATTACTGAAATATTACAGAAATAATCGTTGGATATTAAAATTTACCTATTTATTGATGCCTTGTTTTATATAGGTCTACATAGGCCTATACATATTTATGATGGAATAAATATTTTTCCAAAATAGTTTCTAAAATGTTTGTCTTCAATTTCTATCTGACACAATTGATGTTTATACAAAATCATAAAAAAGCAAAAAAATAAATTAATAGCAAAAATAGTTTATTTAAGTTTAATTCAAATTAAAAATGTATAAAAACGAACTATGTTTATTATTCCTAATTTTTAATTTAAAAAAATTCTTTTTATCTTAATTGCTATGATTCTCTAACAATAAATAATTAAGTAAACAAAACAAACACCAGAGACCATGAAAATGTAGACGACATTTTTTTTATTGATTCTCTTCGCTTTTAGCAGCTTGAAGAATGTGTCTTTCATTTGTCATTTTAAAGATTTTTCATTGCGTTTTTTTCGTAAACGAAATTTATCTTGCACGAAAAATTGTACCTGCTTTACAAAGCATTGACAGAGATGGTAATAATGGTTTATTTTAAAACTTTTAACGCTGTTTGAAAACTTTACACACTTATACTTAACATTTATTAAACAATAATTAAACTATATTTAATCGTTCTTTTTAATTTTGATGTGACGAAGTTTGTGTTCTGTCTTTTTATCAAAACAAACTGACAACTTCAGGCTTGGCGGCAGAAATTCTTTCTAAAAAACAAAACTAATCCTTACACTACCAACTAGTGGTATTTTTGTCTAGTATTTCGGCAAGGCGACCTAGAAAGCTCAAGTTTTAAACTTTCTGAAAAACTTAAACTAAATTTGCGAATGTATTAAATAGTAATTTTAAAAGTAAAGCTTCTTAAGCTATTAAGAAACGATTATTAATGTTGTGGATTAGGTGTTTTTAAAATGAATCGGAACAACAAATTTGTTGGCTAATTGCCTCTCAGCAGGAGCTTTGCCGACAAAGAAAAACGCCATTAAAGTCCAGACAAGAAACGCCACAGGAATCCGTTTCCAAGTAGAACATTGTACGTTATAGTCTCCTCTTTCTAAGCATAAATCGATAAAAGTCTAAGTACGCCCATGAATGGTAAAATATGACATCACAAGAATTATTTCCGGTCTATGCAGTTCATTTTCTTCAGTTACACTAAAAATGAAAGATAAGAAAACACGCACGCATCGGTTTCGCTTACGTGATAAATAAATTTCTGTTACTGAACCAAAAGTAACAATCATGTGTAATGTTTTCTACTTCTTTTTTATTTTAATTACGACAATTTGTTCGAAAACACGAGAAATTAATTTAGCTAGTTTTTAAAAACATAACCTGAAACTTTCAGCCTATCAGCTGTTCAATGAAATCAGCTGATCGTTACGAATTAATATAAACGACAAATTAACATAGACAGTTTTTAACAACACAATCTAAAAGTTGTAATAGCCTATCGACTGTTCAGTGAGATCAGCTGATCTTTAAGAATTAATGTAAAACATCTGATATTTTAATATAACTACCAAAATTAAATTAACTATTAATTTCATTTACTTAAATCGGTCAAACGTCTTCGTAGTTTCTGTAGTGTAGTGGTTATGACGTTACCTCACACGCGCTAGATCCTTGGTTAGATCCCGGGTGGAAACGTAGTAATTTTAATTGTAATTAATTTAATTGTTTATTTAATTGCGAAATATACTGTTATACTTATATATATATATATATATATATATATATATATATATATATATATATATATATATATGTGTGTGTGTGTGTGTGTGTGTGTGTGTATGTGTGTGTGTGTACATATATCAGTATAAACATGTTTCTCGCATCACGAGTTCTACAAAATCCAACATCCCAACCAGCCCTAAAATATGATAGTCTACATGTTAAAAGATTTTCCCAAACTGACAATGTTAAATAATATCACAAAAAAGAATATTTTAAGCGTAGATAAATTCGTTACGAGGAATATCCGCTTCAAAGTTATTTAACGTTAATTTTTTTTTGAAAATCTGATTTCATCACGTTAAAATCTACACAACTTAGCTCTTATAATTCCCAAGTCTCATAAAAATACAAATGTGAAATTTAATCCAATTTAGGGTTATTTCCGTATTTACAATCATATTTGAAATTTGAAAATCGATATTTAAGAAAATGTTGACTATTTATTATGAAGAAAAAAAGATTCTAAGAATGAAATAATTTTTTAAGAGATGGACAGATTTTCTTCGGTAACTGACACGTTCAAAGCTATTATGAAAGTAAATTTTAATTTTTAGGCTGTAATACAAATTATAAAAAATAACTTTTGCTACTTAAATATTCGTATCGGAAATGTTATTCAATGCATTTTGTAAATTAGCTTCTATCACACCAATAATACAGTTCTTTGCAACGATTAATAAATTATTATTTCTTTTCAAAAAGATAAAGTATTTAAAATTAGTATTTAATAAAATTTGTTTTTAAACGAAAATCCTTGAATTATATATAATTTTTTTAAAAATTATAACGTCTTATTATAAGTTAGTTTTAATGAAAGAACCACTTTGTCATTTTTAAACCGAAATAATTACATAAAATTATAAAAATACTAGACATTAATAGCCACGCAAAATCATCGCAAATTGTATGTTATTGCGTCAAACTGGTTTCGAAGCTCCAGTAATACCTCAGGCTAAACATTAAAATAAAAGACCTTGGTCAGTGACTGCTCCAGAAGTGGAAATCAATCAAGATTGACGCTTGAGCTCAATGATTGATGTTTAAAGCTCTAACTACTGTTGAACACTGTAGTTCTAAACTTTTGAAATAAGTTTTTGTACTTATTCCAACACAGCCTCCTGGATTTATAAACTTAATAAGTAGAAGCTAAGCTAATTTAATCTCTGAATTTCCATTTATGGTTCGCGTGTTATTCTTCTTTGTCTGCACATTGAAAAAAATGTGTTTATTTAACTATAAACGTGTTTATAAATGTCAATTCTGTTTACTGCCTATATTGTTTTTATTTTTTAAAAATACTTGAAAATGTGTAACTGTTTGAAAAATTAAAATCGTATACGAGGTGTGTTGAGAAAGTAACGAGAATTTTTTAATTTCGCGGGCTTGGAGAGTCCGATTGTCAAACATTTTTTCTGTTATATTCATACACATGCCCTTGAAGTATCATAAAACATTCAGCTGTTTTCATTGTTGACTTTGTGACAGCCACTAAGGTTAGACGTGTTTTTATGAGCTCGGCGATTTTCGTTTGTTAAAAGAAATGGATCAAAGAATTTGTATCAAATTTTGCGTAAAAAATGGAATAAAGTGTAACAAAGTGTGTGAAATGTTAACAAAGGCCTATGGTGAGTCTGCTATGAGTAAAGCAAGAGTTTACGAGTGGTATAAGCGTTTCCAAGAAGGCCGTGAAGACGTTGAAGATGACAAACGCCCTGGACGCCCCAGCACATCAACAACCGATGAAAACGTGGAAAAAGTGAAAGAAATGGTTATGAACAATCGCCGATTCACAATTAGACAGGTCGCTGGTGATTTTGGCTTATCGATTGGATCATGTCATGGCATTGTTTCCAATGTTTTGTGTATGAAACGCGTGGCAGCAAAATTCGTTCCAAAATTGTTGAATTTTGAACAAAAACAGCGGCGAATGGAAGTTGCTCATGAGTCACTAAATGAAGTCAACGACGATGCAGAATTACTGAAACGTATTATAACAGGTGACGAAACATGGGTTTACGGATATGACGTCGAAACTAAGGTTCAATCATCCCAGTGGAGGCATTCTGGCTCGACAAGTGCGGTCGAACCTGAAGGTTATGCTCACTGTGTTCTTCGACATTAATGGCATAGTGCATCATGAAGTCCTGCCACCAGGTGAAACGGTCAATAAGGAGTTGAACCTACAAGTTCAACGCCGTTTGCGTGAAGCAATCCGAAAAAAACGCTCGGGTCTGTGGAAAAACAATTCATGGCTTTTACACCACGATAATGCACCAGCACACACTTCATTGCTTGTTCGTGAATTTTTGGCCAAAAACAGTACCGTATCGATGCCCCAGCCTCTGTATTCGCCAGACATGGCTCCGTGTGACTTTTTCCTATTTCCAAAAATGAAGAGAACCTTAAAGCCGTAGATGACATTAAAAGCGCATCGTTGAAAGAACTAAAGGCTATCTCAAAGATCGAGTTTGAGAAGTGTTTCGAGGATTGGAAGAAGCGCTGGCACAAGTGCATAATCTGAAATGGAGACTTTTTTGAAGACGACAACACCAATGTAGAAGAATAAATAAATATTTTGTTCAAAACATTAAAATTCTCGTTACTTTCTGAACACACCTCGTATTTTAAAAAGTTTTAATTATAGTAACTTAACGACGACGTTAAAAACTGGTTTATAGCGGGTTAAGCTCGCTTCGGTTAGTCTTGTATTAACGAACAATTACACGAAATTCAAGATTGTGAGAAAAAAATTCCATTTTGCTAAAATAATAGAAGCTGTCTCTGTTATACTTATATGGTATATCAAATTCGCATTACGAAATGTGAAAGATACTTAGGTTTTTCCTCTCATCGGCACTTCTGGAGAACACCTCTAAAGGGACGCGATATATTTGTGATACCAAATTTTTAAAAATACTTTTTAGATGTGCCTTCACATTTCCTTTGATATGAATTCTTTTATAAACATGATACTTTTAAAGGGATCAATTTATATAAAAATGCCTGTTTTACATCTGTCAAGAAATTGTTATTTTTGAGAGCTTTTATTGAATATGCCGCTCTTAGAAGAGAAGGGCTCTTATAGAAACAAATATTATAAACATTTCTGTTAAATTTATTTAAAAAATTTTAAAAAAGTATTTTAAACTTCAGTGTAAACTTTTAAAAAACAAAATCCGTTAAGATATCTTTGTTATTAGCAGAAAATTGACAGTAACTATTTCCTTTGTACAAGCGTAAGTAATAATTGTAATTTTAAGGACACGGTCGATCAACACAAAATTAATTCTTTTGAATAGTCCCTGCAAATACGCACGACATTTTAATATACGCTTGAGCACATTCAGTGAATACTTTGTGGAGCACCATACCGTCAGTAGATAATGAAGTTGCATGTCTCACTACACGGATGTGTTGTGAGTAGGCCTACAGTTTGCAAATTTCTCCGACCCCTGACACGTAATGTAATCAAAGCCTTGGCGTTGGACGTGACTTGGATACGCGTTTGTTAACGTACGTTTCCGTTCCGTTCCGCTAACACTAACACTTCGCGTTTGATGGCCTTTACGTTTTACGACGCCGCTGTATTACCACTGATCATAAAACATCTTCAATTCATAAAATTAAGTTCTACTTCCTTATTATACTCGTATCGTATTTTCAATTTGTCTGTGACGAATTCCAATAAACTGCATTAGTTCTTTTACTTTACGCTTGAAACACAAATGACAGCGGCCGATCAACAAATACTGGGCTACTTATTATCGACCAACATTAGAAGGTTTATTTTGAAACTCTAAATACATTCTCAAAAAACCCGAAAATGTGGATTTACATAATACGTTTTGATGTAGGATTTTTTACGTGTTGAAATCCATGGCAGATTTAATTAATTTAATAAAATTAAGTCGCTGAATACAAACGAACTGGAATGATAATCCTTATGAGAGGTATGTGAGCGCTTGCTGCTGGTGAGACCTTGGGGCAGAGTGTTGAATTTAAGTTAAATAGGTAACAGTACTGTATCTTTTCTCAAACGTTTCCACCCCAGGTCTTGCAGCTTGCAGCTTTAATAGCGGCAGATAGTCGAACTACTTGAACTTTAGCAGGCGATATAGGCCTAGAACACGCATTTTATAATGGTAGCTGTACTTCTAGGCCGTTTATATTCAATAATTAAGTATATTAAAAAATATAATTTGTAAACAAATTATGGACGTAACTCAAAAAATATTAATTTATTATGAAATTGTTTTAAAAAACTTTCTATTTGTGTATATGAAAATCCTTCGCGATTTACTACCAATTTAAAAATAATTAAATTCGTCTGTGATCCCATCTGAAGAAATAGCGGACAGACGTTAAGTCCTAGATCTGGCAAAATGTCCTTGATGGCAGGAATGACGTAGATATCACGGGGCACGCACGTGATGGAAGCGAATTTTCGAACGTAATGGTTTTTTATATCAAACGTTTTAAATTTTCAATTCGCGTGTAAATCACGAAAATCAACTCTGACAGCTTGAGTTACTATAGTAACTCATTACTAACACAACATTACTACAGTAAACGTTGTGAAAAATGTCCGCCATTTTGAAACTGTTAAATTTGCACATATGAAAATTCTCCAGAATTTACTACGAATTTAAAAATAGTTTCGGTGAATTATCGAACGTTTTGATTTTTTTCTCAAAATGTTATTATTTTGGGATTTTTATCAACTTTGTAGTACTGTACTTTATAAAATGTTTATATTTGACAGTTCCTTTGGAAATTGTGTTTATAATCGAAACATCAGCCTGAAATAGTTTGCAACAAATATGCGGGCAACGATTCTTACTTTAGATGTTCCAGTTTAAAATTATTCAATAAAATCATTTCACACAAATTATCCATAAAATAAAACAGACGGATATGGATTTGATTTTGTCTACGTTGACGTTTTGCTTATCTGTTTTTAAAAGCAGATTTGTTTTTAACAATGTTTAGGAGAAGAAGTATCGATACAGTCAAAATGGAGGTTAACTCACATCAATAAATTACGTACAACTATTATTGAAATAATGTACTAAGTTAGGTAATTAATATAAATTTTTTTAGTATATCCTAGATTGTATTTTTGTTTATATTTTTATTTCCATAAATTTTGACGTTGTAAAATCAGGTGATATATTTTTTTTTTAAGATGTACTGGGAAAATTGCCACTGTATTAATTATATCCTTGTCCAGGTTCCCCATTGTTTCACACTAATGTCTAAAAATTTTGCATTTTTTTTTTTTTTTTTTTTTTTTTTTTTTTTTTTTTTTTTGTTTAACGTCGGACTATTGTGCACACTTGGGCTAATGCAGACGATGGGATGATTTTTAGCGTATGAAAATGCCAAGCCCTCGCCGCGGGAATCGAACCCGGGTCCTCGGGGTGAAAGTCTAGTACGCTATCCACTAGGCCACCGAGGCGGCTCTAAAAATTTTGTAAGTGTAAATATAACTTTATAATATTTTTGTTAGCTCGCGGGCTATAGCTAACAAAAAAAATATTACCTAAAATGAACGATTTATTTTTTTAAAACTTAGAGTTTAGTAAATATAATCCAACTGTAAAGAATGTATATAGTCTTATTTTCGTTATCTGTTCCTACTTCGCTAAGGCTGTGACGTGGTGCCTACACGCAATGACGCAGGGGAAATCTCGAGCAGTCACCGCTGCGGCAATGTCCGGATTCCTCAGCGAGGCCGCGCGCCTACAACGCCCCATATTGTCTTGCACAAACTCTTTCCATTAATAGAAACAGTTTTCACTTCAATTCCAACCTACAGCAATGAGCATGTCGGTAACTTTTCGCAGTTTTCCGAGTGACATAAGCAATGTGGGAAGGTCAGTTCCGTATCGTAATGAAAATTGAATTTTGACTAGAATTTTAACATTGCACACTTTTTAACCGTCCAAATAAAATTTACGTGTAATGTTTAGTAAATTTTTAAAAAATGAATTTTAAATATTTTGTCATTGTATTGAATAGTTTTACGTTGTTACTTTTGATTTCGCCATCGTAATCAGCGTTAAAAACTGCATAAGCTTGAATTTTCAAAACACGTTGACATTAACAAGATGTAATTTTACAGTGGTAAGGACTAATTTTTGTATTTTCAATGTAACATAAAAGTTGATAACGCTAATATATGCAGCTTTTAGCGCTGATTATGACGGTGACATTGGAATTTCAAAAAAGGGTAAGATAATGAAAAATATTTTTGGAAATTTTCCTTCAATCACGTCAGCAAAACGTTTGCCGTAATTTTGTTTAATTAATTTATGATTGTATAGTCAAAGAATTGTCAAAACATTACCCTTTATGTTACTTTATTTGTTATTTTGGGTCTAAATGTTTGTCGGGTTGTATAACAGTCAATGTATATATATATTTTATAAGTATATACGTATAAACAAGTAGGCTATGTATTTATGTTTTAACAAACTTTCAATTCTTAGACAACGTTTCCTAAATCAATGGAATGTTTAAAAGGCACGAAGTAAGTACATTAATTAACGCTAAGTTCTAAAACAAACAGTAAAATATCAAATTTAAAATTAACCTTAGAATTTAATAAACTTACAAAAATCAATAAACGTAAAATATTTTACAAAGAGAATAACATTTGGCATGCACATTCATAAATACTTAGAAAAATTTTTAAGGGATGTAAGTTTTATATGACAAAGTAAAATGCCATAGCGAAGAACTGTCATTCGTTTAAATACTGCATTCATGTTTAATTAGATGCCAGAATTTTATAATTTTTATTGATAGAAATTGCAGGTGACTTTTCCCAAATGTGTTAGTAAGCTACTACAGAACCTAAAGATAGTGTAAAATAAGTGACTTAAAAATTAATTTCAAACAATTTACAAAGTAAAAAAATGTATATTATGCCAGTATTTTTTTATTTAATTTAATACTCATAACCAATCTTTACAAGATCGACTAATGGTTTACATCTACAACAAAATCACATTTGTAGGATAGCTATTACATTAGTAACTTCCTTCACATCAGTGGAGCAGTTCATGAGGTTTAGTCCTCTTGAGGCGGCGAACGTTGCCGGCCACTTCACGTACTGCCTCCATCTCACAATTTCCATGCGTAAGAAGCCGTAGATTATGACTAGTTGCACATTTTTTAACATCTGTGACAAGCCTGATGTTTAAGTCCCGATGTAAATCATTGTTACGAATATACCATGGAGCATTGACCATTCCTCGCAAGACTTTGTTTTGGAAATTTTGGAATACTTTTATATTCGACGGTTTTGTACAACCCCACAATTGTAAGCCATATGTCCATATTGGTTTCAATATTTGTTTATATATTAAAATTTTATTCTGCACTGAAAGCTTAGTTACGTCCAAGCAGCCAGTAAAGTTTTCTATATTTTATTCTAAGCTCTTCAACCTTTTTCTTTACATGGACTTTCCGTTTGAGCTTCGCATCTAGGGTCATCCCCAAGTATTTGGCATTGTTGGAGTAAGGATCAGCTTAAGCATTGATAAACAATGGATGGGTGGCAATCTTCCTATTGGTAAAATTTATATGCACTGATTTTGTCTCATTCAGTTTAACTCGCCAGCATTTTGTCCAGGTACTTATCCTATCCATTGCACTTTGTAGTTTATTCGTGGCCTTTTCAACACAATCATCAACAGCAAGGATAGCGGTGTCATCAGCAAATGTGGCAACAATTGAATCAGCAACCTCTGGAATATCTCGTGTATACAACAAATAGAGCACAGGTCCAAGGACACTACCTTGCGGTACACCTGACTTTATCCTCTTTAATTCTGAGTACTCACAGCCATGACAAACTCGAAAGTACCTTCCTTTAATATATGATTGTAATAGCTCAAAGTACTGAGTTGGTAGGTCCCTGTGTAGTTTATATTCAAGGCCCTCGTGCCAAACCTTATCAAAGGCCTGGGCGACGTCGAGAAGAACCGCTGAACATATTTTCTTCTCTTCAAAAGCTTTTTCAATTATGTTGATGATGCAGTGAATCTGATCTATAGTAGAATGCCTATGTCTAAACCCAAACTGATGTGAAGGAATCAGCTGTCCGTCTCGAATGATCGGTTCAAGCCTTCTTAGAAGCAGCTTTTCGAAGTTCTGAGACATGACTGGTAATAATGATATCGGACGGTATGATGTTACATCAGAAGAGGGCTTTCCTGGTTTTACTATCAGTGTTACCTCCGCAATTTTCCAACGGTGAGGTACATATTTCACCTTAAAGCAGGCATTAACCATATGTTGCAGCCTTATGATAGCCGTATCTGATAGCTCTTTCATTATCTGGCCAGTTATAAGATCATATCCTGGTGATTTCGTTGCTGATATATTACACCTTATCATATTCTTAAGCTCTTTCAGATTATGCCAGTATATTTATAAAATTGATTTCAAACTAATCTAAATTATATAATGCTATTTCCAACAAAAACAATTTTAAGAGAAGTTTTAAGTAATCGGAAGTTTTAATCTAACCTAAACTTTAAGCAGGAGCTGTCCGACTTGTTGAGATGAAATTACTCCCAACTAGTTAAAACTAATTTTACAGTTCGAATACACTTTGAGCAAACTCACGGTGATAATTGGGTTTCACACAAATTATTTACGTAAATAGACCTATTCACTTATCTTTTGTTATTCATAATTTATTTACAAACTTTTTGTATATTTAATATTTTCGTTAGTTGTCTTCTTTCTTAGTTTCGTATGATGACATATTAAAGGAAAGGTATAGACGATAAATTATAATGGCAGTAATGGAAACCAAATCACAGCCTCCACAATCTAGCAGGCATGTTACAACTCACAGCAGCAAATTGTAATAAAGCATGTTGTTCATTGACAGGCGAGCCAACCTTAACAAATAAAACGGCAATAGCCTACACTGACCCTAGATAGGCCTATTACACCTACTGTTAAACAAAGAAAATACATTCACCGCTGTGTCCTCTTTAGTATACCAGATGTGTGGCATTGTGGTGAAGCTTTTAATATTAGCTTTGGCGAGTGGAGTGAATAGAAAAAAGGTTCCGAACCTTTTTAATGTAACGGAAATATGAAACGAAAACGAACAAATGAATTACGTCTCTCTATTTCTGTCTCTTTATTTTTCTTCCTCCTTTTCGATAACAGTGCGTGCGTATTATATGAAAACACTGTGTTGCTTTGGTTTCTGTACTCCTTAATTAAAGAATACTTGCACGTTGTAACCTTATTATAATACGCCCCACATTCGAAACTAATAATAGCGTTTAGGGAGGCCTATAATAAATGTTGTTAATATTGCTAGTTTTTAACAACGTAATAAGAAATTTATTATAAACTATCAGCTTTTCAATGAAATCAGCTGATCGTTACGAATTAATATAAAACAGCTGATCTTTTAAAATAACTAGGATAAATAATATGAAAGCTAGGTTCACGTGTTTACTTAAACAAAAAAGATATTTGTAAATATATTTAAAAACTAATTGTGGTTCAGAAAACTAAATTAGTGTAACTTATTTCAAAACTTATTTTCAACAAATTGACTTGAAATAAAACCTTTTATGGATAATTCAGGTAGTGATAGTGACGATTCGTTATGTACAGTACGACTTAAGTTCTAACGAAATCAAAAGGTAAATGAAAGATTTATATTATTGTACACAATTATTATAGATAAATTGTTTATGTTTTATATATATAATGTTTCATTCTTGGGATCCATTTTACCCAGAGAATGAAATCCCAAAGAGAGCAGGGGTAAAATGGACGGAGGAACGGAAGAGGATCCATGGGGACAGGATGAGGGAGGTGTGGAGGATTAGAAGGAACAAGACATGAGTCGGAGTGCTTTGCGTGATCCAACAGGACATAAAGCAAATATATATATATATATATATATATATATATATATATATATATATATATATATTATACCGGCTTGATGTATCTAGGTTTTATCAGTAGTCGTATAATAAACATGTTCATGATGTAAAAATATATAACTATTTGTCGGTAATAATTATATACTTAATGTATAATAATACATAATACGTAATATATATATATATATATATATATATATATATATATATATATATATATGGAGAGAGAGATTGATAGATAGATAGATATATAGATAGATAGATAGATAGATAGACAGACAGACAGACAGACAGACAGACAGACAGACTGACAGACAGACAGACAGACAGAGGGGGAGAGAGAGAGAGAGAGTTCCCCAAGTTCCACATGTTTTTTTATTTTGGAAAATGTAGTATAACCCTTACATTTTCTGTTTAACTCTAATTATGTATTATACTAATCTGACATACACGGGTCTTTAGTATATTAAGTTATATCCGTACTTAACCTTTAGACATGTATGCACGTACCATATGCGAGAGTACTGCACTTGTCACTTACAGTATCATGTGACTGTTACGTGATCGACTTATACGCTGAATGGTATTATTGTAAATATTGTGACAGTGTTTATCTTTCATGCAGAATTCATTCAGAATTTGTTAACACTATTTGAAGTGTTTCTAATTCGTTTTACTAGATGATAGGATAGTTTACTTTTCAATTATAAATGTTTGTTTAGGATAGCAATTACTCATTAGCTGCAATAGCGTACGCTGTCAATAAGCTGTCAATAACGTGTACAGTTGCAGTGTTTTATCACTAACAAAAGTTTTCTTCTGTCGGTAATTCCCCGAGTCGCACGTGTTTTCAGTTAAATTTGTTTCTGGGAAATCAGTAAAAATGTATGATTCTATATCTTCAATCATATTAGCGATATTAATTTGATGAAAACGTAAATATTGAAAAGTTATTTATTTCCAAAACTTAACTGCTTTCAACACCTGCTTTGAGTCGCGAATGTTGACCAGAAATCGGCTGGATCACGAAGTTGTACAGCTAGTGAGCAAAGAGGCTTTGTTTAAACAAAAGAAACACGTTTGCGAGCGAGGTATGTGAAATGCGGAAATTCCCTCGAATTAAAAGTAGAAACTTTGCACACAAATCATACCTACTTTGAAAATTTCCCCAAATTTCCCGGAATTTTGAAAATTTCCCCAAATTTTGAAAATTTCCCCAAATTTTGAAAATTTCCCCAAATTTAAAAAATTTTGAAAATTTCCCTAAATTTTAGAAATTTCCCAAAATTTTGAAAATTATGAAAATTTCCCCAAATTTTAAAAATTTATAAAATTTCTTAAAATTTTGAAAATTTTCCTAAATTTTGAAAATTTACCCAAATTTGTGCGCATACCCTTATAGTAGTATTTAAAAGTACTAATTCAACAATACAAATTTACGGCTGAAATATATTGTGAAGTTATGTTATTCAAATTTCTTAAAATATCTCGGAAATTTTCATAAATACGAAACACAACTGTACTTTAATAATTATTTACAATGTTTACTTAAGCCTTTTTTCCCTTCAGTTTCACTACACAATATGATTCAGCATACAGATGTGTTGTTAAAACATACATTTTAATGAATTCTCTTCGAGAAGTAAGCAAAGTTAAAGTTTGCTCACTAAAGTAGGAAACCCCTTTTTCCCGTACTCTCCAGTTGCATGCTTTTCCACCCTTAGCGCGGGCATTTCTTTCCAATACACTTACTATTTTGGTGTTATTTGTACTTAAACACATAGTCCTACAAATCCTGTAATACAATAATAGTTTAAATTGTGAACTATGTACTATGCCATTAGAAGTATAACTATTAGTTGCGTGTATAAAATTACCATTTGCTAATTGAATTTGTCTAAACTATTTAAAAACATGTACAAAATATTTGTTTTTTCGTACCTAAATTTTCTTTAATATGATTGGTAGTTTTCTTCACATAAACATAAAGTAACATGGCGGTATCAAATGATTCTTTACACTTATTAAGTCATACATTTATAACAAATTTTCGTTACTATGTTTAATGAAATTATTGCTAAAATTATATTTTACTTTGAGTAATTTTTATGACTTACCCCCCCCCCCACACACACACACACACACAGACAGACACAGACACACACACACACACACACACACACACACACACACCCACACCCACACACATACACACACACCCACACCCACACGCACGCACGCGCGCACGCACACACACACACACACACACACACACACACACACACACACACACACACACACACACACACACACGCGCACACACACATATATATATACTCTTAAATCTGAGGAATTATTTTATTCTTGTTATTATTATGTTCTTGTTAACATAATAAAACATAATTTAATTTTAAATGTAAAACATTAATGATATGTTTTGTATTCTCAAATTTTTACTAGGCCTACAAGAAGAATTAAAATATTCCTCTAATGAATCAATAAACTTTAGTATAATTAATTACAAATAGACGTAAGAAAAACGAAACGCATATATTGCGGTTTCCTTTCCTTAGCCTGTATTTTAAGCTCAGGGTTTGTATTTTAAATTGCATAGTGTACAGTTTTAATTAAAATACGGTACAAGCTTATTTTTACCTTGAACATAGCTAGCGCTGTTGTCGGAAGTATTCAGAACTACTCCTTACCTGAAAACAAACAATGTTAGGCGATAAGTATAAGGAATTTACGCCTACGCAATGTATGGAATGAAGAAATAATATTACCTTGAAATACGATAGTGTTTCAATGTTAAACAAGTCGTTACAATATTATAATTGAAGATTAGATGTAGTCGAGGCCTAAATTAGATTTAAATTTGTCGATAAACCATTTTAACTGTAAACATTCATAAATATATTAACCATCCTTCTGAAGAATAATTTAAGAAGCAGTAAACAAACATTTTAAAATTTTACCATAAATATGTCACAATTAGTTAATTCTGATGGGTGACCGACGCCATTTTAGAAAAATGTCAGATGCATATTTAAAACAAATTGGTTTTTTAATTACTTTGCTTTATTGGAATCGGACTGTATTTTCTTGTAGAATTTTCAAAAGGTCGAAGCTGAAAACCTTAAACTTTATTGAATTTGTATACGTCGTAGTCCGAGAAAACGAAAAAGGTTATTTCTGCCTGGTTTCATGTGAAAAAACACCAAAGTAGGGCAGCACTGGAAATGTACCTGTTGAGCCGTAAGAGTGTATTTATGTAGTCTTCGCTCTTTGAGCTAGTGCGCCAGTGCGTGCACTTGTGTGTGTGTGTGTGTGTGTGTGTGTGTGTGTGTGTGTGTGTGTGTGTGTGTGTGTGTGTGTGTGTGTGTGTGTGTGTGTGAGAGAGAGAGAGAGAGAGAGAGAGAGAGAGAGAATTAAAATTCCACTATAATACACTTTAAGGTTAAAATATATGTTGGCCTAAACATAAATGCATACAAAATCTTGTAGCCGCCTAGGTGGCCTAGTTGATAGCGTACTGGGCTTTCATCCAGAGGACCCGAGTTCGATTCCCGGCCAGGGCTTGTCATTTTCATAAGCTATAAATCATCCTGTCGTCTGCATTAGCCCAAGTGTGCACAATAGTCGTACGTTAAACACAAAGAAATCTTGTAAGTCTAAATTGTGACTTTAGGTCCGGAATGTAACGACGTACGAGTCGCGTGTGTAGCTTGGCCAAGCCGAATTTCATGATGAATATTTTAAACGTGTAATTGTGCTCAGTGTTTGTGATGTGTGTTTTAATGTTTTGTTTGACTTTGTGACGACATCGACAAAGGGATTTAACATTTTGTATACCGGCCTGAAGATGAAACTAGAGAGATTCGAAACCGCGGTAGCCTTTATGAGGTGAGTTGGTAGACCACTGACGGGAAGAATAGGTCATAATCCTAATCATGTGACTTTAGGGTTGAATGACAGGACCATGATATTGCTGATGAAAATAGGCCTACGTTATACGTTTGTTTGAAGGAAAAATTACGAGGTGGTTATATTGTGCTGTACTCAAGTGAATAATGAGTTGAAAATTAAATTAAACACAGGAAATGAGACGCACAGCGGCAAGAAGTGTCAACAAGAAACATTTTCGTACGATTACAATCGGAGGATTTTTTTGTTTTGTTTTTAACGTCCGACTATTGTGCACACTTGGGCTAATGCAGACGATGGGATGATTTATAGCGTATGAAAAATGCCAAGCCCTGGCCGGGAATCGAACCCGGGTCCTCGGAGTGAAAGCCCAGTGCGCTATCAACTAGGCCACCGAGGAGGCTTTTAAACAAAATGGTGAGAACAGAGCAAATCAGTAAAGAATAGAGGCGAATTGTAAGACCTAAAACTGCAACAAGATTTTTTTGCTTAAGGTCCATACTTTGTCAGTTAGACTAACTAGAGGGGGTCAGCGTTAGCGATAATGGAAAGCAATAGGAGTAACTGCGGCTAGAACTAAGAGCCTTAAGGTGCGCAGTTCAGAGACGCAGCAAACTGACCGGTGCTTTAACCACATCGACCACCGTGTCCCCCATAAGAAATGCAAGCAATAAACATAAAGTTAAGGTAAAATTTGAATTAATTTTATTCCTAAATAAATCCATTATTGTTTTTGCCATAGTAGAAATGTATACGATTCTAATTTATTATTTTACTTAGGTTATGTAATGAATAAAGTTTTCTTAAGAAGATTTTAATGATAATTTAAGACTGTTCTCCGGCTTGTACAATTCACCTTTATACAAAGCTACATAACTTATGTTAATGAAGGGCTGGCGAAAATAAACTTTCACCCCTCTTAAACTTTGTTGTTATTCCAGATGTGAGCTACGCCATCGAGGGTAATTTTTAATTATTGTTGTTTACCATCGTTCGTAACACTTAAATAAAACGTTACGTCGTGTTTTGAAAACATTAAAAGTAAACAAATAAATAAATAAAATATAGGCTATTCTGTCATGCTTGAACAGTTAGGTTAGGAAAGCTACGTCAAATTAGACGTAAGTACGCGTAAATCGGCGAGTTACCGACAGAAACAAAGCTATTATTAGTGATATATTTGTTTAATATATACATTTTTGAAGATATGTTTACAAATATCTTGTTTGTTTAAATAAATACGTAAATCTAGCTTAGATATTATTTACTGTAGTTATAGTAACAGATCAGTTGTTTCATATTAATTCTTAATGATCAGCTGATTTCATTGAACAGCTGGTAGGTCACAATAAGTTTTAAAGTTACGTTGTTAAAAACTAGCAATATTAGCAACAATTATTATAAACATTTATATTAAATTCGAATGTATTATAAAAGGTTACCGTGTGCACGTGACCTTCAATTAAGAAAAAATACCGAAACCAAAGCAACTCAATGTCTTCATGTAATACGCGTGTACTGTTATCGAAAAGGAGGAAGAAAAAGAGACAGAAATAGAGAGACGAAATTCGTTTACTCGTTTCCGTTTCATATTTTCTTTACATTAAAAAGGTCCGGAACACTTTTTCTCTATTCACTCCTCTCGCCGAAGCTAACATTAAAAGCTTCGATTCAGTAAAAGGTATTTCACATTCTTTTGTCTACTTTTTGAGTGTTTTTATGTCTGTTTTTGTTGAGGCAAATTTTGTGTGTAAAAACTTCTTTGATAATAGAAAATATTTAAAATTTTGACATCATGAGTTCATTTATTATTTCGGGCCACTTAGATCCAATGCCGCAAACAAAATACAATAAAAAATAGAAACTTAAAATATTTTTTAAATTAATTAACACATTAATTTTAATTTATCACTCTGTTTTATTGAGTTTTTATACAATACAAATACAAATATTCCGATAACTTTCCAACACTATACTATGAGGTTAAAGTTGTATGCTTTATAAATTAAACATTTTTTGAGTCACAATTTTTTTATCGCTTTAGTCAAGTTGCAAATTCCTCTGACTTCCTGGAAACACTAAGGGGCGTTAGAGGCGGACAGTCAATTTTACAGGCAGAACAAAAGAGCTTGTTTTTAATTAAGGACCCTAACTCATCCTTTCATCTTGTACAGTCACACACGAAGCGCCTCGGCCGAGTACCGTATCCTTAACTGTGATTTCACTCCAAGAAATGTCAAGGCCCTCCGAGACCGGTCGGCCTTCACCATGTAATTGCAAAGTATTATCAAGTATTAGCTGTAATGGTAACGGAGTGCCACACTGACACGCAAAGTAACTGTCATTATACTCAGGACAACCTCACATCTTTACGTAGGCCTATACTTTTGTAAGCGTGTACATTTTGCTTTTTCCCCGGCAAACTTTGTTCTGCAACGTGCATGACCACACATAAAGAATAGAGTTACAATACTTATTCTGAACAGTGTTTTCTGAACAGCAGAAGACCTAAATATAAATCAACAAAAAAATTTTATTCATTATCATGTATGGTTCAGTGGAAATCTCCATAATTAATGAACAGGAATAAACTGCATTAAAAATTCAATTAATATAATAAAAAAACACGTGTTTTTTAACGCTTAAGAACAGATTGGATTGAAAATTAAAGTACTACAGAAGTATCTAATATACGAACAGACGAATGTATGAGAGATATAAATTTGGATTTACTCGAGACGTTAATAAGAGAACGTTTGTATTATACCAGTCAAGTTGTTAGTAACTTTATCCTACAACAATTAGAGATTCTCATATGTCGAAAAACGTAAAATATAAAACCAAATCCATCAATTTCATAAAAAAAAGTCTAGGTTTGGTTATTGTTAAGAGAAAAGCTACAAGAGTCAACCACATTATTTAATATTTTGTGCTTTATAAAGATAAACAAATGGGTTTTAAGTTCCGAGATAAACAAAAGTGTAATAGAAGCAACATAATATGTTCAAACTTGTGCAAGTTGTCTAAAGTTACAAAGTTTGTGGCGTTGTATTGCTTTATCTAGTCACGTATTGAGTGTAGGCTATACAAAGTTTATTTTGCTTTGTCAGTTTCACTTATCGTCAACACAACTTGCTTTTACTACGGTTGGCAAGCCTGCCAACACTGCTGATGATTAATTGTTCGTTTTTTGTTATTGCCAAAACAGCGAAAATAATAATAAACTTGGTATTAATAACGTTATTGTAACTGAATTGATTTTTTTTTGCACTATGAAATTTGGATTTATTGAGATTTATTTAAAAGAATATGTTACAAATTTGTAGATTGTGTTCAGTGTTTTTTTATATAGACCTATAAAACATCCTTTTACTTTTGCCAAGAGTAAATATTGGAATCTTGTGATGCAAAAATGATTTGATATTTTATTGGTAACAGATCTTTGCGTATACGTTGTTAAGGTCAATAAAATTTTATTTTTGCAAGAAGTGAAAACGTGTTCCTACATGCAAATTGTCCAAGCAAGTATACTCTTAAAACTGTTTGGAACTAGTTTGATTCACATTTAAAAATATGAAAACGAAGCGTGTTCAAAATGTAACTAGAATTTTTAAATTTCGCGGGCTTCGAGAGTCCGATTGTCAAACATTTTTTTTATTATGTTGGCATACATGTCCTTGAAATATGATAAAATTTTCAGCTGTTTTCATTGTTGACTTTGTCTGTGACAGCCAATAAGGTTAGACGTGTTTTTATGAGCTCGGCGATTTTCGTTGAAAGAATTGGATCAAAGAATTTGTATCGAATTTGACGTAAAAAATGGAATAAAGTGTAACAAAGTGTGTGAAATGTTAACAAAGGCCTATGGTGAGTCTTCTGTGAGTAAAGCAAGAGTTTACGAGTGGTATAAGCGTTTCCATGAAGACCGTGAAGACGTTGTAGATGACGAACGCCCTGGACGCCCCAGCACATCAACAACGTGAAAACGTGGAAAAAGTGAAAGAAATGGTTACGAACAATCGCCGAATCACAATTAGAGAGGTCACTGACGATGTTGGCATATCGATTGGATTATGTCATGACATTGTTTCCAATGTTTTGTGTATGAAACACGTGGCAGCAAAATTCGTTCCAAAATTGTTGAATTTTGAACAAAAACAGCGGCGAATGGAAGTTGCTCAGGAGTCACTAAATGAAGTCAACGACGATGCAGAATTACTGAAACGTATTATAACAGGTGATGAAACATGGGTTTACGGATATGACGTCGAAACTAAGGCTCAATCATCCCAGTGGAGGTATTCTGGCTCGACAAGTGCGGTCGAATGTGAAGGTTATGCTCACTGTGTTCTTCGATATTAATGGCATAATGCGTCATGAATTCCTTCCACCAGGTGAAACGGTCAATAATACTACCTACAAGTTCAACGCCGTTTGCGTGAAGCAATCCGAAAAAAACGCCCTGGTCTGTGGAAAAACAATTCATGGCTTTTGCACCACGATAATGCACCAGCTCACACTTCATTGCTTGTTCGTGAATTTTTGGCCAAAAACAGTACTGTAACGATGCCTCAGCCTCCATATTCGCCGGACATGGTTCCGTGTGACTTTTTCCTATTTCCAAAAACAAAGAGAACCTTAAAGGCCGTCGTTTTACAGCCGTAGATGACATAAAAGCGCATCGCTGAAAGAACTAAAGGCTATCTCAAAGTTCGAGTTTGAGAAGTGTTTCGAGGATTGGAAGAAGCGCTGGCACAAGTGCATAATCTCCAATGGGGATTATTTTGAAGGCGACAACATCAATGTGGAAAAATAAATAAATATTTTGTTAAAAATATTAAAATTCTCGTTACTTTCTGAACACACCTCGTATATAAATGTGACCTCAAACAAACTGTAACACAGCCTTGCGTCATTTGAGCAGAAATCTCTAAACTGATGTTAAAATAATTATAGATCTTAAATGTTCGATATATAATTTTATTTAATATTTATTTTAAAAATATTGAGAAGTTAAAAAAAACCAACGCTTGGCGGAAATTTCTGTGAAACGTTAGCGAGTGAAAAATTGCAGCTTCACTCAACTGTACTGACAAGCTGTAAAAATACACGTCCGAGGAAAACACTTCGGCGAAAAGCTGTATATTTTTTTGTGACAACATTGCAAGAAGAAAATAACGAAGAAAAATATTTAAAGAGACGGAGTAACGGAAATAATTCGAAACCTTAACTTATAAAAGTGTCTCAGTGTTATCGGTAATATGGCTGTCTGCCAGTAGGACACATTGCGGCTGATAAGGGAGGTACTGCGAGGAGGGTGCGCTACAATTTAATTAACGGGTTGCCAAGGGTTGGGGGTGGAATGCGATAATAAATTGAAAAACATTGTTCAACATGCGAACGACCGATTTAGGGGGTTGGAGAAATTGGTAAACAGACATCCAGAGTGCTGTTGTCGGCTAGCTTTCAATATTTATGCGGCAGTTTTAAAGAGCTTAAGCGTTTTATGTGAAAGCGAGCTGTCACGAAATTAATTACAAACGGTTACATATTAATTGATTTTAAATGTTCTTAAATATTTTTTCTTGTTTTTTATTTAATAAACGATAACACTTTTGCTATTTTACACCTTTTTAAAACTTAAAATTTAATGAGGACCATTTGAATAGTTATGCTTTTTATCAGTATTAAAATTTTCAAAAATAAGAAACAGAACAGTCCTGTTTCTGACGTTAAATAGGTTAAATTCGTCAAAACTTTAAAATCAGTTTATCAAAAATCTTTTTTTTTTTTTAAATATAAAATTATGAAGAGAAATAATATGAAATTTAAAAATGCCCGAATCGAGGCAACAATAACTTTTTAAAGTATATAAAAAGAATGAACTGAGAGCTTAGCGACTGAAGCCGAAAAGACACTTTCCTATGGCTTTTAAACAGCAAATTTTGTCTGAAAACGTTTCACATAAAAGCTTGAAGATTTTTTTTTTTTACTACAACTAATTGTAGTTCACATTAAACAGACTGTTCTAATAAGCTGATTTAATTCTGAATGAAAGAAACTGATCAGTACGTTAACTGAATACAGATTTTAATATTAGAATGTGAATTTCACAAACATTAATGACTAACGAAAATCTAATTTGATCAAACATATCACGTTGATATGTAGATATTGTCAATAGTACAACGTAATTAAGATTAAAATTTAATTTTAAAAGTAAAATGTGGACTCATTTTGACGCATAAATAATTCAAATTATTCGTCACATTTCATAAAAGAGGAACACATACCGCGAGGAATAGAAAACTCCATGAAGGCAGAAAAACTATATATGCCAGAAAAAGGAAGACGTATGAACATTTTAGAGAACTTGGAAATTTTAAAATCTAAATTAAAGGGAGAAAACATAATAAATGAACAGATAGAGTCGCAAGCAGATATTATGTTTAAAAATCTAAAAATTTTCAATAATTAACAGGAGCGACGACCGTTGAAAAGAATGTTTGAAAGGAGCCAATCAGAAGCGAGCGAAAACGTATGATTTTGAAGTGCCAATCAGAAGCGAGCACGTCAGGTTTAATGTACACGTGTTGAATAGAGGTGGAGATAGAAAATTATAAATAGGACGGGCCATAATATTGGTGACCAGTATAGATAGGCTGTAGTTTTTGAAGATGGAGGTTCTCCGAAAGGCGTCAACGAAAGTAGAATTGACGAAGCTAGGGAAGGCAGATCATTATACTGAACATAGTAAAATGTGGATATTAATTTTACAAGCTGATAATAGTGAACCTTCTTGTGGTTAATATTTCTATTCAAGGTTTTTCAGCAATGAGTCACAAAAAATAATATTTAGTTCAAGATAAGTAATTATTCTGATATATAGATTAATATTATTGTAATTAATTTGCTCCGTTACGATATTATAATCGAACAATACATAATCGAATGATCTTTCAATAACATAGATCTATCTATAACATAGTAATTCTTTTTATATTCTTCTTCTTCTTTTCTGCTAGGATTAATGTCACTACGTTCAGTATAATCATCTGCCTTCCCTAGCTTCGTCAATTCTACTTTTGTTGGCGCGTTTCGGAGAACCTCCATCTTCAAAAATCATTTTCCTTCCCTAGCTTCGTCAATTCTACTTTCGTTGACGCGTTTCGGAGAACCTCCATCTTCAAAAACTGAATCCAAGTGTGCCTGTAATGAGTGCCCAAGTGAAAATACACAAAGTAAATCATCCGATTAGGCCAGTGATTAATTATAGGACAGCACCAGCCTATGAGCTAGCAAAATATACGGAAAAACGATTAAAAGGTATGGAGTTGTTGAAGAATGAATACACGGTGAAGAATTCAATAGAAGAAAATGAGTATAGATATAGTTTTTTGAAGATGGAGGTTCTCCGAAACGCGTCAACGAAAGTAGAATTGACGAAGCTAGGGAAGGCAGATTATTATACTGAACACAGTTCTAGGATACGCTATATTAATAAGTATTTTTACAGATACAATGTATACTTTTATATCATAAACAGAAAATGTGGAAAGTTATTCCGACTTGAGATCATTATTTGATTTGACCTAGTGTTGTAGTTGATACAGCATAGAGCTAATAAGGTCTATTGTACCTATTGTAGTCGTATTTTTTCATTTAGATATCGTACGAACAAACGATTTTAAAAAGTCAGTAATTTAAAATGAAAGAAATGTTTAGCTGGAACTTTTAAACCAAGAGTTTTAGAGTTTTCGTTTTGAAATAGCGACGAAATTAATTAAGTGTTGCTGTAATTAATAAATTGCATTGACTAAACGAAATTAAAGTCAGAGAAATAGTAATTCAATTATTCTGCTGAATCGTTTAAACCATCAAATTATAAAAACTGGAATTTTTTATTCTGTACATAATTTTGAATAGTACATCGCGAATATATAAAAGCACGACTTCAGCTCTTCTCTAAGCGCTTGGTGTTAATTGTTACAGTAATGTTGCGAGGTATGTCTATACAGCTATTAGTGGTATAGCTTAGTTCGTAATATTACCGAGAACACTTAGGAGCGCTAGTAACGTTTTAAGAATGAAGCAATCGTACTGTTTACATTACGATTTGAACAGTAATTATACTGCATTTAGCATACGGTATAGTTTCTTTTTTATTCCACCATTTTAATGATTCGAACTTCACTCTTTTCGGCGCTTTTTAATTTTACTTTCTCCAAATGAAGTGCAACATGTTCGTGATAAATCTGTTTTGAGATGTTGGTTATACGTTTTTAGATTCTTTGGATCATTCCGCATTGGTACATTTTGAGGAGTGTGACTGGATATTTCAAACTGGTTAAGCAAATTGACCATTTTCGATTAATGTTTTTATGCAAGTACATTTACTTAAATTTTTTGAATTTTTTTTTTGACAGAAAGACTTTAATGAAAATCACCCTTTCTCGTAATCATATTTAACGATTCATTACAAATTTGTCCAATAAATTGTTAGGCAAGCAAAACATTTTTCAGTTCAATGTCCAATAACAAAAACGTATTTTACTGAAATTTTAGAAGTTTTTGTTTTCAATTTAGCATAATAATTAATTATTGTAAATATTTTTGCAAGGAGATATTTTTCATTTGTCCAAATATCAGAAATTTATAAAATCTTTTAAACTACTTGTTTTTTACCTATTAACTTTTATGGTGTAAAACAAATGTCAACAAATGACCAATAACGGAAAACTAATTTGCATCATATTTTACTTTCACCATTATAGTGAGTATTAGGGCCTATAGTGAACGGAAAACTATACTTTCACCATTATAGTGAGTATTGGGGCCTATAGTGAACGGAAAACTATACTTTCACCTTTATAGTAAGTATTGGGGCCTATAGTGAACGGAAAACTTTACTTTCAACCTTTATAGTGAGTATTGGGGCCTATAGTGAACGGAAAACTATACTTTCACCATTAAAGTGAGTATTGGGGCCTATAGTGAACGGAAAACTATACTTTCACCATTATAGTAAGTATTGGGGCCTATAGTGAACGGAAAACTTTACTTTCAACCTTTATAGTGAGTATTGGGGCCTATAGTGAACGGAAAACTATACTTTCACCATTAAAGTGAGTATTGGGGCCTATAGTGAACGGAAAACTATATTTTCACCAATATAGTGAGTATTAGGGCCTATAGTGAACGGAGAACCATACTTTCACCATTATAGTGAGTATTAGGGCCTATAGTGAACGGAGAACTATACTTTCACCATTATAGTGAGTATTAGGGCCTATAGTGAACGGAAAACTATACTTTCACCATTATAGTGAGTATTGGGGCCTATAGTGAACGGAAAACTATACTTTAACCATTATAGTGAGTATTGGGGCCTATAGTGAACGGAAAACTATACTTTCACCATTATAGTAAGTATTGGGGCCTATAGTGAACGGAAAACTTTACTTTCAACCTTTATAGTGAGTATTGGGGCCTATAGTGAACGGAAAACTATACTTTCACCATTAAAGTGAGTATTGGGGCCTATAGTGAACGGAAAACTATATTTTCACCATTATAGTGAGTATTAGGGCCTATAGTGAACGGAGAACTATACTTTCACCATTATAGTGAGTATTGGGGCCTATAGTGAACGTAAAACTATACTTTCACCATTATAGTGAGTATTGGGGCCTATAGTGAACGGAAAACTATACTTTCACCATTATAGTGAGTATTGGGGCCTATAGTGAACGGAAAACTATACTTTCACCATTATAGTGAGTATTGGGGCCTATAGTGAACGGAAAACTATACTTTCACCATTATAGTGAGTATTGGGGCCTATAGTGAACGGAAAACTATACTTTCACCATTATAGTGAGTATTGGGGCCTATAGTGAACGGAAAACTATACTTTCACCATTATAGTGAGTATTGGGGCCTATAGCGAACGGAAAACTATACTTTCACCATTATAGTGAGTATTGGGGCCTATAGTGAACTTCATCCATTATTCGGAATCAAAGTGAACTTTCTCCATCGTATTCTCCTTTAATATCTTTTCAAGAACGTAGTTCACTATATAGGCTTGTTTCAAATTAGTCAATGGACCATACTTTATATATGTTGAAGACATAATTCAAAATTCACTTTAACAGTTTTTTGATCCTCCTGAAAAAGTAGGTGAACTGGAAATAGACCACTTCGATTGTAAACGAAACAAATGTTTCATTAGTGCCATAACTAAATTGGTTAGGGAGCAATCACACAAATTTGAAAATCAACCCAATTTATCAAAATCGGTTCATCGAAATCCAGTTATTTTCTGGTCAAAATACAAATCGATGTATCTAATTTGCAAATTTCAACGAAATTCTTTTCGATAGTAGTGTTACACTAGGCTTTAGTTATTAATGTTGATTTATAACCAACACTTTATAAGCAAATTTCGCGCAAAACATATTATAAAGCACAATTTTACAAAATAAATAAAATGAATGATCATTTATTTATGATTTAACATTTAGAAAATCTTGGGAATTTAGTGAATTAAGGTGTGTTTTGTTTCAAGTTATTTTTTTTCTCCCAAGTGTATCCAATCAGTGGAGTACCCAGGATTGTCGGGGTTCTGGAATACGCCCAATATATACAGAAAGATCCGGGATTGTTTTAAGGGGGGCATTTTAAAGCTAATTTTCGACCTTTTGGCTCTTTAAGGTTAAGTAGTGATCACATTTTTCAAAACTTTATCAACCATTAAACACTGTAAACATGCTAGAAAGTGTGTTATGAGGTAACTCAATTTTTTGATTCTATATTCCCAATATTTTAAAATAAAAGTAAAAACTTACTTCCAATTTATTCATTTAATTATGTTTGTTTTTAAAGACATTGCCCCTTCCAAGAATAATATGATTAAAACTAACGTAAGTTTCTTTAATGAAATTATAAACATTAAAAGAAAATATTAAAATGTATTTACTACTTCTAAGTTAATATAATTTCTTTATCGTCCTAATCTTGGAGCAAAATACGATCTCTCGGGCTCGAAACTATATACTTTATTTTGGTGTCCGGATGATACAAACATTGAGCCCGGTCCTACCAAATCCTATGCGACTCTCGAGAGTCTATTGTCTAATTGGCACAACAGATATTTTATTTTAAATATATTAGATAGTACTTTAAATATGCCCTGTTTTGAGGGTCAACGCCTTTGCCACTTTGTACTTCCATGAAAGCTTGCTACTCTCGTTGGAAATGTGCGTCGTTATGTGATCATTAAAAAAATAAATCATGCTTAAAAATTATTACAACGAAGAATTATTACAACTGACTTTACTATATAGAAGACTTTAGAGTATAGCATAGAACGTTTTACAGTATATAAGGCTTTGGAGTATAGAAGGCTTTGCAGTATAAAAGGCTTTAGAGTATAGCATAGAACGTTTTACAGTATATAAGGCTTTGGAGTATAGAAGGCTTTAGAGTATAGCATAGAACGTTTTACAGTATATAAGGCTTTGGAGTATAGAAGGCTTTAGAGTATAGCATAGAACGTTTTACAGTATATAAGGCTTTGGAGTATAGAAGGCTTTGCAGTATAAAAGGCTTTAGAGTATAGCATAGAACGCTTTACAGTATATAAGGCTTTGGAGTATAGAAGGCTTTAGAGTATAGCATAGAACGTTTTACAGTATATAAGGCTTTGGAGTATAGAAGGCTTTGCAGTATAGAAGGCTTTAGAGTATAGCATAGAACGTTTTACAGTATATAAGGCTTTGGAGTATAGAAGGCTTTGCAGTATAAAAGGCTTTAGAGTATAGCATAGAACGTTTTACAGTATATAAGGCTTTGCAGTATAGAAGGCTTTGCAGTATAGAAGGCTTTAGAGTATAGCATAGAACGTTTTACAGTATATAAGGCTTTGGAGTATAGAAGGCTTTAGAGTATAGCATAGAACGTTTTACAGTATATAAGGCTTTGGAGTATAGAAGGCTTTGCAGTATAGAAGGCTTTAGAGTATAGCATAGAACGTTTTACAGTATATAAGGCTTTGGAGTATAGAAGGCTTTGCAGTATAAAAGGCTTTAGAGTATAGCATAGAACGTTTTACAGTATATAAGGCTTTGGAGTATAGAAGGCTTTGCAGTATAAAAGGCTTTAGAGTATAGCATAGAACGTTTTACAGTATATAAGGCTTTGGAGTATAGAAGGCTTTAGAGTATAGCATAGAAGCGTTTTACAGTATATAAGGCTTTGGAGTATAGAAGGCTTTGGAGTATAGAAGGCTTTGCAGTATAGAAGGCTTTAGAGTATAGCATAGAAAGTTTTACAGTATAAAAGGCTTTGGAGTATAGAAGGCTTTGCAGTATAGAAGGCTTTAGAGTATAGCATAGAAAGTTTTACAGTATATAAGGCTTTGGAGTATAGAAGGCTTTAGAGTATAGCATAGAACGTTTTACAGTATATAAGGCTTTGGAGTATAGAAGGCTTTAGAGTATAGCATAGAACGTTTTACAGTATATAAGGCTTTGGAGTATAGAAGGCTTTAGAGTATAGCATAGAACGTTTTACAGTATATAAGGCTTTGGAGTATAGAAGGCTTTAGAGTATAGTATAGAACGTTTTACAGTATATAAGGCTTTGGAGTATAGAAGGCTTTGCAGTATAGAAGGCTTTAGAGTATAGCATAGAAAGTTTTACAGTATATAAGGCTTTACAGTATATAAGGCTTTGGAGTATAGAAGGCTTTGCAGTATAGAAGGCTTTAGAGTATAGCATAGAAAGTTTTACAGTATATAAGGCTTTACAGTATATAAGGCTTTGGAGTATAGAAGGCTTTGCAGTATAGAAGGCTTTAGAGTAGGCCTATAGCATAGAACGCTCTACAGTATAGAAGGCTTTGCAGTATATAGAAGGCTTTACAGTATAGAAAACTTTACAGTATAGAAGCCTTTACAGTAAAAAATCATTATATTATAGAAGGCTTTACAGTATAGAAGGTTTTACAGTATAGACGTTCTTAGAGTATAGAAGCTTTATACTACATAAGATTTTACAGTCTTTTAGAAAAGTAATTAAAAGGGTGATGCACTATTTGTAAACTATTTGTTCAAATTAATTAGTTTTATTAACAGCTGGTATTACAAAGAGTTTTGATCAAGTCCATGATATACTTTCTTCTGTCACGTTATTACAACTTCTATACATGATTTTTACGTTAAAAATTTAATGACATGTATCGAATAATTCCTTTTCATTTAAAAAACATTATTGAAATCATTCGTCATAATCGCTGTCGGATTGTGGATAAATAATAATAATAACAAAGCAAGACATATACCTGTGTATAAAGTGATTTTTTGCATGAAAATAAAATAATTTAGTTGGAATAAGTAAGCAATGCCGACCAGTCATAAGTGATGACTTTTTTTAGCAACTGGAAAAAGTGAAACCGTTGCATAAGCTTCAAAGCATTTAGTTGGCAGCGTGACAGTGTTTTGTAATCAGGTCAAAGTGAGTCACTTAGCCACCATTGTAAGGCAGGACGCGTGAGGAGTGCGATAATCAGCTGTGCGCGGTATAATGGGGCAGCAGGTTTTAATAATGTCTCAGGTTACTGCTTTATCCTGTACGCAGTTCATGTTCGCAGGACTTGAATCTCTGGAGGGAATGTTAATCAATATTTTACTCTGTAAGTAAGATACGTATTACCTGTGGTAGATATTAGCAACAGTATGAAATAGATTTTTTTTTTTTTTGGTGTTTATGGTCCAACTATTGTGCACACTTGGGCTAATGCAGACGATGGGATAATTTATAGCGTATGAAAATGCCAAGCCCTGGCCGGGAATCGAACCCGGGTCCTCGGGGTGAAAGACCAGTACGCTATCAACTAGGCCACGAGGAGGCTGTATGAATTAGATTTCCTGCACTCCTAGTACAGATTGTTGCTTAGTGTTTTCCCGCCTTCTGGAGTGCTGGAACTTCGAGATAATAAACAAGTAAACTCTGCTTGTGTATTACGTTGGGTGTGGACAAAACGGTGGTATATTTAATTCAAGCTTACTATACTTATTTCAGTATTGTACATAATTAATAAACTTATCAACATTCAAACGATAGCTGGGAAGAATTAAGTTTTTCGATTTTCACCATACATATTACGTATGAAAAAAAGTAATTTTCCAACGTTTTTATTATTTTTTTTTAATATAGGCCAAGACTTCCGTTGATCCTGGTTTTGTCACTCAGCTATGTAGTACACCCACGTCCACAGGTTCAACGTTCCCAATCCAAAGTCCGTGATATACTTCGGATGATGTTGCCCTGTTCCATCATCCGTCCCCCACTTCAGAGAGTGTCTAGGCATTCAAATAGTTTCCTGTCCAAGGCTGGGCAGTTTAACTGTTTGTTCAGCTGTTCTACATTTCATACACAAAAGATTTTTCATATGAAAGCCCATTTTGTGTAGATGACTGCGGAATGTCCAGTGACCCTTCAAAACTTACCTACGTTTGGTTTATAGCTTTCAACAATCGACTATTTATTATTTATTATTTATTATTTTTGAAGTTTAATGTAACGCAATATTGTCCATAGAATAATAAAACTTCCCGCAACAACAAAAAGATTTTTTCTCGTAACGTTCATAACTTTGTCAGTTAGACTATTGACGATGAGGTAGCATTGTTAGCAGGAAGGGAAAAGCAACGGGAGCAACTGCTGCTCGAACTAAAAAACTTTAGTTGATCAGTTGAGTGACGCAGTAGATTGACCGACGCTGATTCCATCACGGTTATATAACTAATAATTACAGATAACACAAATTAGGTGGTACTGAAATCAAAATTAATACATTGAGAAGGCATCCGGCTGCATCAGTTAACCGTTGTCAAGTCTGCGTTTGAACTTAATTTAATATTTATAGTTGATTTAGAAAAGTTATTGTTTTGTGTTTTGTAAAGTGGCCACCATATTTAAGTGCATTCTTTGATGTACTTCCTCACATTTCACAAGATACTATTTTTTACATATTTTATTTTTCCAATTGAATCAAATCACGAATTTTGGAATACTTTCATAATTATATTAATTGTTTTAAAAGGGTGTTTTTGTAACTACTTCCAGATATGGTCATATGTTATTGAAATACTATTGTACGTAACGGACGTATATTGGATTGAATTTTTGTAAAATGTATGAATCAACAAAATAATCAAAAATAAAAAAAAACATTGTTTACTGTTCAAGATCAGTTTTGCATGTTTCCAAATATCTTGAAAATTGGTACGGTCGTTAAGTATAACAAAGTGATTTTTAATAGTAAAACTTTGACATATTGTTATTACTATTTTACGAGTTCTGAATAATTAAACGATTTTAAGTTTTAGAAACATAATTTCAGGTAAGTTACAGAAACAAACAAGAACACTTGCCAGCCTCCAGGAGTTTGAAAGTTGTACATTAAAGTACAATTTGCAATTAAGGACAATGACGTGTTTGCACTTGTAACAAATTTACACTACTCGATGTCGTATCCAACTAGACCTTCCAGATCAGCCGTTGCATAAATTGAAATTCACTTAAAAGTTTCCAGTTGTTCACGAAGTGAGAACAATAGTAGTTGGGAAGTTGACTACAATTAAAAACGTCGTAAACAATACAGAGCATTTATAATAATTTACAAGTAATTCGCAATGTTTTTACTCTCTCTTTATTTGTTTCACCCAACTTTGGGGTACACCAAATCAATCACTTTTTAATGTTCTGTGCCTTCCTCATATTGCTTCATTCGTTGTGATCTTGCTTTTCTTTCTTCGTCAGAGATTTGGATCGTTCGTTTGGATTTGACTTTGCCTTGGAACCGTTGCTTCTTGTCCTTGGTTATTGTTTTGTCTGTTCTGTCCATGAGCATAGTGTTAGTGATCTGCAGTTCTGTTATGTCTTTCTCCGTTTCTCTAAACCAAAGTGGTTTGGCTCTTTAATTGCGAAAGTAGACAAATATTTTTTTTTGTTAGTCTATTTTTGTCTATTCGGAAGATGTGCCCATAAAAATCAATTCTCCTTTTTCTTATTGTGTCTGATAGTGTTTGAGTTTTTTTGGTAAAGAGTTTCATTCCTGATGTGGAGTAATTGGTTGTTACGGAATTTGGGGCCTAAGATTTTTCGTAATATCTTTCTTTCTTTGATCTCCAGCCTTTCAAGTGAGCCCTGGGTTGTGAGAGATAATGTTTCAGCTGCATATAAGGCTTCTGGTTTAATGACCGTACGATAATGCCTTATCTTTGTATTCCAGGAGAGGGACTTCTTGTTGTATGTGTCTTTGGTAAGTTGGAAGGTTAATTCAACTTTACTTCTCCTAGATTCCATAGCTTTTTTTCTCTAGGGCGTTCCAGCTGATCCATTCCATTTTTTTTTTACATTACATTATTGAGTTATATCTTGAGATAAGTTAAAAAAATTACCCAAGACTGAAATTAGTTTTTTTGACTCTTGATGTCATTCATTTTTACAAAAAAAGTTATCAAATAAATGTTAAGTTTAAAATGTTTGTAATCACTAAACTCCATTCACTTAAGCTGGGCGGTCACGAAATGTGGGAAGCTGCGCTGAGCTAAGACGAGCGTAACGGAGCTGAGAGGAATGAAGATCAGGCAACCAGAAGCGGAGTTCAGTCAGTTTAAAGAACGCTTTTGTGTCTTTTAAATCTAAATATTTAAGCCTAGTCTAACGAATTCTAGGAATTATTATGTTTAAAAACCGTAACCTAGGTAACGAGAAATATTATTATTTGGAGGCGTGGTCAGCGTGGTGGGGGGGAGCGGAGTCAGTTTGAAAACCGAACCAAGACAGAGTCAAAGCTGCACGGAGTGTTTGACTCCGCTCAGCTTCTTTACGCTTTCAGTGGCCGCACTTACATTAAAAATAATAGGTAAAGTTTTGAATACGTAGTCCGTTCCGCTCAGTTCTACTGCGGCCCGCATTTCGTGGCCTCCTAGCTGGCTCGGTAGTTGATGTGGCTAAATCTCCGACCAGTCTGCTGCGTTTCTGAACTGCGCATCTCAAGGTCCGGAGTTACTCCCGTTGCTTTGCCCTTACCGTTAACGCTGTTTCTCATAAACCTATTGGCAAACTGACATAAATTAATAACAGTAGTTGCACAGTACTGTGCATAATATTGCGCAAACAAGATGGCTGCCAGATACTTAACAACTTGCGTAAGGCTTAAGCACCCGTGCGTAAACACAAAACTAGAGTGCGTGTTAACACTGTATTCTTCAACAAACATCTTTACATAATCTTGTCACCGTTGAAGAGAATGTTGGAATTCCACGCTTTGAAGCCTCTCAGTTGTCCTTGAGTTTATGGTTATTTGTATTAAATCGCACACGCTTATTATAAGAGGCTAAACATAAAGAGTTGCACTGCGTTAATTAGTAACTCATAATTATATTTTTTTTTCTTAAAGGATGTAAAGTGCTACTTGCTACATTTTTTTTATTTTAAGGCGAAAAGCACATTGAGGCTATTATCGCCTCCCTAAATGTAAGTGTGAGTGTAAAGTGTTAAAGTCGTAGGTGTAGTGTTGTAAGTATAAGTGTGTGTTAGACTAGGGTACCGCGAGGGACGTCTAAATCCTCTCAATAAGTGCAGGTAGTCTGCACACCCCTGCGGGGCCTTGCTACAAGAGAAATAATTTAGATAGTCGAGGTACACTACTGTTTGCACTTACGTAATAGAAGCGAATTTCCAAAAAATATGTTTTTATCATTTTAAAGATCAGAATCATAAATTGTAATAAAATCTGAAAGTAGCAGTTTTAACTTTCGAGACATTGCCACGTAACAAAAACCAATCGTTCTTTGCACATTTGTCAAGTCGTTGCATTTTGCAGTCGTTTCAGGATCTTTCTGTTTCCCTTCAGGAAGAAAATCATATTGAATTAAGCCCTTATAATTAAAAAAAAAACCTCCAACATCACTTTACCCCGGCTTCTGTCCATGCGACATTTGGCCTTTCTTTGTGATGTTTTTGATTTCAATTCAACAGAATTACGTTTCATCTGATAACCGTAAAGGCGCGCCATGTTTTCACCACCGGATGTTTACCTGTTTCCACGACTGAAAATGGCTTAGAAGGGACATCATTTTGCTGATTCGCAAGAGCTGATGGAAAATGCGACGAAGAGGTTAAACAAAAACTCCAAAAATGGCTTTCAGGAGTGTTTTTAACATTATATGAACGTTGGAAGAAGTAAAGTTGAGAGGATTTTCAAACAAAATAAGATTAAAATCTTTAAATATTTCAATGCATTTTCATTGAACGTTTATATCGTATACACATACACACACACATACGTTTATATCATATATCGTATACACACACACACACACACACACACACACACACACACACACACACACACACACACACACACACACACACACACACACACACACACACACACACACACACACGAGGTGTGTTCAGAAAGTAACGAGAATTTTAAAATTTCGCGAGCTTGGAGAGTTCGATTGTCAAACATTTTTTTTATTATGTTAGTATACATACCCTTGAAGTATGCTAAAACTTTCAGCTGTTTTCATTGTTGACTTTGTCTGTGACAGCCACTAAGGTTAGACGTGTTTTTATAAGCTCAGATATTTTCGTTTGTTAAAAGAAATGGATCAAAGAATTTGTATCAAATTTTGCGTAAAAAATGGAATAAAGTGTAACAAAGTGGGTGAAATGTTAATAAAGGCCTATGGCGAGTCTGCTATGAGTAAAGCAAGAGTTTACGAGTGGTATAAGCTTTTCCAAGAAGGACGTGAAGACGTTGAAGATGACGAACGCCCTGGACGCTCCAGCACATCAACAACCGATGAAAAAGTGGAAAAAGTGAAAGAAATGGTTATGAACAATCGCCGAATCAGGCAGCAAAACGCGTGGCAGCAAAATTCGTTCTAAAATTGTTGAATTTTGAACAAAAACAGCGGCGAATGGAAGTTGCTCAGGAGTCACTAAATGAAGTCAACGACGATGCAGAATTACTGAAACGTATTATAACAAGTGACGAAACATGAGTTTACGGATATGACGTCGAAACTAAGGCTCAATTATCCCAGTGGAGGCATTCTGGCTCGCCAAGACCGAAAAGGGCTCGACAAGTGAGGTCGAACCTGAAGGTTATGCTCACTGTGTTCTTCAACATTAATGGCATAGTGCATCATGAATTCTTGCCACCAGATGAAACGGTCAATAAGGACTACTACGTACAAGTTCAACGCCGTTTGCGTGAAGCAATCCGAAAAAAACGCCCGGATCTGTGTAAAAACAATTCATGGCTTTTGCAGCACGATAATGCACCAGCTCACACTTCATTGCTTGTTCGTGAATTTTTGGCCAAACACAGTACTATAACGATGCACAGCCTCCATATTCGCCAGACATTACTCCGTGTGACTTTTCCTATTTCCGAAAATAAAGAGAACCTAAAGGGCCGTCGTTTTACAGCCGTAGATGACATTAAAAGCGCATCAATGAAAGAACTAAAGGCTATCTCAAAGATCGAGTTTGAGAAGTGTATCGAGGATTGGAAGAAGCGCTGGCACAAGTGCATAATCTCCAATGGGGACTATTTTGAAGGCGACAACATCAATGTAGAAGAATAAATAAATATTTTGTTCAAAAAATTAAAATTCTCGTTACAGTCTGAACACAATGAACACACCTTTTATATATATATATATATATATATATATATATATATATATATATATATATATATATATATATATATATGTGTGTGTGTGTGTGTGTGTGTATGTATATAATTTATTCAGTAAATGTTTGAGAGAAATGTATGAATAACATAGAAACACCATCAGTGGATAATCTCCACTGATACGGTACAGCCACAGTACGGTACAGCCAAGATAGTTCCCACTCCAAAACTAGATTTTCTTGGTCGAACAAAGTAGGCTTCTTTTAGGTTTATGCCCTATATTTTGCAATCTATTGTTGACTACTTCTCTATACCTCTAAACACTCTTCTAATTAGTTGTTAATGTTATTGTTTAATTAAGTTTCCAATCAGAACATTTTAATGCTGAATTATTTTATTAGATGAATTATATATTATATAATATAAACGTTTAATATTAATATAAAAACGATGCTTTATTAAAAATTGTTGAAAATTAAATTTATTTAAAATCTTATTTAAAGTTTAAGAAAAACAATATTCTTAAGACTAATAAGTTAAATGTAGATTTATGGTAAATTTCTGTTAAATATATTTGAACAAAATAATATTTTTTTATTGGAATAAAAAGGACGTATATATTACAGCATGAATATAAATTATTACTGATAAGAGAAAGTGTATACAATATCTGAAGTATTTTACAGAAAGGGAAAATTTAATAAAGCAAAATTTAGAATAACCCGAACCGTAACATTTTTATCAGCTGAAAAAAAAAACGTTTCCTGCGCTTTGCACGTTTCCAAGAATGTGGTTATAGGCCTATACAGAACAATAGAGTGCGTTGGCGTCAAATATGATGGAAGATTTATTTCAAGCAAAACACTCTGCCATGTTGTAGGGTGGAAGTGGAAAGGTAGTCTTCAAAAAATATCTTTCGTATTTAAAATTCACCCGTAAAACTCTGCCAATTCGAACAAAAAAACTGATGATTTTTGTAATTACAAATTCGTTATGAAATTACGTTAAAATTAATTCACTATTTGTTTTAATTTATTTCAAAAATGTCTTTGTTAAAACAAAAGTAGAATGTACTTGCAAGAAAGAAGTGTAGTTTCAAATAATGTCATAAACGTTAAACAAATTTTAATACTTTCTGAGTTACGTGTAAAACATGTGAACTTAATAACAACTACAAAATGTACGCAGCTAGTCTGAAACACAACAGCCATGACTGTGTAACATTTAGAAAGTACGACAGTTTGTGTACAATTTCTCGGAATCAACCAAAATATTCAAGAGTGGAATTAAAATAATCGAAGAACAAAGATGTTTCCTGACGTGATGGAAACGAATTTCAAATAAATTTCACAATAACATTCTTTATTTAAAATTTTTTTTTTAATATAGTTTCATTGCGGTACAATATGCATAAATCTTAAGTAGTAAAAACAACACCAGAACAAGAAAATGAAACCCAACTGCAGTCAAATTCATTAAGTATTTTAAATTGAATTCGGAAATTTTAATTTTCAATTTATGCAGATTTTAACGCTGATTACGATAGTGAAAAGAATTTTCAAAATGTAAGTTAAAAATGTATTTAAAGATTTAAAAAGCCACTATTTTGGTAACGAACGTCCCCGCGTTATTACCAAAATCATCTCTCCCCCCCCCATCTCAGTATTAGGCCTAAATGTAGAACTGGTCTGGCAAGGAAAAAAACTCATTTTTAAATGGAAATTAGCAAAAAATACTTCTGTGGCTATTTCATAACTCTCCAGTATTTGTTGGTTAGTTTTAAATGCCTAATTAGTCCTACTACCTACTGCCGTATTCTACACACTTTCACAAGGTAATATTGACTGGCAAATAACCAAATACTCGAACAAACGTGCTTTTCTTTGAACTAAATAACCAAATTATCAAACAAACATGCTTTTCTTAGAGCTAAATAACCAAATAATCAAACAAACATGCTTTTCTTTGAACTAAATAACCAAATTATCAAACAAACATGCTTTTCTTAGAGCTAAATAACCAAATAATCAAACAAACATGCTTTTCTTAGAGCTAAATAACCAAATAATCAAACAAACATGCTTTTCTTAGAGCTAAATAACCAAATAATCAAACAAACATGCTTTTCTTAGAGCTAAATAACCAAATAATCAAACAAACATGCTTTTCTTAGAGCTAAATAACCAAATAATCAAACAAACATGCTTTTCTTAGAGCTCAATAACCAAATAATGAAACAAACATGCTTTTCTTAGAGCTAAATAACCAAATAATCAAACAAACATGCTTTTCTTAGAGCTAAATAACCAAATAATGAAACAAACATGCTTTTCTTAGAGCTAAATAATCAAATAATCAAACAAACGTGCTTTTCTTAGAGCTAAATAACCAAATAATCAAACAAACATGCTTTTCTTAGGGCTAAATAAGCAAAAGCTAATAATGTTACAAATAAAAAGATTGACAATAAATGCTTTTATTCCTTTAAAATTGTATCTCAAACATTAAAGTCTGTGGAAACCCAGGAGGAGTTCTTACAGCAAGTATCCTGTTGAACTAATTAACTACTACTTTAATTACATTATCAACAAGTAATTACTATGAAAATCGTACCTCAAGAAAGAGTTTATATAATTAATTGGCTTTATTATTTAAAAGTTTATTTCTTTAAAACACTTAAGAGTACTTCTTCGGAGTATGGCGTTCATAAGCGATTCATGAATGAACAAAAAAGATTCTCATTATGTTTAAATTAAAAATACTAATTATCTAGTAACACTTCACTGCCTCCATAATTTTAGTTAATTAGCAATTAATGAAAACTAACGTATTTTTATTGTTACATAAACAAAAGATTTCTTTTAAAGAATAAACCTTTATACAGGGTGTTTAGAAAAAGGGTTCCAAGAATTTAGGACTTGATGCCCCCACATGAAAATTTTCAATAAACTTATGTCCAAAAACGCCTCGTTTTCAGTCTAGTCGCCATTTCTTTTACTGTAATATTTTGAAATTTTAAAATTATTGTGGAATAATTTCTGTACACCATTAATAAAAAGGTGTCATTTTTTAAAAAATATAGTAAGTTTTACAATTTGCCATGTCCCCGTTTTCCATACGAGGAAATGACATCAGGCTCTTTCAGTCTACGAAAGCCAGTAATGAAGCTTACACACATTTTTTAATAACTTCCTTATTTTTTATCCGATTTTGAAAATTAAACTTTCATTTTGTTCACAATGATATGGGCAACATTTTATTTAATAGGAGTAATTTTCATAAAATATAAGATTAAAAAGTTATTCTCAATTAAACAATTTTAATGACCACTATTTTGAAAATCTTCAAGGTAAAATTTAAGTACCTTTTTAAACAGTCGTCGATACAGATACTTATATGTGTGCCAAATTTCATGAAGCTAACTTGAACCGTTCTTAAGATACAAATGGTTTCTTATGAAAAAAGAAAATGGCGGCGAGACTGGCGTTTTTGGACCAATGATTATTGAAACTTTTCATCCAATTTTGATGTGAGGAATCACGCCCTAAATTCTTGGAACCTTTTTTCTAAACACCCTGTATATATTGTGTTTCAACATAATTGTACACGTTGTACTAAAGTAACAAGTAACAAGTAACAGTAACAGTAACAGTAACAAGTAGGCGAAACAGTAACAAGTAATTTCGCCGCTTATAAAAAGATTCATATTACGAAGTAATTTACAAAACACATTTATCCTTATTTCCTAATAATTTAGCTTGATTTACTGTCTGGTACTTTCTTGTAGGGTCAAGTAAAAGTTTCCGCTGGGATTATGTCCCGTATTGTCTGGTTAGTTTCTAATCTGTCGGTAATATTCCTAAATTGTTAACTTTTACAAAATATTTTATTGCTTCCTGGACGGTTACAGTAAACGAAATAAGAAACCATAATGACCAGTTAAACGGACAGCAATCAGTGGTCGTTTGAAAACCGTGTTGTGATCACAAACAAGGAGATGAATATTAACTGTTGTTAACTCTGCAATTAAGTTACCAAATAGCTTTCTGTCATTGTGCACAAAATTACCTGAGTCTAGAAGCAAAAACACATTTTTAATTTAATTTAACTAAAATACACGCAATATTTTAATCACACAGTTTTTAAATTGAAATATTTAAAAATCTAAATTACATTAAAAAAAACTATTACATATAAAATATTTATAAAAATAATACCACAATATTCAGCTAAAACAATATAAGCAAATCCTCTTGAACATTAAACCCAGAAGCCACTCCGACTCTCCCTTAGCAAAAGCATAAGGAGACGATTGGTTTCAGCCAAACACGAAGAACTTCAACATATAGCCAAAGGAAAAGATTAAAAAATCAAATAAAACACTGAAAATAATAAAAATAAACAAATCTATATCTACAAATCAAAACAATAAATGATAATAAAATTATAGCTAATCTCACTCATAAGAAATAGTCTGTGCTACAGCCCGTATTGTACACACTTGGGCTAATGTAGACGGTGGGATGATTTATAGCGTATGGAAATGCCAAGCCCTGGCCGGGAATCGAACCCGGGTCCTCGGGGTGAAAGCCTAGTACGCTATCCACTAGGCCACCGATAGTGGATTAAAATTTCATTCAAATTTAAATTAGTATTATTTTTAATTAATTATTATAGTTTTTTTCGCGTGACAATTCTCATGAGGGAAAATCCATAGAAGAAAGATCGATGTGTGAAAAAGTTCCTTAGTCTTGTCCTACATTATAATAAGCGAGATTGTGAAATAACAGCACACAGTTATTATGAATGCTGACTTTATGAAATACCCCACAATCAGCATTAAAGCACGTATTAGCATTTTGATTTTCAAATTGCATTAAAAACAAAGTCAGATGGTCGACTGACCATTTTACATTTTTATATTTTCACTGACATGTTAAAAATTAAAATAATTTACGCAGATTTTATCGCCGATGGTGAAACGAAATTTTCAAATACACTTACGGTTTACTTTGTCTAATTTGGAATGAATGACCGTTGTTATGAAACTGTTGAACTGTCTTGTCTGAACCTTGTTAAAAATCGATTTTTGTGCCAAATTTTAATCATACCAAAATTGTGACCTCAATAACTGATCTAGAGGTCATAATCGACGCTCGATTCGACGTCGGGATCTTGACTATCGTGGTCGATTTTTGAAAGTTTTACAATGGAAATTCCCTTAGAAATAATTAAGCGTTGATAGATTTCTTTACACGTTATTTTATTCTAAAAAAACAAAAACAGATGATTTATTTGACAATGGGAACATCGATTTGATAAAATTATATAACATTTACACAAACTTATATGTTTTTTGTTTGAAAATGTAGTTTCATATTCAAAGCATATTTTCCAATAATTGTGCTGTTTATAGACAAGATACTTATTGCAGATACGTTAATATATCAATTAATTAATGCAAAAATTAATGGTTTTTTGCGGCATGTTTGCAAGACATCCAGTTGTAAGGTAAGTTGTTTATTCAATACACATCGCGTAGCCTACATAGTCTGGATTGTAGCTAGACGCGGCCGAAGTGAAAGCGGCTACTAGATAGAAGTGTGCTTTGTACGCCGTAAACCTTCTTCACTCAAGCCTTTGCAGATTCCTTGAACAGTTGCATTCGTTTAGGCCACAAGTTATGTGTTTCTAATGATTGCTGTTTTGGTTGTTTACAGATTTCATAACAGCTTTTCCGATCAACGAATCACAAACGACGTAGCCTCGAAAATAATCGTTTTTCACTTCCCATGGGTTATTCGTTGAATAGAAAACTATAATGGTTAATGTTTAAATAAAACAAGTAAAAAATATTATTGATTTATTTAAACATTATGGAAAATGGATTATTTTAGAAAACGTTACAAATAACAACAGCAGAGGCAGCTGTCTTGCTGGCGTGATGGGAATTTAATCTTCGTATTAAATTTCAAAACAATCGATCAGTGTGTTTGGCTAAAACCACGTACACTAGTTATTGTAAATCAGAGGCTACCATTATGAAACGGAAGTGAATGGGAATAAATCTTACACATACGTAGTTCGGGCCTTGTACAAGGTACTTCCGAAACAAATATCAACAAAAATGGACCAGTGTGTTTGGCCAAAAAAAGGTATTAAACAAACAAACACCAAAAGCCGACCGGTAGAGTTGCAAGACATCTCGCTCAGTACGGTCAATTATTGCTGTTTCAGTTACTGTACTTTATCCAAGCACAATAATGACTAGTCTTTTAAATAGCAACTTAACTTTGATTTTGTACTCCGTTAATCATTTCATAATGTTTGCAATTTAAAAATATTATTCAAATAAAACAATTAAAACTTTTACAAAATTAGCAATTTCTGTTAGTTGAAAAACAAATATTTCTAACTGTTATCGATGATAGTTTCATTAAAATGTTTCAGAATAAGCGATGACAACAATTCAAATTCGATTCTTCAGTTTAACTGAACACACACGAAGAGATTGTTAAAGTAGAATGTTTAAACAGCGGAGCGGTTAATGGCCAAATAAACAAAGCACTGCTATGCAAATAGTATTCCAATACAAACAAATTGTCGAACAAAATTTTAAATATGGATCAGTAAGCTTGCTCACAAATACATAACCGTTTCCAAAGTCTGTCCGTCGCGTTGACAGTCGGTGTTTAATTTTAGTTTTGCAATTCTTGTTGCTAATACAAATGTTTAGGTTAACTGTTTTTTTGATAAAATGTGATGAAGATTCAAATCGATTATCAGGAATTAGGTTTCGTTTTTCATCTCCGCTATTTTAGTCTTATTTTTGTCAATAACATTTGAACCAGAATTTTACGATACTTAATTTATTTAGTATGTAGAACAATTTATCTAATAAAGGTATATTTAAAATCGTAAAAAGTATTTTAGTAAAACTGACACCTTGAAATAACTTTGAAATTTCAACAACAATTCCACAAATCCTAAAAGGCACAAACGAAATCGGAGTAGTAGTTTTTTTTGCTACACACCCTCTTACAGAAAATCATTTTCTTTGTTTCTTTGGGTCAGAAAACTTCTTTCAAATGATCTTTATATTCATGCAGTAGCTAAGAAAAAAACCCATCTGAAAAAATACTTCTTTTCATTTATTACTGTATTTGTGTTAATTAATATTAAAAAATAATGAAAAATTATTATTAAATTTGTTTAAAAATTATTTATTTCAGTAATTTGGATATCCAATAAATAGCCGCCTCGGTGGCCTAGTGGATAGCTTACTAGGCTTTCACCCCTAGGACCCGGGTTCGATTCCCGGCGATGGCTTGGCATTTTCATACGCTATAAATCATCCCATCGTCTGCATTAGCCTAAGTGTGCACAAAGTCGGACGTTAAACACACAAAAAAAAAACAACAAAAAAATCCAATAAATATAGAAAAAGTACACGTGTTGAACTCGGGGAGTTACCGGAAGAAGCGAAGTTTTTATGGAATGTTTGCTGAATATATAATCAATGTGAAGATATGTTTACAGATATCTTATTTTGTAATAAATAAATACGTGGACCTAGCCTGGATATTACTTACTCTAGTCATAGTAAAAGATCAGCTGTTTTATATCAATTCGTAACGATCAGCTGATTTCATTGAACAGCTGAGAGGCAATGATAAGTTTCAGGTTATGTTTTTAAAAATTAAGAATATTAAAAATTATTATAAACGTTTATATTAATTTCAAATGTATTATAAACGGTTACAACGTGCACGTGTACTTTAATTATGGAAAAATACCGAAACCAAAACAACACCTTTTCAAATGAGACGCGTGTGCTGTTATCGAAAAGAAAAATAAAGAGACGAAATTCGTTCTATATTTCCGTTACATTCTTCCGTTTGGTAGATTTTTTTGTTTTCACTCCTCTCGCCAAAGCTAACATGAAAAGCTTCGCTTCAAAAAAGGTTTCAACACGTATCATGTTTTAGGGCTGGTTGTGAGTTGGATTTTGCGTGATATGAGTGCATATATAGCCTAACGTATATTGATATATAACAGTATATTTTGAACGGCGCAAGTCTCGTATTAAATTAATTTTAATTATAGTTTTCTGTGTTTTCGCACGGTATCAAAAGGGACCTTCCACGTGTGAGATACACAAGATAATCACACCACAAAATTTACGAAGTTTATATTGGTAGTTACATTAAAAATCAATTGTTTTATATTAATTCGTAACGATCAGCTGATTTCATTAAACATACGTTTCTAGATATTTTGTTTAAAAATTGGCTATTTTAATTTATAATAAGTTTAGGTTATATTGTTAAAAACCAGCTATGTTAATTTGTCGTCTTTTCAAAGAGATTATCATAATTAAAATAAAAAGGGAGAAAAAACGTAATACATGATTTCTATTTTTGGTTCAATAACATAAATTTTATTCTTAAAATGTTAGCTTTCATTTTACCATCAGTGTAATATGTTTTCATTATTGATCTACAACGTTTACACTGCTGATACACTATTTCACTGCTAGTGATGTATTACTTCTACACTTTCTACAAGCTACTTTTTTTTTTTTTTTAACGTCCAACTATTGTGCACACTTGGGCTAATGCAGACGATGGGATGATAGATAGTGTGTGAAAATGCCAAGCCCTGGCCGGGAATCGAACCCGGGTCCTCGGGGTGAAAGCCTAGTACGCTATCAACTAGGCCACCGAGGCGGCTAGCTACTTTTTGTAATCGATATACTAAGGTTTTACAGTTCATAGTGTTTTATTGTCGATGCACAACTTTTTAATCACAGATGTATTATTTTTCGCTATCGACGTACTACATTTTACAATTATCAACATTACAATATGAGTTAATGTTTAATTACTATATAATGAAATAATCAATATACTCGTAAAGATTTAACAGTTTCTAAAGAATAATTTCGTCCACAAAGTTAACTTTTTACATTTTCACAATACAAACATTAATTTTCTGATTTCATTAAAATAAAATACAAGATTCATATACTCGTAGATTTGTTACAAAGTTTACTAATTGAATACGTACATTTTATACTGTTCTCTTGGATTTCGTTAATGGCGGAGCCTGTCAATTAATTAAATAGGCCCTAAGAGAAATCTAGTTGCGGCAAAGATAACGAAGGTAAAAAGGTTGGAACCACTTAGCCTTGATCTTTGTTCTGTCCGGACATTGTTTAACCTGATTTTCTATTCTGAAGTGTGCCTAATACTTATTGTATAAAACCGCGTTCATTTTCGATTGGCAAACGTAAAACGTTAATAATGTATTCTTAACAAATATCGTACTCGTACATTAAGACGGTACTGTACGGTATGAGTACCTTCGATTATAGGTTAATGAGGCTAAAAAGAAATAAATGCTTAATTGGCCTACTGAATTTTGTATACAATATTAAATACAAAATAAATTATATATATATATATATATATATATATATATATATATATATATATATATATATATATATATATGCATATATATATATATATATATGCCCCTCTCTCTCTCTCTCTCTCTCTCTCTCTCTCTCTCTCTCTCTCTCTCTCTGTGTGTGTGTGTGTGTGTGTGTGTGTGTGTGTGTGTGTGTGTGTGTGTGTGTGTGTGTGCGTGTGTGTGCGCGCGTGTGTGTGCGTGTGCATGTGTGCATGTGTATGTGTGTGCATGCATGAATGTGTGTGTGTGTGTGTGTGTGTGTGTGTGTGAGTGTATGCGCGTGTTTAGCACACTCAGGTTCGCAAATTGTGTTCATATTTGATTCAAACTCGGTACAAAAATGGATTATGGTAATACCGTGAACAAGTTCGTTGACCAGCAAAATTTATTAAACGGTTAAAAATGGCGGCCATTTCAATTTTAAAAAAATTGTAACTTTTTGTCTTAAATTTGGTTGAAAATCTAACTTTACAATTGTAATCATCGTTAAAAACCGCACAATTTAGCATTTGGAATTTTCAAAATCCGTTGAAATTAAGAAATTTGTTAACAGCGGTCAGGATGCATTTTCGTATTGTCAATAAAACTTCAAAGTATACTAATATACTTCAAAATACTAATATATGCAGATTTGAATGCCTGTTTATTCAGAAATTGAAAAAGCGTAAGATAAAGAAAAATACTTTAGAAATTCGCTCCCAGCGTGACGCAGTTTGCAAACTGTGCCTTAACAAAAGTATGTTTTTACATTTCTCATAACCCTTATGAGAGTCAACTATTTTACCTAAGTTTGTGCAAATTAATTATATTACCTAAATTCCAAAACTGGCATACTCCCTTAAAGTATGAGGGTTGAATTTTTTTTTAGTTTTGAAATTTTATAATAGTCTCGAAAATCCTACCGATAAATAACTCGGAAATGTGATATTTTCTACAGACGTTATTCGTTTTCGTTGTAAACAAAATTGTTTATTGTATTCTTAATATTCAAAAGTATATATTAAAAAATATTCCAGCCAATGTAAGTCTAGGGAGGTAGCCATATTTTTTTTTATTTTGAAAATTGGCTCAAAATTTTGAAAATTGGTGTTTATAACACTTTACTCTGGATTATGGGGCCAAGCTCTTTCATCAAGCTATCATGCATCAAAAACAAGGTGCAGAGGTTCATCGTAATTCCAAAGCCAAGAGAATGTAACAATAACTTTTTTAATATAACAGAAAGATATCTTCTTTAATAAGGGTGGAATAGGGGTTCTACCCTAAAACGATATAATTTATTCTCACATTTCCCGAACAGATAAGAGGTATTCAATGTGTAATAGCGTATTCGTATTTATTGTACTGTCCTGAGGGTGGGTCTCAGATTGGGCTTCTACCGCATTCCAAACAGATTACAAAGCGAGTTTAGGCTTGTTAAAACCCGTCTATAAGCGGACATTTTCACAAAATTTTATGTACGATTTATTGTTAGTACGCTATCGCTCTTTCTAGAATCCTTAAAGAGTTGCAAGCATTGGTTATGGAAGGTTACAAATTATTTAACAGCTAGAATAAATTTCTTTTCAAAACACTTTATCTCTATTCTATTATAAAAGTTAAATGTGACGTTCATTATATTTTGCGATTTGCACAACTGAATTACAGTAACTGGTACCTGCCTCAGTGGCCTAGTTGATAGCGTACGGGGCTTTCACCCGAGGACCCGGGTTCGTTTCCCGGCCAGGGCTTGGCATTTTCATATGCTATAAATCATCTCATCGTCTGCATTAGCCCAAGTGTGCACAATAGTCGGACGTTAAACACCAAAAAAAAAATACAGTAACTGGATTTCTATTCCAATTTGTTACTTGATTGTTAGCGGCTCGTTGGTCGAAAGTGGCTAAAGCACCAGTCAGTCTACTGCGTCACTCAACTGCGCACTTGAAGGTTTTTAGTTCGAGCAGTTGCTCCCGGTGCTTTTCCCTTACCGTTAACACTGATCCCTCGTCTTCATTAGTTTAACTAGCATAAAGTATAAACGTTAAGCAAAAAAAAACTTGATTGTTATTGTGAATTTTTATTTAATAATATGGTTTGATAAACACTTTACCTCTCATTTTGTAATACTATTTATTTTTATCATTATTATTTTTTTGGTAAATTTCCTTGGAAAATTAGCCATTGAAGCACCATCATGGTTAGACCCATACTTTGGACCTTGAAAATACGCTATATATATTTTAACTAGCATTACCCGTCGCGGCTTCGCCTACGAAACTTAAACTGTTTCAGTAATGTAATAATTTAGAAACATAAAAAATATATTAATAAAAGCGTGATCATCTAAACTCGTGATTATTTTACAGTGAATATGAAAAAATATTATAACCTGAATATGTTGTTTTATTGTCTTCAAACGTGTTCCATTCGAATTTAAGAAAATCTGATCAAAAATATTTTTGTCCAACATTTATACATTCATGTCCAACATACAAACATTTATACCTATTCTATATGTTTGTCCTTTTAGGGGATGAATTCGGGGTAAAATACTGAATTGCGTGTATCATAATTTATGTTTTAAAATATTTTGTTTACTTTTAAGAAAATTTGATAAAAAATATTTTTCTCCAATGCAATCACTCTTTTTCTCTCATGATAACTCTTCTTCCATTTTTATTCTTTTAGGGGATAAATTCAGAAAAATGTTGAAATATGTGTTTCATAGCATATTTCTAGAATATAAGATTAAAAAAATATTTTTTCAATACAAAATATTTTATATTTTTTATATTTTATACCTTCTTTCAATCTCTTTAGGGGATGCGTTTTGGGGAAAAGGTGAAAAATATATTTCATTACTTATACTTAAGAGTGACTATGTTACGTTTTAAGAAGTTCAGATGAAAAACATATTTTTTCCAATAAAAATTGTTGTACCTCATGTTTACCTCTTTAGGGGTTGCATACTGGAAAATCGTTTTTCAGTGCACCCCTTTTTCAGTGCATCTCGACAATGTTGTAAGAAAGTACCCTGAAAATTTCAAGTCTCAAGCTATAATAGTATTGGCTGTACGTTGATTATTAAATTTGGACTGGGTTAGTAGTTTAATGGTGTTAAATTCAATTTTTTACAAAATCCTTTATTAGTGCACCTTGACATTGTTGTAAGAATGTACCTTGAAAATTTCAAGTCTCTAGCTATAATAGTATTGGCTGTACGTTGTTTATTAAATTTGTACTGGGTTAGTAGTTTAATGTCGTCAAAATCAAAATTTTTCAAAATCCTTTCTTAGTACGCGCTTACATATTAAAACGAAGGTATCCTCAAAACCTCAAAATTTCAAGTCTCTAGGTTTGGGCTGTACGTTGATTAGTCAGTCAGACAGGACATTGCCTTATATATATAATCAGATTGTAAGATGAAAAATGTTAGAAATTTGCTTCAATCACGTCAACGAGAAAGCTAAGTGCCACGATCATTTTAATATTAATCCACAATCGTAACGTCTGAGCGCACTTTCACATTTCAGTAACATCGAAATGAAACCATAATTTTATTATAAACAAACTTCATCGTTGCCTAGTTCAAATGTTTAATGAAGTTGTAAATGAAACTAAGTAATTGTTGCAAAGACGTTGCGGTACGGAATATTATAATCGGCTGACTTAATATTTAACTTCAAAGGCACAGTGAGAAGTGCCTACTTGATTTATGAGACGTTGATGGTGACGTTGAATGAACAAAGACGGATTGTAATGGAATATTGAACTTGAACATTAAAACCTTTTGTAATTTCGTTTCGTTTGTAAGCTATAATTTGCTATCTAAACTTTGAAATATGAACTTTTTGAGTTTATTTTTACATTTTAAGTATTGACATAGTTAGCTTTGACATCCGAAAATATCGACCATTTTGTCAAGAGTTGGCTACACTTTTGTTTTTTTTATATTTTGTTTATTTTATTTACTGAAACTATCAATTATAGAAAATTGTTTCAACAATTTAATCAGTTCAAATGAAATTCAAATCTGTGGTTTATTTATGCGAATAAGACCAAAACATTCGAAACATGTTTGTTAATAATTCTGCACTTCTTTGGTAAACTTATCCAAATTTATATAAACGCCTGGATTTTATTCTTATAAATTTGACAATAAATAGTCAAACGTTAACACAAAAAAAACAAAAAACAAACATGAGATATCGCTCTTATTATGTTTAGGTTTGTAGATTGTAATGGACTATTGATTTGATTACAATATACATGTTCATTTCGCATTACACTTTATGTAATACATAGTTTAATACATCTATTTCACAATACACGAGCGAAGTAAGTGTTATCTGTAAATAAATTACTTAATCAGTAATCCTAGTAAGAAAGTATCCGAATAGTGTGTTTAAGCCGTTACGGCCTATATACCTGGTTAATACGCATGTTTTACGGAAGGCTCGTGTATTTAGTGTCTGTAGGTTGGTTGCACTGGGATATTTTGTGAAAGTGCCGACATTACAGTGGATATACTGTATAGGTTAGTCGGATGACGTCACACTCGAGTTCAGTGAAAGGTAACATTTTCACAGCCTATATTTCATACACCTGCAATTGCTGACTGGATTATGTAATCAATGTTCGATGAATACTAGTCGGTCAGTAATATTTTAAAAGAAGAAGAAGAACTTGTGTTGAAATTCTACATTTATATTTGGCAGTTGCTTTTAGATATTGCTACGTAATCAGTTTTTGCAAGTTTAGTAAACCGCAAAACGATATGCAGATTTAAAAAAAATATTTATTACAAGAAAACAAATATTTTTGAAATTCCGGATATGTTCAAATATAAAATATGTGTAATGGTGTCATGAAATGTAGGTAAATCTTCCGTTCAAATTTTAAGTGGATGGATCTTAAGTTATGAAATTTAAATTATAATAGGCATAAATCTCATTTTAGTACAACGTTTTGTCACTATATAAACCTGAAACATAACCTTAAAATTATCGCAAATAAACAATCATTTTGTTCAAATATCAGGTATTTGGACAATTTAATATTATGAAATTATTTACTCAAAGAATAACAATAATTCTTTATTCGTCTCATTTTATCACTAGTATTAGCTGATAATGCACTGGACGTTTTCTGTAAAAATGTGTTTTCATTCTACGCAAAAATCCAATTAAATTCCACTAAATGTAGTGTTCCTTTGCATTTGGAAAATTGTTTTGAAATTTATAATAATTGGACAAATATTTGAAAAGGAAACAAAATGTGCATAGTGTAAATATATAAACATAAAAAAATGTTAATATAGCGTTAAAAGTGTTGACTAAATATGTGTTAACAATTACAACAACATTATGGAGGATAAAATTGGTGGGTTACTTGCTTTTATTATTGCACATAATCTTAGTGTAAACTACTGAAAAAATTCAGTACTGAAGGCCAATAACATGTTAGTAAAATCGAGTTTCCAGTGGGTTAAACAAAATTAAATTATTTTAGTTTTCTGTTCAGAATAATGACCAGAACACAGCAATAGTTATTTAGATTTTGTGTGTACTTATGGCTTTTCATAAAAAATTAATAAAAATTTTAACCATAAAAATACTGTGAAATCCCATCCCATAAGATACAATAATTAATTAGGTTTATAAATATTGTATAATGACGCTATCCATAAAGTCAAATATCAGACATTACGACACAGTGACGAGGCCAGCAGTGGTGTACGCGGCAGAAACGCTCTTTAACCTGAGAAGCCGGAAGAGGACAGAGGAACTCCAGAGAGTGGAAAGAAGAATACTAAGAACGATCATCAACAAGGCACACATAGTGAACGGGAACCACAGGCTGCTTCCTGGAGCACTGGTGTACAAGGAGACCGAACACCTTATCGACGTATTCAGAAAGAGACGCCTGACATTTTACGGACACCTGATCAGACTTCCAGAATAAAGGCTCACCAAGAAATTACTGAACTACCAGTTGAGCACAAAGATCAAAAATAATTGCCTCAAGGAGATAGAACAAGACCTGGAAGACCTAGGGATAACCGAGGAATAGTTGAGGAATGGGGAGGAGAAAGTCATACTCAAGGACAAGGAAATGAAACTCAACTTTAGAAAAGCAAGCGACCGAAAGGGCATGACAATCTCAGAAGAACTTAGGAAAAGGAGATCACAAAGGCTGAAGAGGTATTGGGAGGAACAACTCGCCAAGAAGATGAGACCTCACTAATGACTGAATGCGCTCCAGTGTGGGCTTAAACCTCCCCCAAAATTAGGCTGAGACAGACCTTACGCAGCTACATTTGTGTTAGTCAAAGTATTAAAAGTATAAAAAAAGAAGGAAAAGAACAGTACAAGCTACTTTGTGTTGCAATGTGTTTTTACAATAATGAGTTCAAACATTTCATAACACAACTTGAAATTTAATTAACAATATTATTGTATTTTGTGCAAGATTCGTGTTTTCCAGCTATTGACTAAACGCTTAAAGAAACGAGGTGTCAGGGAACGGAAATTTAAGTCTTATTTAAATAAATCATTGTGAGTTATCACTTAAATTTGTTTACATTCGCTCCTACCTTTAAAACTAATCGAGGTGATTCCATTACATACAAAGCCGACAAGTGACAAGAGGATTAAATGAAAGCCACCCCTTAGGTGTAGTACCTTTACAAGTAACTAGCAATTAAGGCACAACGAGCTGCACACAACCGTTAACCAACCCTTGCAATTTGTGAGAATACAAATTACCCTTAATTTATATTGATTAGCCGCTGTAGTTGCCAAATTGTGTGGCCAACGCGGCCAACGCGGCCAACGCTTACATTTTAGTTTCCATTTAAAATATTTGTAGTATATATATATGATGGAGAGCTGGTAAAAGAAGCGTTTACAAACATGTTTATAGGAAATTGTTTTCCCTTATTTTGATCCATATAACCAATAATCACCCTCTGAATTATTTCTGTGAATTACAGAAACATCCATGTTTACAACATTGATTTTATATTTACTCAATGTGTTTCATTTTTCAAAAAAGCGTTATATAAAATGCGAAGTTTATATTTTGTTATTTTCTTTAATTTCTTATTATAAGTTCTTCTGATATGAAATGATTATATTTCATGTAGTCGGAATTACGGGTAAATACTTATATGCATTATTATGTAAGTTTATCTTAACTGCGCAGTAACAGATACGGGTGCTATTTTATTTAATTCAGAGATAAAGAAAAAATACAGAGCTAATTCTAAAAAAAACAATTTAAAATTGTCCTTATAGAATCACTTTTAGAAATACGTTACAGCCCTACGGAACCAATAAGATACTCGATATTCTAATTCAATGAGGCATATTTGAATTTCATTCACGCCAACCCATTGCGTTCGAGTATCGTTGAAGTCTCAAGAAAATCAATAAAAATCTCAAATAATTTTTTTAAGTGTTACGTGAATCAAAAACGACATTTTTCTAAAACTTATTTTAAGAGCTTCTTATTTAATTCATTTTTAAAATATTTAAACGTGCCATAGGCCATAGTTCTTTATTTTTTAATTCGAACAAGAACCAGGTTTTTGATTTACTATATAAACGCTAAAGGTGTTTTACTGGCAGACAGATAAGTAGACCCAGGCTGTACATTAAATAATATACATTTAAACAATACAAGTATTATAAGTAATCTATGATGTGTTTAATATTTTAAAATAGGTAGCCTATACTTTTCGATTTATTTTGAAACTAAAATTAAATTTATGAGAAATTTGGTAAATTCGTTAAGAAGCAAGTTCAGCAAAATTATCTCTTTATTTGTTTCACCCAACTTTGGGGTACACTAAATCAATCACTTTTTGGTGTTCTGTGCCTTCCTCGTAGCCCAGTATTGTTTCATTCGTTGTGATCTTGCTTTTCTTTCTTCGTCAGAGATTTGGATCGTTCGTTTGGATTTGGCTTTGCCTTGGAACCGTTGCTTCTTGTCCTTGGTTATTGTTTTGTCTGTTCTGTCCATGAGCATAGTGTTAGTGATCTGCAGTTCTGTTATGTCTTTCTCCGTTTCTCTAAACCAAAGTGGTTTGGCTCTTTAATTGCGAAAGTAGACAAATATTTTTTTTTTTTTGGTTAGTCTATTTTTGTCTATTCGGAAGATGTGCCCATAAAAATCAATTCTCCTTTTTCTTATTGTGTCTGATAGTGTTTGAGTTTTTTTGGTAAAGAATTTCATTACTGATGTGGAGTAATTGGTTGTTACGGAATTTGGGGCCTAAGATTTTTCGTAATATCTTTCTTTCTTTGATCTGCAGCCTTTCAAGTGGGCCCTGGGTTGTGAGAGATAATGTTTCAGCTGCATATAAGGCTTCTGGTTTAATTACCGTATGATAATGCCTTATCTTTGTATTCCAGGAGAGAGACTTCTTGTTGTATGTGTCCTTGGTAAGTTGGAAGGCTAATTCAACTTTATTTCTCCTAGATTCCATAGCTTTTTTCTCTAGAGCGTTCCAGCTGTTCCATTCCCCAAGATATTTGAATTCTTTGACTATCTCAATGTATTGTTCTCCCACTTGAAGCTTTTTTGGTGGTTTTTGTATGTTTGTCAATATTTTAGTCTTTTCAAATGAAACTTTGAGATCCATTTTTAACGCTTGTTTCTAGAGTTGAAGAGTATGTTCCTTAGCTTCTTCCAATGTCTCAGCTAGTAAGGCCATGTCATCCACAAAAGCCAAACAATTTACCTTAATGCCTTTGTTCTTAGTTCCTAGCCTGATTCCACTATGCGTATTCACGTTCCACTCTCTAACAACTTTAGCAAAATTATATTGTATAATAAAATATAGTTATATTCTAAAGTTTTTATTAAATTGATTTTTGCTGTACAAATTAAACATCTACCGTTATTGGCGCGTATTGCATTCGTATTGCGATTATACATTCATTAATTTTTGTTATTTACCAATATGGATGAGTATTGAGCATTAATTAAACAAATACTAGTTAATTGTTGATTGGAACAAATAGCGAAATAATTTATTGTTTTAATCATAATATCAATATTAAAGTGTTTATTTGCTTTACTAAAAATAAATTAAACACTGTTTGTACGATCAATTGAACATGATATGCCACTCGAAAGGCACTACGAAGAAACACGTAAATGTTTTACTCGTAACTACTTGTTAAAATTCTGTATATTATTTTTCTTTATTACGTTACATTAATTCATTTTAAAATTTACAATTTTTCCTTGATTTTTTCCAACCGCTCGCTTTGCTTTACATAGTCCGCGCCACAATTAAGTTACCTCGCTTTGAGCTCGAATAATTTTCGTGCCTCTTTATTGTTAAATGCTTCCCGTCCAGTATTAGCATTTCGTTTCTTCTTCAATTTCTTTGAAACATAGCAACTTTGCTTAATTTAATTCTCTATGCTCCTCACCTCCTTCGCTTCCTTTTCAGTTAATTTAAATTTCTAAGGAAAAGTTTTACTTGAAATTTCTTTTTTTTAAATGAACGCGTTCCAGACACATTTTCAATAATTTTCACGCAATGAAACTGTGCACAAAATGTATGAAAATTACTTTACTTGTCTCAATATCATACTGCATTCTTAAACTGCAATTCGTAATTTTTATAAGTACGAATTAATTTAACTTATGAAATTTCAAGTCGGTTCTAAAATTTATTATATGAAAAAAATTTGGTATTTTTCTTCTTTTTTTGTAAATATACGAGTATTACTATTACTCATTGATAAAACAAAACACATTTATTTGATTTAAGATGTTTTAATATCCAAACAATAACTACTTTTTATTTCGCAAAATTGAAACGCTTATTCTATTAACGTCAATCTATTGAGGTTATAGAATATGGCGACTGCATATTTCCCTCATTTAACCTACGACTCAAACTTTAACAACAATTAAGCAAAATTTGAATTTGCCAACGCTTGTGATAATTTTATGCAAATATAAGACTTGAAATTTCATTAAAAGCCTTGGCAACTCTATTGGTAGCTCTCGTCGTTTACGTTAACTTAAGGGAAATACAAGCTTGATTTTGTAAACAGATTTTCTAGATCTTTTTACAAATTATAGAGATTTTTGAAAATAACAAATGTTAAATATTTTAGAAGTTTGTATTGACAGACCAGGAATCATTCATAATATTACTTGTAATAAATCTAATTAATTACAGGTGGTGTTGTTACTTATTTAGCTACAGCATCCCTTACAAGTACAGTCTGTTACAAAATGGGTAAAATTATTATTTTACAGTTTTCAAATACAAAGCTACAAAAAAGATTTTAAAATTCGTAGAGGAAATCTATACATATAAAAGGCAATGTCCTGACTGACTGACTGATCAACGTACAGCCCAAACTATAAAACCTAGAGACTTGAAATTTTGAGGATACCTTTGTTTTAATATGTAAGCGCGTACTAAGAAAGGATTTTGCAAAATTTTTATTTTGACGTCATTAAACTATTTACCCAGTACAAATTTAATAAACAACGTACAGTCAATACTATTATAGTTAGAGACTTGAAATTTTCAAGGTACCTTCTTACAACATTGTCGAGGTGCACTAAGAAAGGATTTTGCAAAATTTTTATTTTGACGTCATTAAACTATTTACCCAGTACAAATTTAATAAACAACGTACAGTCAATACTATTATAGCTAGAGACTTGAAATTTTCAGGGTACCTTCTTACAACATTGTCGAGGTGCACTAAGAAAGGTTTTGCAAAAATTTGAATTTTACGCCATTAAACTACTTAACCAGTCCAACTTTAATAATCAAAGTATAGCCGAGACTATAATAGCTAAAGATTTGAAATTTTTAGGGTTACCACCCTTCAGTGTAGCGGTGCACTGAAAAACGATTTTTCAGTATTCACCCCCTAAAGAGATAAAAATGACGTACAACAATTTTTATTGGAAAAAAATGTTTTTCGTCTGACCTTCCTAAAACGTAACATAACCACTCTTAAATATAAGTAATGAAATATATTTTTCACCATTTCCCAAAATTCATCCCGTAAAGAGATTGAAAGGTGGTAGAAAATGTAGAAAGGGGTATACAATTTTGCATTGAAAAAATATTTGTTTTGGATCGTATATTCTAGAAATATGCTATGAAACACAAATAATGAAACAAATTTTAACATTTTTCCGAATTCATCCCCTAATAGAATAAAAATGTAAAAAAGAGGTATAATTGGAGAAAAAGAGTGTTTTCATTGGAGAAAAATATTTTGTTATCGGCTTTCCTTAAAAGTAAATAAAATATTCTAAAACACAAATTATAATACAAATAATTCAGCATCCCCCCCACCGAATTCATCCCCTAAAAGGACAAACATATAAAAGAGGTATAAATGTTTGTATTGGAGAAAAATATTTTTTATCAGATTTTCTTAAATTCGAATGGAACACGTTTGAAGACAATAAAACAACATATTCAGGTTATAATATTTTTTCATATTCACTATAAAATAATCATGAGTTTAGATAATCACGCTTGTATTATTATAATTTTTTTATGTTTCTAAATTATTATATTACTGAAAAAGTTTAAGTTCCGTGGGCGAAGCCGCGACGGGTGATGCTAGTAGATGATAAAATATTTTGTAAGTTGTAGAATTCAAAATAAAAACACGAAAAAATTGATAGAAAGTCTAAAGTTATATATTAACTTGTTTTCGTTTATAGTAACTTGACTGTAAAACTTAACTTGTTTATAAATCCGTTGTTATTGCTGTTTTTATTGTTCAATTAAATATTTTTCCATACTCTTTGTAGCCTGGACGAACAGTATAATACTTTTAATAGTCTAAATTCTAAAATCATTAAAAAATGCCTCAGAATGAAAGTTATTGTGTACTTATGCTCAGAATGGATTTCCAAACAACTTTTAAAATGTGTGTGTGTGTGTGTGAGAGAGAGAGAGAGAGAGAGAGAGAGAGAGAGAGAGAGAGAGAGAGAGAGAGAGAGAGAGAGCTTGTGACGAAATTTGTAAGCAAGATAACGAAAGAAACGATTAATCGATTATAAAAACTTATAACACCAAACAGAACTGCTTGCAATAAAACCTATTGTTTTTCAACATTTTTGCTAAAAAACTGCGGGCGTTAGAGGAACCGCCACCCCCATAAGAGGTGAAAGTGGTCAAAGAGGGTTATGTACCGGTTCGGATAACAAATTTGAAAACGTTTTGCTCTGAATCTGAATGTACCATTGGAATTGAACATAAGCTTTTTGAAACATTAAAGGGAAAAAACTGTCAATTTTTGGAATGTTTAGTTTGAATAGGACATTTAAGTTAAAAAATATTTTAAAAAATATTTGTTTAATACGAATATGTCCTTTGTTGTTAATATATTTTTAAAAATTACGGTTTTTAGAGGGCTAAAACTCTTAAAATGTTTAAATATTTGGTTCGAATATGAATAGATCACGTCATGTGTCAAATAAATTGGAAATTTCCAGCTAAATCCGAATATTTCTAATGCTTTTGAATAGCTAATAGTACATCTACGGAGAGTATAATGTGAAATGCATAACCTACACGTTTTGTAAAGTTTCGTGTTTTTATCTAATTCATATTATATTTCTGAAAGTTTGTGTGTTTGTTTGTTTGTTTGTTTGTTATTCAATCACGCTTTAACCACTGGACCAATTGAGATGAAATTTGGTACGTATATGGTTTAAGTATCAGAGATACATATATGCCTATTCCCGTTTTACAAAACGTCATTATACTACTTACCCAGCCCAAAATAATTATCAGTTTTTAGTTTTGTAACATATGTTAACTATAGTTAGGTTTAATTACTGTTTACTGAACATGAGATTTAGGCACCTGAGATGGACATAGATCTAATCCCATTTTACAAATCTTAATCTATATTTTATTTATTGCAAAATTATTGTTTTTAATGTTACATTTTCATCTAATAATCACAATCTGGTATTTTTCATTTAAGACTATTCAATGTTTTTAAAGCAGAGTGCAGAATATATATATTATATACAATTTTATTAGGATACTTTAATTGTAAGGTAGTATATATATATTTGTGTAATTACATTAAATGAAAAAATGGTAAATATGCAGTGCAGCATCTATTGGAGTTTTCGATATTTTTCTTACTAAAATGCTTTATTATGTGCCCAAAAGCAAAAATCTAAAATATGAAAGCAGGAGAAGTACGATAAAAATCGAAAATAACCTCAAAAGTGACCGGCGAAAAACATAACTGATTTTAGACCTATTTTTATTGTTTTACTGATCTACTCAAAATTGTCTAACACGGGTTTTTAGGACACCCATTTTTAAAAGAATAGTGCATAACCTAAGTGACACGGTTGTTAGGCCTAACAGGATGATGCGTGAAAAAACCTTTATATTTTTTTTTAAATTATTTGGCTACATATCCTAACTGTCACGGTTGTTAGGCCAAACATGTTGATGCGTAAAAAAACCTTTATATTTTTTTAAAGAATACTGCATATCCTAACTGACACGGTTGTTAGGAAAAAACACATATCACGGTGATGTGTGAGAAAACCTTTAAATTTTTTAAAAGAATACTAAGTATATTAACTGACACGGTTATTAGGCCTAACACGGTGATGTGTAAAAAAACTTTTATATTTTTTTAAAGAATACTACATATCTTAACTGATATGATTGTTGGGCCTATCATTGTGATGTATGAAAAAAACCTTTATTTTTTTAAAGAGTATTCAAACCTTAACTGACACGGTTGTCAGGCCTAACATAATGATGCGTGATAAATCTATATATTTTTTTAAAGAATACTCCATAAGCTAACTAACATAGTTGTTAGGCCTAACACGGTGATGCATTAAAAGAACCTTTATTTTTTTTTTTTTCAAAAGAGTACTCCATAACCTAACTGACACGGTTGTTGGGCCTAATACGGATATGCATGGAAAAAACTTTATATTTTTTTTAAAGAGTACTCCATAACTTAACTAACACGGTGATGCGTGAAAAAACCTTTATATTTTTTAAAGAGTACTACATAGCCTGACACGGTTGTTGGACCTATCACGGTGATGCGTCAAAAACCTTTATATTGTTTTTAAAAATAATAGGCTACATATCCTGACACGGTTGTTAGGCCTAAAATAGTGATGCGTGAAAAATCTTTATATTTTTTTACAGAATACTCCATTAGCAAACTAATATGGTTGTTAGGCCTAACACGATGAAGCATTAAAAAAACCTTTATTTATTTTTTTTAAAAGAGTATTCCAAACCAAACTGACACGGTTGTTGGGTTAAACAGTGATGCAGGAAAAAAAACCTTAATTTTTTTTAAAGAGTACTAGAAAACTTAACTAACACGGTTGTTGGTCCTAACACGGTAATGCATGATCTTTAATGTATATTATGATTGCGGGCAAAGCCGTGACGGGTAACAGCTAATCATATTATATTTCTGAAAGTTTGTTTTTGATTATTTGTTTGTTATTCAAATACACTTTAACTACTGGACCAAATGGATTACATTTGGTGTGAACACGTTTTAGGTATCTGAGATAAACACAATACTATTCCAGTTTAATTGTATAATAATGACTTTTTAATAATACTGTATTTTATTAATATGACATGACCCTGTTTTAGCGTATCGAGTAGCAAAAATTTATGTCTTTGCCGAAAACCATAAATCATATAATATTGTATATAGCAATATATTAAAATGAAATGACCTATTCTGATTTTGAAAATTGACTATACATTTTATTGCTTACATTATAATTGCAGGCAAAGCCGCAACGGGTAACAGCTAGTTTTAGAAATAACGGATAAAATTAATTTTAAAATTAGGCGATTTTTCTTGTGGTTTTAAAATTGTGAATAGGGTTATCTTGAATATTTTGTGATAGTGAGAAACAGTAGGCCTATTTAAATTTCCTTTGAAATTTCAAAAATATTTACGGAATATTTCAGACATCCTGAACGAAAAATAATATGTGCCTATTTAATACGTACATACGTAATACGTCCAGTGTAAAATACCATAAAGAACTACTTAAGGACAAAACGTAACTTTGAAATCAAATCATTTTTTTTTTAACGTCCGACTATCGTGCACACTTGGGCTAATGCAGACGATGAAAATGTAAATGCCTTTGCCCTGGCCGGGAATCGAACCCGAGTCTTCGGGGTGAAAGCCCAGGACGCTATCAACTAGGCCACCGAGGCGGCTTTTTTTTTAATGAACAACCTTTGCATAATTTGAATTCGTAAAAGTGTATGCAATTTTCTCGTACCGGTTTTTAGTTACTAGTAGATACACAACGATACTGTATTGGGATGCCAGAAAATCGATGTACTGGAGTCTAGGATAACCATAAGGAACAACATTTTTTTTTTTTTATCGTCCGACTATTGTGCACACTTGGGCTAATGCAGACGATGGGATGATATATAGCGTATGAAAATGCCAAGCCCTGGCCGGGAATCGAACCCGGGTCCTCGGGGTGAAAGCCCAGTACGCTATCAACTAGGCCACCGAGGCGGATGGCCTAGTATGAAGATACTTAAACCATGATAGCAAATGTGAAGAACTTTTTTTTAAAGTCCGACTATTGTGCACACTTGGGCTAATGCAGACGATGGGATGATTTATAGCGTATGAAAATGCCAAGCCCTGGCCGGGAATCGAACCCGGGTCCTCGGGGTGAAAGCCCAGTACGCTATCAACTAGGCCACCGAGGCGGATGGCCTAGTATGAAGATACTTAAACCATGATAGCAAATGTGAAGAACTTTTTTTTTTAAAGTCCGACTATTGTGCACACTTGGGCTAATGCAGACGATGGGATGATTTATAGCGTATGAAAATGCCAAGCCCTGGCCGGGAATCGAACCCGGGTCCTCGGGGTGAAAGCTCAGTACGCTATCAACTAGGCCACCGAGGCGGATGGCCTAGTATGAAGATACTTAAACCATGATAGCAAATGTGAAGAACTTTTTTTTTTAAAGTCCGACTATTGTTCACACTTGGGCTAATGCAGACGATGGGATGATTTATTGCGTATGAAAATGCCAAGCCCTGGCCGGGAATCGAACCCGGGTCCTCGGGGTGAAAGTCCAGTACGCTATCAACTAGGCCACCGAGGCGGATGGCCTAGTATGAAGATACTTAAACCATGATAGCAAATGAGAAGAACTTTTTTTTTTAAAGTCCGACTATTGTTCACACTTGGGCTAATGCAGATCATGGGATGATTTATTGCGTATGAAAATGCCAAGCCCTGGCCGGGAATCGAACCCGGGTCCTCGGGGTGAAAGTCCAGTACGCTATCAACTAGGCCACCGAGGCGGATGGCCTAGTATGAAGATACTTAAACCATGATAGCAAATGTGAAGAACTTTTTTTTTTAAAGTCCGACTATTGTTCACACTTGGGCTAATGCAGACGATGGGATGATTTATAGCGTATGAAAATGCTAAGCCCTGGCCGGGAATCGAACCCGGGTCCTCGGGGTGAAAGGTTACTACCTTTCTAGCTATCCACCTAGGCCACCGAGGCGGCTCAAATCACATTTAACATTGGTTTAAAATATTTTAATGACCAAGAGAAAATATTATTTAAAGTTCATAAATAATTTTGAACGCACTAAAATATTTAAGGTGAAGAATAATTTTTACATTCATAAGGAAAAGTCAACAAACGCATTTAAAATCCTAAACATAAATGTAAATCTTAAATCATTTAAAAAAAGAACTAAACCTTGAACCATCGAATGAAGAGAATTCTGAAAATCCTGTAATGGTTACATACCTGAAGTATTTGAATCTAAACCACCATTTTAATAAAACTCTACAATAAGCAATAAATATACATTCTGATGTGAAATATACGATGTTTGTCACATAAAATGACCGAATACAACAAAGCCTTTACGAAATAAAAGTTAATATTTCATACAGAAATAAGTACCGAACGCCGAGTTTACATTCCAATGGCTGTGGTTTCGAAGTGGGCCTAAACGTTAGCGAAAGTTGTCGAGCGGACAATAGGGCTTAAGTAGGCCCGACTCTCTCCACCCACGTGACCTTCATTCTCGTTTTCGTTAATGACAAACGTAGAGATCACAGAGAATTCTCATCTGGTCTCCCGATGTTCTACTTATTTTTGTTAGAATTCGTAGAAAGTTTTTAACTAGGATAGCCTACAGCTAAACTGCAATTAATATGGCCATGAAGTGAAAACACAACTTGAGGTTTCTCAACAACACAGGTGCAAAAGTTAATTACCGAAACATAATTGGACATTTATTAGGTTAAATAAATACACAATATTATTTCTTATTTCAATATTGTTTTCTTGGACAACAAAAATACTTTTCGTTTATTTTAGTATGTTTTAGCAATGTATTATTATATTTATTTTAATTTAAATAGCAATTCCCTCGTATTATAAAGGAACACAAATTGAGGGAGAGAGTGATGCTAGCAAGATACAAAACCATATGTTTTTTTTTCAAAAGAACAAAGTAAAACTACAAAAATCTTGTTATATAAATTTTATTATTCAAAATGTTTTAAATCTAAAGTTATTTTCTTCTCTGTTATTTTTCAGTTATATATTTTATTATTATTTTATAAATAATAATGTTGAATTTACATATGCAACATCTTGTTAATAAAGCCAGATATTTTTTTTATTTTTAGCTTATAAGCTGAAGCATCTACCTAATATATTACTTGTAACTATATACCTTGCATTTGTTTACAGTTTAATCAATTATGCTTTAATTATACAGGGTGATGTACACAATACTGACTTGATACTGCTGATATCGATACAGAATAAATTTATTAACTTATTGGGCTCCAACTCTATTCCCACCTTTGAACAACTTTGTATAACGAATTGTTTAAATTATTATGTTCAGTATAATGATCTGCCTTACCTAGCTTCGTCAATTCTACTTTCGTTGACGCGTTTCGGAGAACCTCCATCTTCAAAAACTATATCTATACTCTTTATAGATATATATAAAGATATATATATATATATAGGTATATACGTATAGACGATTCGCTTTTAGCCAGTAAAACAATTTTACAAACAAAAATTTTACAAATTTAAAAATTCGTTCAAAATAAACGTTTTTTTTTCTCATTTGCTTCATAAACGTTACAGAGTGTTCATAACCGTGAAAAATCGATCTTTTAGAATCGATTTATTAAATGTTGATCAAATTAATTTTTAATTTATACTTGATACACCAACTAAATTTATAAATATTCACTATGTTCAGTATAATGATCTGCCTTCCCTAGCTTCGTTAATTCTACTTTAGTTGAAGCGTTTCGGAGAAGCTCCATCTTCAAAAACTATATATATACTCTATAGATATAGATATAGATAGTTTTTTGATATAGGAGTATAGATATAGTTTTTGAAGAAGGAGGTTCTCCGAAACGCGTCAACGAAAGTAGAATTGACGAAGCTAGGGAAGGCAGATCATTATACTAAACATAGTGACAATAATTCTAGCAGAAAAGAAGAAGAATATAAAAAGAAGTTTAAATTATAATTATTTTTATCTAAGTTCTTTACATACAAACTCTATTAGTATGACACTTGGTAAGGATATCAGAATACCACTTTATACTAAAGTAACAGCATTTATTCTACCATAATGCCTGCTCATCTAAAGAATTTGTGTTTCTTCTAAAACAAGGAAAAAACCTTGTTGAATTATATTAAAACTTATAATTAACTTTATGAGATATTTATAACTTTTGATAAACGATAATGTTAACTTTTTATATAAGTGCGTTTATTTCCAATATGGTAATGAAATAATTCTTTTGTTTGCACTTCGTAGCATAATTATCCCTTTGGTTTCTAGTTTTTAAGTGTTAGTTTTAGCTCCCGATCACATAGAGGTACATTGTAGCCTCTCTCTTTCGGGATACATTGTATCTCCTAGGAGTGACGTATTTATAGCTAAATGTTAATTGTACACGATTCTAAAAATAAACAACAAATTTAAAACAAACTTCGATATATCTAGTGCAACGTTTTCCAACTTGTGTTTTAGTGTTAAAAATGTTTCAATGTCCGGCACTTTTGTAGATTTTGTTTTGAAGAAGGCAACACAAGCTGTATCGAATTAATAATTTTACAACCGAAATCTGAGGATCGATACAACTGAAATCTGTCACTCTTCGGACTGGCTTGAAGCGAACCAAAACAAAAGCAAGTATTGAAGTGTTCAGCAGAGCGTGGCAAACGGAGACAGACAGACAGACAGACTGGTAATGTGCGATTCCTTCACTACGATACTGGGTAAGGTAACGATGTTCAGTGTAATGATCTGCCTTCCCTAGCTTCGTCAATTCTACTTTCTCTGACGCGTTTCTGAGAACCTCCATCTTCAAAAACTATATCTATACTCCTATATCAAAAAACTATCTATATCTATAGATAGTTAAGGTAGATCTAGGTAAGGTAGATCATTATACTGTACATAGTGATAATAATCCTAGCAGAAAAGAAGAATATAAAAAGAATTTTAACTGGACTTTTATAAAAAATATAAATAAATAAAGTTTACTGTTTTCACAAGTATTTACAGAGGTGCAGCGAGAGAAATACAAACAGCAAAACAGTAATTATTTTAGAAACTTTATTTTCATTTGTTTTGTTCAGAAAAAACTGAATTTTTAGTATTTTGCGACTTGATCTAACATCCTGACTAAGTTAGCCTTGGATTACGAGACCTCATGTCACACTAATAACACTTAGCCTAGTTTTACCTTTCCTTGTAAATCCAACTCCCTGGTACATACCTGTAACACAAAATAGTGTATTTTAGAAATAAGACTTTTTAAATAGTTGTTAAATGAAATAAACACATAAAACTCGATGAAAGCGTTTACATTAAAGTACATTTCAATAACTGGAACATTTGAAAATATCTATTCGACTAACATTCACCTACTTAGAATGTTATAATTATTTTTCGCGATCTAAAAATCGATTTACGATTTATTTTTTCTGAAAAAATTAAGAGACAACAGGTGAAAATAGCGCATATATACACAAAAGTATTTGATAATTTTAAACTATTGAGTACAAGGGATCCATTTTTAACGGTATGTTTAAAGGAGCCGATATGTTCTAACATCGGCAGTTCAGAAAACCAAGATAATATATATATATATATATATATATATATATATTCACAACTGAATATAACTAAATTTAAAATACAGTTGGGTGCAAAGCTATTGACGCGAATTAATATATATATATATATATAGGGAGCTTTTAGTTTAGTCGCTAAAATAGCGACAAGTAATTTCGCTATAACTCGTTGTGTACGCAGTTTCGAATCTAGTTAATACTCGTACTCTTTTCCATGTGTTACCTCGTTGAATATAAACGTACTAGAATGATACCCGTATAAGAGCTTTGTGAGCGCTCGCTACTGGTGGCATCTTGTGGCAGAGTATTAAATAGATAATAGTACTGCCTATTTTCTTAAACCTCTGTTCTTGCAGTACAACTTTCGTAGCGGCAGGTAGTCCAATCACTTGGACTTTAGCCGTTAATATCGAGCACGCTTTTATTATAATGGCTGTACTTCTAGTCCGTTTATATTCAACGGTTACGTCGATCACCCGTCCCCATTAATATTACTGCCGTAAAATAAAGACGATAAACAACAAACGATAACGTTTCAGTGTTTGGATCTTACCTTAATGACCTATAACGGCAGTGTACTGCACCTGAAAGTTTTTAGTTCAAGTCGCAGTTGCTCTCGTTGCTTTTCTCTTCCTCATGAGTCTAACTGGCATAAAGTATGGACGTTAAGCAACAAAAAAACATAATGGTTATTCTAATAGTTTACTTTCCAATTATCACATGTCTTCTATTACTTACAAACAAATTTTCAAAATAATAACAATTATCCATTTTAAATTCTGACCGTATACAAGAACTATTCTTAGCCTTTCAAGAGTATTTATTCCAGAATATTTAAATTGGTCGCACAAATGTCGTTTTTAAACAAAAGAAATAAATTTCGTTTACGTACGTAAACAGCTGTTCGAATTAATTACAACCAGCGCATGTTCCCGGACAACATATCTTAAGTTCCGTGACGTTATTACACAACAATACAAGTTCCATATGTTTACAAGAGTGTGCACAATAGAGTGCAGCACAGTAGCTACCAAGATGTCGGCCGGGTGCTGTTAGTACGGGCAATGATGCATGATGCTCGCCCAGCAGATGACGAGTACAAGGAATTTCATATACGTCTAACTACTGTTGGACACAATCGTAGATACAAGTAGGAAAATAATATCCAAGCTTACAACTAGTTGTTTTTAAAAAAAAAGAGTGTTCCGCATTTTTTTCAAATGAAATTTAATTTAATATTTAAATACGAAATATATTTTTCAATGCACAAAGCAATGTTTTTAAAATATTTATAATTAATTTTAATCTTCTCTTTATTTGTTTCACCCAACTTTGGGGTACACCAAATCAATCACTTTTTAATGTTCTGTACCTTCCTCGTAGCCCAGTATTGCTTCATTCGTTGTGATCTTGTTTTTCTTTCTTCGTCAGAGATTTGGATCGTTCGCATGGATTTGACTTTGCCTTGGAACCGTTGCTTCTTGTCCTTGGTTATTGTTTTGGCTCTTATGTCCATGAGCATAGTCAGTGATTTGTAGTTCTGTTATGTCTTTCTCTGTTTCTCTAAACCAAAGTGGTTTGGCTCTTCTATTGCGAAAGTAGTCAAATATTTTTTTGTTAGTCTATTTTTGTCCATTCGGAGGATGTGCCCGTAAAAATCAATTCTCCTTTTTCTTATTGTGTCCGATAGTGTTTCAGTTTTTTGGTAAAGAGTTTCATTACTGATGTGGAATAATTGGTTGTTACGGAATTTGGGGCCTAAGATTTTTCGTAATTTCTTTCTTTCTTCGATCTCCAGCCTTTCAAATGGGCCCTGGGTTGTGAGAGATAATGTTTCAGCTGCATATAAGGCTTCTGGTTTAATTACCGTATGATAATGCCTTATCTTTGTATTCCAGGAGAGGGACTTCTTGTTGTATGTGTCCTTGGTAAGTTGGAAGGAATAATTTTAATATTATTAATAAAGATTATTTTATCTAAGTGTTCTAACATGTAATATATTTTACGAAGCACGCAAGTGTCTCGCTGATGAGATGGAGCGAATTTGAGAACAATGATTTCATCTTAGTTTTTTGCATTCGATCGAGATCAATCTAACCCTTCAAAAGGTTAAAACATTTTTATGTAACACATTTTTTGAAAATGCGATTCACCAGCTAAGCTAGCTTTAAAATATGAATAAAATTAAATCAACATGAAGCCAGTCAGAATAACGTTTGTTTTAACGAAATTTTAAAATTTTTAAACTGTAATTTGTGCAGATTTTAATGCCAATTATAAAAGTAAATTCAGTGTGACAAAAATATGTGATCAGGATTTATTCAATGTTTTGTTTTAGTTTTTTTGAAATTAGCTAACATCAGCAATGACGTCAGCAAGTCAGTTGTGTGCTGCTATGAAATTAGCTAACATCAGCAATGACGTCAGCAAGTCAGTTGTGTGCTGCTATGAAATTAGCTAACATCAGCAATGACGTCAGCAAGTCAGTTGTGTGCTGCTATGAAATTAGCTAACATCAGCAATGACGTCAGCAAGTCAGTTGTGTGCTGCTATTATTTTTATTTAACTTAACAAGTACCGTAAAACCTTTAATTATTTATTGCATTTCGTTGATCAATCTCTTTTATTGTTTTTTGAGCCGCCTCGGTGGCATAGTGGATAGCGTACTAGGCTTTAACCCCGGGGACCCGGGTTCGATTCCCGGCGAGGGCTTGGCATTTTCATACGCTATAAATCATCCCATCGTCTGCACTAGCCCAAGTGTGCACAATAGTCGGACGTTAAACACAAAAAAAATTGTTTTTTTAAAACTAAGTTTCCTATAATAGCTTCACCATAACCTAAATACATGTACACAAAGTAAGCATAATATTATTGACCGGAAACTAATTAGGAGCTTTTGTGAATCCACTGGTATTTTATGTAAACGCGGTTAAAGTCGCTTTTGAATAAAACGCCGGTTGTTTAGATTTTTTTAACGTCCGACTATTGTGCACACTTCGGCTAATGCAGATGATGGGATGATTTATGGCGTATGAAAATGCCAAGCCCTGGCCGGGAATCGAACCCAGGTCCTCGGGGTGAAAGCCCAGTACGCTGTCCACTAGGTCACCGAGGCGGTTGAACCGTTGTTTAGAATAGAATCTGGAATCAGTTTAGAACAAAATAAACTGCTGCAAAGTTACTTTATGCCAGTTATACTTAAACAACGGGAATAACTGAGTCTCGAACCTACAACCTTGAGATGTGTAGTACAGATACGCAACAGACACATCTGCTGCTTTAGCCAAATCGAACACCGTGCCCTAATTTATCGTGCATGTAAACATCTGTTTGACGAATAATTTCACAATTTAAGACACCAGTTTTAGAAAGGTTGAGATTTTAAAACCATTACTTTTAAACTAAATAAACATTCGTAAAATGTGTTTTTACATTCGGTGAACGTCATTATCGAAATATAAACTAATAACAATGATAATCCGAATAAAAAACCATGGTTCAGTGAAGATAGTAATAATGAACCTTATTTTAATATATAAATTAGCAGTGGATTAGTGTAGCCTATGTAGTTCCATTTCTACCTTGTTTATATTATGTCTAACCTAACTGGACTATAGCGTGACTGCTGAACATTAACTGAATTGATAACGCTTGCGTACAGGAGGCTGCTGCCTAGACGTTGTTTGGTTTTAAAAGAAAGCTTTCTTTCATACAGTTATGTTCGCCCACCCACTACACACTGCACATGGGCAAACAATGTGTAATGCTTTTCAAAAAAAACTTTTTCGAATAACGTCGAAACTTCGTTAAAGTCTCCAAAACGGTGTGTTTTGTCTATAATGTTATGAAAAAACGTGTATACAAAAAATGTAATAACGATATTCACGATAAAGACAGAATTTTACATTTTACTGTTTTTTTTACCATTTTATTTAATAACAAAATTCAGTTTACAGAAAAACAATAAAATAATATATCTGGCTGGTAATATAATTGTAAGCTTTAAGAACTTAGTGAGTAATAATGTTTAATACCAATGGCTTTAATTATCAAAAACCCCGCAGGGGATGCAGACTAGCTGCACCTATTGAGAGGATTTAGACGTCCCTCGCGGTACGCGAGTCTAACAAACACTTACACTTACAACACTGCACTTACGACTTTTAAAACTTAACACTCACACCTACATTTAAGGAGGCTATAATAGCCTGAATGTGCTTTTCGCCTTAAAGTAACAACAGAATTATTAAAAATTTGCATAGTGTTTAAAAACCAATACACCAACAATGTGCCGTAGCCTAAATTTAAATTCGTCATTTTATTTTGTTATATCATCCACAAATCATCTAGCTATTAAGTGCAAGAATGTAATTATAAACTGTTTTATGTTTCGTTAAGTGATTTTTAATTTGAAAGCTAGACGAGGCATAAATATGAACAATTTTCGATGGCTTTTGTACTACATTCTAATGCATAAATTCACATAGCTAATACGTGTAAGAAAATATTTTAAAATTTATAAAAATAAAGCACAACCTTCATTACTTGTGAAAAAAATAATTGGCTTTGTTTGGTGATTTGGTTTTGAAGGTTAAAAAAACCAGTTTGGCATACAACGAGTCACACAGTAAAGATTGAGGTTACAGAAACCACAATAGAATTGTTTCGAGAAATTGAATGAATAATACTGCATCTCAAATGGAACTACGTTTCACTGGCAAGACTCAACGTTCAGTTGAGAATAAACTGGAACGTTTAAACATTAACCTTTTTGTATTACTGTTCAATTTGCACAGCGACTGACAAATAAACAATTGTAGCGAACAGACGTATATCGATTATTCTTCAGAACTTTATAAACTATCAAACACAAATACATAGCCTATCAATTAGCTGTTGTAAAATGATTTTAATTTTAAATTAATTTTAATTAGTTTTAATGTTAATAATTAATTAATTAATAATTTTAATTAATTCAGAAAATTAACATCATTAAATATTATGCAGGGTACAACAATACTATTTTAAAATTGTGCAACTGTGATATACTAATGATATATTTTTCTGGACATGCAAAGAGTATTTTTTTTAAATTAAAATGTTTAGAAATAAATTTATTACAAAAATTTAAGTGTAATAAATTTAGAACTTATTTATGTATTTTTTTAAATTAAAATTAATATACGTATTGTATTAATATTTTAATTTTTGTTTTATTTATTACCTTAAGAGTAGTTTTTTAAACTTTATTTAAAAGAAGGATTTTATTGTAATCGCAGAAACTCTCCACAGTAGAAACTCTAAAATCCCAAAACATTTCTTGCTATTTGTTCTAAACATCTCAATCGTAAGCCCTGTTGAAAGAACTATAAAAATCGTCCTAGCTTCTCAAAATCAGTTAATCGATTTTTCTCAATTTTTTTTTATAAATGAATATTTATAAATTCTTTTTATATTATTCTTCTTTTCTGTTATGATTATTGTCACTATGTTCAGTATAATGATCTGCCTTCCCTAGCTTCGTCAATTCTACTTTTTCGTTGACGTGTTTCGGAGAACTTCCATCTTCAAAAACTATATTTATACTCCATATATATATATATAAAGAGTATAGATATAGTTTTTGAAGATGGAGGTTCTCCGAAACGCGTCAATGAAAGTAGAATTGACGAAGCTAGGGAAGGCAGATCATTACACTGAACATAGTGAATATTTATAAATCTAGTCGGTATATCAAGTACGTATAAATTAAAAATTAATTTGACCAACATTTAATAAATCGATTCTGAAAGATCGATTTTTCAAGGTTATGAACACTCTGTAACGTTTATGAAGCAAATGAAAAAAACGTTTATTTTGAACGGATTTTAAAATTTTGTAAAATTAAAATTTTTACTGGCTAAAAGCGAATCGTCTAGAGATCAGCGAAACATACTGTACAGGAAGCTCCTACTCCCTCGCCCTCATTAGTCTCAATGGCGTAAAGTATGGACGTTAGGCAAAAAAAGAAAATAATTATAAAATAAAATTTAAAAAATGAATGTTTTTACATTACAGAAGCTGTGTGTTTCTGTAACGCTCACAGGATTGTAGGAGTGTGTGAGGCCCACTGCTCACGTGTTTGGGCCCACTGCTCACGTGTTTGGGCCCACTGCTCTCGTGCTTGGGCCCACTGCTCACGTGTTTGGGCCCACTGCTCACGTGTTTGGGCCCACTGCTCACGTGTTTGGGCCCACTGCTCACGTGTTTGGGCCCACTGCTCACGTGTTTGGGCCCACTGCTCTCGTGTTTGGGCTCACTATTCACGTGTTTAGGCCCACTGCTCACGTGTTTGGGCCCACTGCTCACGTGTTTGGGCCCACTGCTCACGTGTTTAGGCCCACTGCTCACGTGTTTGGGCCCACTGCTCATGGAGGTTAAGAAAAGCCTAGGCACCGTGTACCCTCTTTGACGTTTTAATATGTCGATATATAGTAGATATCTTGGGGGTAAGAAAAACATACGCACAGTTTACCCCCCTTTGACATTCTAATGTGCCGATATGTTGTACATCTCATGGGGGTAAGAATAACCTAGGCACAGTGTACCCCCGGTACTCTAAACTGATTTTCAGGTATTTTTACCCCCGGTACATATGGACTAGGCTTTTTGTACCGGGGGGTACACTTTGCCTAGGCTTTTCTTACCGGGGGTACAATTCGCCTAGGCTTTTTGTACCTTAGGGGGTAAAGTTTGCCTGTGACACCTGCACCAAAAAGACATATAAAAGAGGAGTTAAAGCTAAAGGCTGAATTGAAAATAATATGCGCAGTCAACACAGTTAAAAAAGAAAGAACATTAGATAAAGACGGAGAAGAAATAATTTATAAAAGCGGACTTTCCTTATTTATGCTCCCGTTCAACTCTAAAAAAGAAATGGAGAATTTTACAATATTAAATCTGTTTTACACAAAAGTGTCAAGATGAGCCATTAAGAAAATCTACAAACCAATTTTAAAATTTTCAAGGTTTCAAATACAAATTAAATATTGCCACAGAGGACCTGTGTAGACGCTACTCGTCAGTGTAAAAGAAGTAAAAAAACCAAGTAATCGTCAAGAAAGATTTAGAAAGGAAGAGGGGAAAGTGTCGCGCTAAATGACAGGAGGAAAAAACCTGACAAAAATGAAAAACAATAAAAAAGTCAAGATTTTTAAGTGTGAACCATTTAAGGGGAAAGAAATAGAGGAAAATAATTAGAAAAACTACTTAGGAGACTTGAAGCTATTGAAAAGCTTTTAGACTCTAACGATAGGGAATTTGATGATGCGTTCATAAGCCTTGCAGATATAAACAGCTACTTTAAATAAATGAATAAACTTTAGAAAGCTACATGGAATGTAAAAGGTTTGCTACAACATATAATGAATAATGAAAAAATGAATCTATTTCCACCCATTTAATTACAAAATATAAAATATCTCCAAAACTTTGGAATTTCACTAATCCAGTATCTGGTCACTTGTAAGAAAAGAAATAATAACACATTTAAAACCCATACAAATCTGAGCCCAGTCCATCATACTAAAAACTAATGTCAACATGTCGCCCACCATAACACCTGCTTGCATAATAACACTTAATATGCCTATCATAAAGTAACTCAAACTCTAAATTATGTAATGCAATTAGTTACATATTACTGAGTTACATATTACAAACGTTTTACGTCTTATTTTACTGAATACATATACAGATATAACAATTCAGACTTTAAATAATACGATACAAATAGACATACATACCAAACACACACACACACACACACACACACACACACACACACACACACACACACACACACACACACACACACACACACACACACACACACACACACACACACACACACACACACACACACACACATACAGAGGTCGTGCTTGTGACCAGCAGGAAAAAAAAGGAAACAGTAACTCTTCCAGTTGGAAATATGCAGATAAGTAGTGTTTCAGCCCTTCGATACCTTGGTGTGTGGGTTGATGCGAAACTCTGCTTCAGGGAACATCTCAAGGCAGTTAGTGAAAAGGCGGCGAACTTGGCAGGAGTCCTTTGCAAGCTCATGCAGAATCTGGGAGATCCAAAACAGGCACGTCGCCGACTCCTAGCTGGGGTAGTAAGCTCAGATGCTCCTTTACGGAGCGTCTATTTGGAGCCAGGCTATGATGGTCGCGAGCTATGCGTGCAAGGTCAATGCGGTGCACCACCGTGCGTTGCTGTCTGTCGTGAGTGGTTACCGAACAGTTTCCTACGACGCTGCATGCGTAGTGGAGGGCGAACCCCCAATGGAGCTGATGGCTGATGAAAGAGCGAGGCTGTATTGACGTAAGAGAAATGCTGAGCCGCGGTATAGTCATACAATGGCAATTACAGAGGAGCGAAATCGGACCCTGGAGACATGGCAGCGACAGTGGGACGAATCAACAAATGGACGATGGACATACCAACTCATAGGTAACATCCAGGATTGGTGCAACAGGAATTATAAGAGAGGTAAATTTCTATCTCACACAGATTCTCACTGGGCATGGTTGCTTTCGAGCTTACTTGTTCCGTTTCAGGCTGAAAACGGACTCAGCTTGTCCTCTCTGTCTTCCAGCAGTGGAGAAAGATGCGGAGCATGTGTTTTTCCGGTGTCGGAGATTCGACGAGGAAAGGATGAGACTGCAAACATATCTGCGAGGTAGCATTGCACCGGAAAGTCTTGTTGCGACTATGATGGCTTCAGAGGCCAACTGATGGGCCATTGCGGGATTTGCTGCAGTAGTCATGGAGAGGATGAGGGCTGAGGATCGAGAAAGCAGAGCCAACGCTGTAGAAGAGTAGGCGTTCAGCCAGTCCACCTTCCCATGAAGGGAAGCGTGTTTGGCGGCGGTTCCGTGGGGAGGTTTACAGAAGAGGAATGCTTTTGGTGGTATTTTTAGTAGGTAACAATATATCTTAACTTGAGTTTGAACTTGATTTGAGTCCCACACTCTGGAGTAGTGCGCACCCTACTCCAGATTTTGTCCACCTTTTTTTGGCATCGCAAAACACACACACACACACACACACACACACACACACACACACACACACACACACATACATATAACGAATTATAGATTAATGCGCCATTAACATTTGTTATTTTAATGATTGTGTGATAAAATTAACATAAGCGTATGTTCAAATTTAATAAATATTTTTTAGAAGAGCTATATCTCGTTTAGTAAAAAGCCATAGTTTTAGTTTAAAACATAATTTCCTAACATTAACTTTTATTTCACATGGTAAACAATTATTCAGCTGGTTAAGCAATTTTGGTCCTATACATTTCATAGATTGTCGAAAGGTTTTTTTGTTTACCTTTGGTAAAATGTAATTTGTTAATTTTAATAAACATTTACGTTTCATGACCCTACGTATAAAAACGTTGTTACAACTGTATGTATTCTAAACTAGAACAAAAACTACTACTCCTTTTTTAATCAAACTTTTTAACTAGGGTTTTTCACTTCCCCCGATAAGTTTCTAAGTTTTACCAGAGAAAGTCATTTTTCTACTTGAGTAAAAGAAATATTTTTTTAAATATATCTATATTTTAATCAAATTGGCTAAAACATAGTAAGAGCTCTAATAATACGTATTAGTCATTACTTATTAGAAAATTTATTATCGGAGGCTATCGATAAACTATCCACAAGGGGACACGTTCTTTGAATCCGATTTCTGAAAATAAACCTTTAGGATTTTTGAAAACCGTAACTAGCTTTATAACAAATTTTGTGGGCACGGTTCAACACGTGTCGTCTGTTGAAGCGTTTTTGAGAAATCGGTTGTTTAATTTTGACAACCATTTCCGATTTTTATTTTTGTTCCGAACCGAAAAGTTTAGTGTTTGATTAACGGTTATAAAATAAAAAATGTGATAGTAACCGCTATAACCTACTTTGCCTAAGTTTGTGTTTGTAACTTACATTGCAAAGTATCTTAGCTTTCCGTTATTTTAAGTTGTCTACATAAAGCGTAGATATGGGCTTACGTTGCTGTGAGTGTCATATCCTTTCACTGCTGTTATGAGATGATTAAACACCGTTACATAACCTTGAAATGGAACCTTTCACTGTTAACAAACTAGTTTAATTTTATAATCGTTTACAATGAAGTATGACTAACTTAAAATTTATTAAACACTGTTTTTCAATGTTTAAAATAACCGATTCCAACTGAAATTAAATTACTTAAATTTAGATTATCCTGTTATCTTTTATAATTTTATAAAATTTTAGTTTTTAAGTCTCTTAACGCCTTCAGATTTAATAAACATTAGGCCTACAATTTCGGTTTTAACGCTATAATTTTGTTCAAATGCAATATAAAATGTTAACTTTGCTCAATTTTTTGTCATATATGAACACGATCCCACAAGATAATGCAAAATACTTGGGCATGCCACTGGAAGGTACATGTCAAAAAGAAACGTAATGAACTGAATCTGAAACTAAGGAAAATGCATTGGCTTCTTGGGCGACATTCCGAGTTGTCAGTGCACAATAAACTATTACTTTATAAACAAGTCCTAAAACCCATCTGGACATATGGTGTGCAGCTTTCGGGCTGCACGAAAAGAAGCAAAATTATTCAAACGTTTCAAAATAAAGTACTGAGATGCACTGTTGGTACATACGCAATGATGATCTTTATAAGGATTTACAAATTGCTACAGTTCACGAAGTAGTTCCGCGATTTGCTAGGAAGCATGAAGAAAGACTGCATAAGCACCATAACATCGAGAGGCTACAAGTTCTCGACAATTCGGTTCAAGTTCGGCGGTTGGACAGGATAAAACCGTTTGATTTGGACTAAGACAAGATTGATACAACTGTCACAAGATCAAGTGATTTTTGGATTTCGGAGTGCGTCATAGGATGTGCAACCAACTAACGCTTTCACTTCATAGATATATTGGTAGATGGACTAAGTTCAGTTTCAATTGTAATAAAATTTTAAAAAATATGAACACACATAGATGACGTTAGTGCAGTAAAAAACGTCAATGAATCCTGGCCGTTTTTTGCGATTTGTTTTTTCTTCAATTTAGATTAAAACTGATAATTTCTGTCATTTAAAATTTGCTACACAAACTAGATTTACAAATTTTCAAATAGCCATTAAAAATACGTTTCTCAGAATTTTAAGGAAAAATTAACTATTTTTTTAAGTGACAATATTGCAAACTTCAGAACCGTAATCTCTTAAGAATACGTTTTGTTTGAAATGTTTCCATTAAAAAAATTATAATTTAATGTGAGACAGTCTGCAACGTTTTTTGCTCGGATACGTTTATTTGCCCAGCGAACGCAGCGACATGTTCAAACGTTACCGAGAAGTTTTAAGCTCGGTGTTTATTTTGTAAGGAAAAATCCCGCAACATTGCCGGTGGTGTTACAAAGTTCGGCCTATCGGTTAAATGTGTGTTTTACAATGTTTCCTCAAAGCGAGGAGAGAGTAAAGTTTATAACGAAGTAACAGGGCCGTCCTTGGTGTTATGAAACGGTGATTACATTTCAAGTAACAGTGATGCCAGCGAGACTGCCCTGTAACTGATTCTCTTTCCAAAAGAAAAAATTTCATTATTTCTATATTACCAACTCTGGGATACGTTATGGATAAATTTATAATCACAAAGGTTTTTTTTAGTGTTTAACGTCCGACTATTGTGCACACTTGGGCTAATGCAGACTATGGAATGATTTATAGCTTATGAAAATGACAAGCCCTGGCCGGGAATCGAACCCGGGTCCTCGGGGTGAAAGCCTAGTACGCTATCAACTAGGCCACCGAGGCGGCTCTAATCACAAAAGGTAAAACAAAATGAAAAAAATGAATAAAAGTTTAAATCTAATCAATATTTGTCAGCGCGTGACAAAAATATCAAAATGTACAATAAAATCTCTTTGTTTCTTATCTCTTTATAACGAAAATCTCTCAATAACGTCAGAATGTGTTAGTCCCTTCTCGTTCCTATAGTAAATACATTGTAACTTTCTCTATTGAGGCCAACAAATTCCAAGAATCTCTCTATAGCGGCGAAACACGTGCACACTTCCTACTCTTCTACCCTATATCTCAGTATGGCAACACGTCATTCGGGTGTTAAAAGCAGTGCGTAGTGCATCAACTGAATCGAGTGTTTTTTACATTTTACAAAGTGCGTTATTTTTTGTATTTTTACAATAGAGTGTAATGGCGTTTAAATGGAAAATTGTATCGTTAGATCTAGGCCTAAAGGTTACAGTTTGCGTGAGTTAGAGAAAGGTGTGAAGCAAGTAGATGTTTGCTGAGATTTTAATTTAGCTAGTTTTTGTGTTGGCACGATATTGAAAAATAAATATAAAATAATAAAGAATATAATTAAAAGGAATAGCTTCTAGAAAATTTGTAGGCGCCTCGGTGGCCTAGTGGATAGTGGATAGCGTACTAGGCTTTCACCCCGAGGATCCGGGTTCGATTCCCGGCCAGGGCTTGTCATTTTCATACGCTATAAATCATCCCATCGTCTGCATTAGCCCAAGTGTGCACAATAGTCGGACGTTAAACAAAAAAAAAAAAAACAAAAACAAAAACAAAAACAAAAAATCTAGAAAATTAAAAAGCCATAATTTGAAGATATTTGTTCTGCAGTAGTTTCGGCAGAATATTGCCTTCCTCTCACAGTTACAGTATTTCATTCATGTTGTATTAGTTAATGTATATTGTTTTTTTGAGACTGTGCGTCATATAGTTTTACTTAAATACATTCTGCAAACAATACTTCAAATTAAAAATAGTGTATAACATGTTTTACAAATGAAAACACATTTTATAGACGTTTTGGTTGAGCTCTCTCTATGGCCAAAATCTCTTCAAAACGCCAAAAACTCACGTTCCCTTCAATGCCGCTATAGAGAGGTTTTACTGTATAACATTTTTAAATGTAACGTATTATGATAATAAAAACATTATTTTAACGTCAGGATTCATTTTTTGCATTTTTAATGCATTTTGAAAGTTTAAAATGCTAATGAATACAGATTTCAATGCTAATAAAATCGGAATTAAAAAAAGTAAGATAAAAAATAATACCTTTAGAAATTTGCTTCTATCACGTCACGTAGACAGCAGTGTTGCGATTATTAATTTGTTAAACTGTTAATTTTGACTTTTCCCTTTACTTTTAAGTATGCACTCCCAAAAAATAGGTAGCAGTGCAAGAAGTCAGTTATGTTTATATCTGTTGAATAGTAAAAATAATTAGGATTATGACCTATTCTTCCCGTCAGTGGTCTATCCACTCACCTCGTAAGGGCTGCCGCGGTTTCGGAACTCTATCGTTCCATCTTCAGGCCGTGATACAAAATGTTAAATCCCTCTGTCTAGGTCGTCACAAAGTCAAACAAAACACACATCACAAACACTGAGCACAATTACACGATTAAAATACGTACGATGAAATTCGGCTTGGCCAAGCGACACGTGCGATTCGTACGTCGTTACATTCCGGACTGCCTGATCCAGACAGAGGGATTTAACATTTTGTATCACGACCTGAAGATGAAACGATATAGTTCCGAAACTGCGGTAGCCTTTACGAGGTGAGTGGATAGACCACTGACGGAAAGAATAGGTCATAATCATAATTACTTAAATATGTGGTCCGGTGGCTATGTTACAATAATGATAAAATAACTCAATAACGAACGTCAATTACCAACTTATTCACAATAAAACTGTTATGTTCTATGTACATTGTAAAATTTAAAGGTTGACAAAGGAAATCTACATAGAGTCACGTTCGAACAAAGGTTGTAATTACATTACGTGGCAGGAAACAGTACAGGCTACTGCACGAATCGAAGTAGGTTAGCCTATAGCAGCGGCTGGTGTCGGGAAATTAATAAAGTTTTGACAACTTATTGCTGAAGTGGAATTGAAAGAAAAGTGTCAAGGACGTGCTGACGCCACGTAACTAATGCCCGAAGATATTCACTCATTTCGGCATGTTTCGGGCGTTTTCGTTAATATTTGTGAAAGTGAAGACAATATATGTATTTAAAATGTTTAGCTTTCTTGTAAATGCGGTTCATCAGGACCTGTTCCTCAATATCCGGCTCTAAACAGCAAATCAGACAAAAAAGTAGTAATCTGGAAAATACAATTTCACCAGACTGATGTCACGTAAAATGAAAATAATTACGTTGTGCTACAAACAGAAAAAATTGACAATTAATAGGCCTACGTAATTTTACAAATCCACTAATAAGAAATATCAATAGTTTTTTACATTTTGAATACTTTTCAAAAATATTGACGTGATTCTTGCAATCACGATTAATTCTAAATTAAATGTTTGTAAAGTGTAATATGACAGCCACTAGTTTTTATTTATAGAACAATATTTACTACCAGAAGCCTTATATGCAGCTGAAACATTATCTCTCACAACCTAGGGCCCACTTGAGAGGCTGGAGATCAAAGAAAGAAAGATATTACGAAAAATCTTAGGTCACAAATTCCGTAACAACCAATTACTCCACATCAGTAATGAAACTCTTTACAAAAAAACTGAAACACTATCAGACGCAATAAGAAAAAGGAGAATTGATTTTTATGGGCACATCCTCCGAATGGACAAAAATAGACTAACCAAAATAATATTTCACTACTTTCGCAATAGAAGAACTACTTTCACCACTTTGGTTTAGAGAAACGGAGAAAGACATAACAGAACTGCAGATCACTGACACTATGCTCATGGACAGAACAGCCAAAACAATAACCAAGAACAAGAAGCAACGGTTCCAAGGCAAAGTCAAATCCAAGCGAACGATCCAAATCTCTGACGAAGCAACGAATGAAGCAATACTGGGCTATGAGGAAGGCACAGAACATTAAAAAGTGATTGATTTGGTGTGCCCCAAAGTTGGGTGAAACAAATAAAGAGAATATTTACTACGTTCCATGATTTGTGATTACAACTTTCACGTAACAATCACTGTTAAAATGTTACTCAAAGAAACGGATTAAAATTACTTTTTAATGTTGAATTTTAACCAAAGTTACTGTAATGTTTTCCTGTTTACCAAACAAGGAGACAAACTACTGTTACTACTGTTATTACTGTTACTACTGTTACTACTTTAACCATATGCCGTTTCCATCGTATTATTTTACAACAATGTGTTTTCTGTTGAGCTAAAACAGCGCTGTTTATATTCACAAACTCTACGTTAAACTTTCAGTATTGTAATGTATTCATAATAACAATTACGTTAGACGGAAAATTATATAATTTTGTGCCAATTACATCTTTATAAAGGAACTCAACGAATACTGTAAAGCAATTAACAAATCATTTGCATAATACTTGCAATGAAGGCGTTCTAATTTAAAACCCACCTAGTGCAGAACACTGGGTGGAGCAGTAAATGCACGTAAATGACCTTGAAACAAGTATTTTACTTCCTACCCAGAAGTCCGTGTAAGTATATTTCATTGAACTTTAAAGTTTAAAACTTCAAATCGTTTTATATCACTGACACAATCGTCTAAGGTTTTAAGGAACATGTCCTTTTTCCGGTCCCGCGAGTCACAAGAAATTCTTTTCATATTCTTCTTCTTTTCTGCTAGGATTATTGTCACTATGTTCAGTATAATAATCTGCCTTCTTTGGCTTCGTTAATTCTTCTTTCGTTGTCGCGTTTCGGAGAACCTCCACCTTCAAAATCTATTTGACAGTATTGAAATAGTTTTGAAGATGGAGGTTCTCCGAAACGCGTCAACGAAAGAAGATTTGACGAAGGTAGGGAAGGCAGATTATTATACTGAACATAGTGATCCTTCACAGGGTTTCCTGTGTTTATGTCTGTAAACGGAAACTAGAAATCCTTAAAGTGACTGAAAGGTTTTTAAGGAAATTTTAATGCACTGATTTACCACATACATTGTATATTATGATTTCCAAGATCTTTTGCTCAAAATATTTTTAAATGATCGTAAACAGTGCCTCTTTGAATTTAGGTAAAATATAATCCTCAATTACAATCGTCTCAATGATTTTAATTTTTTTTTTTAATCTATGAGAAAACGTCAACATTCAATAGCCTGTAAAGTGCCTAATTTTTAAAAATCAGTATAACATTGATAATATTGTTTTTCTTTGCTGAAGAATTATATTAGAAAGCTAAAGACATTTACTTAAAGCTTTGAAATGTTCGTCTTTAAAATGTCTGCAATATTAAAGCCATAGAAGACTTTTACAATCTGTGTTGATAATCATTTCACATCTACTAATAAAAGAAACCTTCAAATAAGTTTTATAATAAATCCGGTATCATATTGGAAAACTTTGTAGCTCAAACATCTTCTCCCAATACCTACAGATATAAGATCACCGTATGCCAACAACGTTCATTAAGAAGCCAGTAACTAGTGAAAGTGGTCACGTTTTATTTGTATTTGTTTGGTGTTTTTAAATTAACACAAACGACAGTCAACGCCGTATTCCCAATAAAAGAGATCGTGTATGTAACCTAACCTATCCGCAGAGAATGTTGGAAGCCCGTTAGTTCCTTATATAGCCCACTCAAGGTAGACCGGTGGCCAGCGCTGCAGGCGAGCAACGACAGTTATATTACGGACTTGGTTTTGTTTTTACATTAGTCGCGCTGTATCGCCCACGGCTTTATTTTACCACAATAACACAGATAGTTGTGTTCGATCTGTGCGTCTCATATCTATCGATCTTTCATCTATGGCGTAGCCTATACTAGCCGATGGCTACCATTGCAACCAATACATGGTTTATTTCTTTACGTTTCCATTAGATGATTAATTTATCATGTCATTGAATCATCTTACTATTACACAAACTTTTTCTTATTAAATTTACATATTATATAAAATGGGCTTTATTATAACCAAGAAGTTTTCAAACGTTAAAACTGGCTGTTAGAATACTCCAGTCCGTGAGAGATTGACAAAAAGACACTTTTGAAAGGAGAAATATTAAAATACAATTGATTTATCAAATTCGGTTATTCACTGATAAAGATTGATAACTGCTACCATTGAATATAAACAAACTACAAGTACATTATAAAAAGTGTGCTCAGTATTAGCGGCTGACGTCTAAGTAGTTGGATTATCTGCCGCTACGAACGCTGTATTGCAAGGACAGGAGCTGAAGACGTTTGAGAAAATAGGCAGTATTATCAGTTTAAATGTAATTGAACACTCTGCCGCAAGATGCCGCCAGCATCGAGCGCTTACAAAGCTCTCATTATAGTACGTTTATATTTAATAAAGCAAAAAACGAATAAAATTTAGAGCTCGTCATTAGGTCGATAAATCAAAAAAAACACTAGATTGTGGACATAGCTTTCGTTTTTTATCCTTTTACTCATAATTTCCTTTCATTGAAATTTAATACTCTGAGTTAAGAATCTCCACGTCAAACTAAAATTTAATAAAAGACTAATCATATTTTCCCCCGTTGCTAATTATCTGGTTTTCCATGTCAGCTCCCGACATTATTGTGATTTTGGATAATGTCGACTATTTATTCGGGAGATTAAGAACTTTGTTAGAACCGTACTAATGTATGTTTTCCTTAGTAAAAAGTTACCGAAATATAATATAGGCTACCTACATTACCGTATTTAACTCAATTTTTTAAACTCTAGTTCTGTTCGTGCATGCCTACAAAGATTTCGATTTTCAGCAATTGTTAAAGAAAATGTCAATAAACCAATTATGGTAAACATCCCTAATCAGAACGGCCACCATGATAACATCCATAACCGATTTTGGACCGTGTCCTGACCTTTATAACACATTTTTAGCGGTAGTTAAGTATTTAAAACTTTGTCATTATTAATTTTAGTTTAGGCCTATACGGTGTAAACTTGGTATAAAAATTATTATCAAAATAGATTATACACATTATTTATCAGTTAAAATCTGTTTAAAAATGGAGTTATTTTTAAAAAATCTCAACTCTATCTTACTCATTTTGAAAAACAGTTTTCACTGTTGTGATAAACGTTAAAAACTTTCTTAATTTTTTTCATTTAATTGACAATACAAACTGACGTCAGACAGGTTAGGATTCGTACTTTTACAAAAATTTCAAATTACAAAAACAC
>CM040188.1:43234123-43239123 GCA_022606455.1 Callitettix versicolor
CTGCAAATCTGTTTCGGCTATTTCAATTATGATTTTCGTAAATTTGTAATTCGAGTCAAAATCTTATAAACCGATTTTGAGAAATTTGGCCGATTTTAATTTCACTTTGTTTTAAGAACTATTTATTTCAAATTAATATGCGAACACTGTTTGCATTTAATGGAACGTACGAAAAATAGGAAAATTTTAAAAATAAATACTTTTTAAACTATTTAAGTAAAGCCATCATATCCGTGATGCTTTGGTCAATGGTCATTTTGACTTTGAAATTGTATCTCAAGTAGGTTCGAGACTGCATTTAATGCCGTAAAATCTACTCTTACTGTCATTAGTCTAAGAAAATATGTATTATAAGGAAAAAAATTAAAAGATTTAATATTTTCACCAACATTTACAAAAGTTATAAATATTAAAATTTTTAATATTTCGTTTTTTTTTTTTTTTTTTTTTTTTTTGGTGTTTAACGTCCGACTATTGTGCACACTTGGGCTAATGCAGACGATGGGATGATTTATAGCGTATGAAAATGATTTACTCGCCGGAAATCGAACCCGGGTCCTCGGGGTAAAAGCCCAGTACGCTATCAACTAGGCCACCAAGGCGGCTAATATTTCATTAAAACATATTTTGTTTTGAAACTTTTTGTTTTTACGCCGTTTAATTTTCAAATTTTTTCTAAGTATTTTCTTCTTTTTATTTTATTGGAAACAACCTCAGTCTACATATTAATAATAAGTTATCGTTTTCAAAGCAACGCTTTATTTAGATAAATAATTAACGTTTACAAATAAAAGTAAAAATACCTGTTAACTAAATAAAGTTATTTTTTAGAACAGTTATTTTTATGAATACATAAAAATTTCTTTGAAATAAAAGAACCGTTATTAATTAACATTCACTTGTGTTGTTCACGGCTAAATAAACAAATTTAGGACAGTAAAGATTAGGGTAGCTTAACAAACCAATTACCGATAACCCCCTACCCCGCCTGCAATACATTCTCCCCTAAACGGCGTCTCAACCCTATAATTACATTACTGTGGTTCGTTCCTTCACAACTCGTAATGACAGATTTAAATTTTACCCGATTTGTCGGCAATTACTCATGGACTCCGGTTAATCGATTGAAACACATTCATGGTATTTCCGAGCAAAAATTCTGCAGCTTAAATAATTCTGGTTGTTGATGGTTGTTGATGTGTGGAGATGAAAAGAAAGACATTTTGTAAACATTTACTTCCTTCTATTTGTAGACTAACTGATAACATAAAATGTACAACTGGATCCAGAAAAGCGTAATATACTTTTGACTTTAGATTTTGTTAACATAAACATCATAACTTATAAGCCTACAAAAAATATATTAAAGATTGTTTTTAATTTAGTATTGTTATTATTAAAAATCTATAAGCTGACCGTTTTAGATTTTGTCTTCAATTATATATATTATAATTATTCTATTGATTATTATAATTAATCTATTATAATTATAATTCTATTATAATATATATAATTATTCAATTATATATATAGCCGCCTCGGTGGCCTAGTGGATAGCGTACTAGACTTTCACCCCGAGGACCCGGGTTCGATTCCCGGCGAGTAAATCATTTTCATACGCTATAAATCATCCCATCGTCTGCATTAGCCCAAGTGTGCACAATAGTCGGACGTTAAACACAAAAAAAAAAAAAAAAAAAAAATATATATATATATAATTCCTTTCACATCTGGTCGTGGCATTTCTACATATATTTTCACAGTTCAACCGAAAATCAAATACAATATATTCATTGCCATATTCAATAAATACAATTAATTAAGTTATTTTTAATTATAATTTACAATTAATTAAATTAATTTATTTTTAAAATAGTCTATTTTATAAAGTATGCTTAAATGAAAAAACTATAAAAAAATATCCAAAAAAAATTCTGTTATTTCGGAATATTGTTATTACAGGAACCGTTAAATTGTTGAAACGTAACTATTGTTGATTATCTCCTATAAAAATTCAAGCACTGCAACAAAATTCAAGAAAAATCTGTTGATACAATTCCAAACTCATCTTTTTACGTTATCGTCCGTATAAAGGTCTACTGTTTGTTGACACATCAGTCATTACGTTTTAATTCCTTGTGAGATCAATTTTAGTAAAATTTAACAGAGATAAAATGAAACAAATATAATTCAGTACATTGTTTATCTTGAATCTGTTTTATTTGAGAGAATTTCACAAAAACAAACACAGTGTGACCTTAGTAGAGCTCCAAATGAACGTTATTTTAACAAAAATCGATTATTAAAAATAAATACAAGTATTTAACAGTTTTCTGACAGCCACTGATGCCACACAGTTGAAATGCCTCACGTCAGATCTCAAAAACATATTGAATTGTATAACATTTCAAAACTAATTAATTTTAGGTAAACGTTTCCTTTTAACGTAAGGCTGTACAGTCAGAACTTTCGTTGAATGCCAGCAGCAGCAATACCGGTCCGAATAAAGAGAAAGTTATAAACAAACTGGCCTACTGTACCTTGTTGTGCAGAACAAACAGCGAACACAGCCAAGCACGTGGAAAGCAAATATCCAGGAAGAACCATTTTTCCTTCCGAAATATGTTTTCACACTTGTAAACGCATAATCCGTGCTCACTACGCTCGCCTCGATCTTCCGTTACTCTCGTTTTCGTTTACGTAATCACAAAAGCACGTAAAACCAGTTCTGGGTTTTTTTAAAATAAACTTTCACTTTTAAAAGTTCCAAAAATATTTTATAAACACGTATAACTATTTTCTACGATAAGGTTCTTACACAAAGCACAATAACTGCACAGTGGGGTACATTACGCGCGTTCTCCTGCTCTGGCTGCCAGGACACAGGTCTCGCTACAGAGGATGCCGACACACGACTGCCGCGGAGCAGAATGTCACACCGCGCAGCGTAGCTCCTGCCTCCCTCTCTTCACCCACTCTCACGCTTTCCCTTCTCTATTGTTCTTGCGCTTGTAATAATGTTTGTTCGTAATTATATTTTAATAGGTGTATGAAGCGGGACAAACACTTTATAGAGGATCTTATGTGTACTGTTTGTTTTGAATATTTTATCAGTTTCATTTCTGTTTAATACACTGCTTGTCAGGATATACATTAGAACGCCTGAAAGTGGAATATCTTCCTCCTGCGTACAAGACAAACGTTTCAGTTTCAGCTGTTAGCTTAGGCCTATATACTCTGACTGACTACCTAACTAACCGTTGCACCTAAACTGAACCGCTTATAGTCTAGATACTAGCTAAGAATTTTTTCATCTAAAATAAAAAGAAATCAAATGCAAACGTGACTTGATTTGGCTCTTTGATAAATATCTTAAATTACGCAATGTGTAAAATACAGAAATGCGGTACAGTCGTTCACTATATAGTAATTATTAAACAAAAATTGTAATAGTTTTATTCGTCATTTTTTTACCACCATCATACGAGGTGTGTTCAGAAAGTAACGAGAATTTTTAAATTTCGCGGGCCCGATTGTCAAACATTTTTTTTTAATTATGTTAGTATGCATGCCCTTGAAGTATGGTAAAACTTTCAGCTGTTTTCATTGATTACTTTGTCTGTGACAGCCTCTAAGGTTAGACGTGTTTTTATGAGCTCGGCGATTTTCGTTTGTTAAAATAAACGGATCAAAGAATTTGTATCACATTTTGCGTAAAAAATGAAATAAAGTGTAACAAAGTGTGTGAAATGTTAACAAATGCCTATGGTGAGTCTGCTATGAGTAAAGCAAGAGTTTACGAGTGGTAAAAGCGTTTCCAAGAAGGCCGTGAAGACGTTGAACATGACGAACGCCTTGGATGCCCCAGAACATCAACAACCGATGAAAACGTGGAAAAAGCGAAAGAAATGGTTATGAACAATCGCCGAATCACAATTAGAGAGGTCGCTGGATGATGTTGGCATATCGATTGGATCATGTCATGACACTGTTTCCACTGTTTTGTGTATGAAACACGTAGCAGAAAAATTCGTTCAAAAATTTTTGAATTTTGAAAAAAAACATCGGCGAATGGAATTTGCTCAGGAGTCACTAAATGAAGTCAACGACGATGCAGAATTACTGAAACGTATTATAACAGGTGACGAAACATGGGTTTACGGATGTGACGTCGAAACTAAGGCTCAAACATCCCAGTGGAGGCATTCTGGCTCGCCAAGACCGAAAAAGGCTCGACAAGTGCGGTCGAACGTGAAGGTTATGCTCACTGTGTTCTTCGATATTAATGGCATAGCGCATCATGAATTCCTGCCACCAGGTGAAACGGTCAATAAGGAGTACTATCTACAAGTTCAACGCCGTTTGCGTGAAGCAATTCGAAAAAACACCCGCATCTGTGGAAAAACAATTCATGGCTTTTGCACCACGATAATGCACCAGCTCACACTTCATTGCTTGTTCGTGATTTTTTGCCAAAAATACGCGTAGTACTGTAACGATGCCCCAGCCTCCATATTCGCCAGACATGGTTCCGTGTGACTTTTTATTATTTCCAAAAATAAAAAGAACCTTAAAGAGCTGTCGTTTTACAGCCGTAGATGACATTAAAAGCGCATCGCTGAAAGAACTAAAGGCTATCTCAAAGATCGAGTTTGAGAAGTGTTTCGAGGATTGTAAGAAGCGCTGGTACAAGTGCATAATCTCCAATGGGGACTATTTTGAAGGCAACAACATCAATATAGAAAAATAAATAAATATTTTGCTCAAAAAATTAAAATGCTCGTTACTTTCTGAACACACCTCGTATGCGGTTGAAACAGAATTTTGTTAAACAAAATGAAAGAGTTAACAACGTGATTCAGAAAAGCATAATATACTCAAGATTTTAGATTTTGTTAATCCAAACATCGTAACCTATACAAGAAATATATTATAGATTGTTTTTTTAATGTATTATTATTATCAAAAATGTCAAGCTGATGATTTATTTTTTGTATCCA
>CM040188.1:43244123-43309123 GCA_022606455.1 Callitettix versicolor
CAAAACACAAAAGTATTCTCTTTGTCATCTTTTTCCTGAGTTGTCCAAAGCTGCTTACTGCCTTCCAACATATGGAAAGTAAATCCATTTTTGCATTCCATATCAAAAAACAATTCCCTCTAATTTACTTCGGACATTAATTAATGTAATGGAATTGTATTCACGTTTAGGCCGTATCACGACGCAATAAATCAATTTTTCTTCAAAGTAGGGCGTGAAAGAATGGCGGTAGAAATTAACCGATAAACAAAGTATTTTTGTTTAGTATTTTGCAAGAAAGGAAATAATATTTGCATCGTTTATCGCAAATAATATTTAATTTTGTTTTAAAAAAATTAAAGGGATTTAAATGATCGGCAATAAAATTGTTAAATCTGAGCCCCCCTTAATTCGAAATAATACAGAAATATTTTTATAATGTCTCGTATCTAACTCATACAAAATTTAGAAACTGTTGACAAGCGTAAAAACATTTACATTTAAAGTTACATTTAAAAAAATGTAACTTTAACAATGAATTTTTATATAAGTAAAATTGTGTGGTTAAAATGACAAACGTTAGACGGATATGGGAGCTTTACGTGTTTTTAAGACTTCTTGAAACTTTACACATCCTGTACATGTTTATATTTAGATCTTTTCTCTAGTACTGCACTTTATATGAAGTAAATTATTGCAAAGTTTTCGCCAATTAACGGTGCGAAAGGTTATGTTAGGTTAGGTTAGATCTTGTGCGTTTTTCAATACAAAGTAGGTACATTTATTTCTAGTGATGATTGCAAAAATAATAATATACAAAGTAAAACAGGAAGTGATACAGAGTATTGAATCATCTTGTAGAAATAATACAGTTTTTGTGTAGATACTTTCCCCTCGCTTGCAGTGGAGCATGTCTTATCTCATCTAGTGCTTCAACATCTAAGAGGAAAGCCGATTGTTTGTTCAAGAAGGTTTTGAGTGGCTTAAGGACGGGAGAGGAGGAGAAATCACCGAGAGTTAATGCTGACTAAAGCAACATATTTTTGTTTAATGGCCTAAGGACGAATTATTACAATTAATTACATAATTACATTTTAATAAATATTATTTATTAATACTAAAAGTAGTATAAATAGAAAAAGAACTCTAAAGTGAAATAAATACTTTAATTCTGAGATAAAGAAATGGTACTCCAAATTTGATCGTTAAAACGTTCAAGAAAATCTTTGATTGCTCTCGTTATTTTTCCTTTAGCTTTAAATAGTCTTAAAACACTATGTTCAGTATAACGATCTGCCTTCCCTAGCTTCGTCAATTCTACTTTCGTTGACGCGTTTCGGAGAACCTCCATCTTCAAAAACTATATCTATACTCTATCGTTGCAGTATAGATATAGTTTTTGAAGATGGAGGTTTTCCGAAACGCGTCAACGAAAGTAGAATTGACGAAGCTAGGGAAGGCAGATCATTATATAGAACATAGTGACAATAATCCTAGCAGAAAAGAAGAAGAATATTAAAACAAATTGCGTGGGAAAACACAAAATAAAAGAAAAGTCCAGACTTTAAACGTAATTAAATTTAACAAACTGTTAAAAAATCTGTTAGAAAAATCAGGGAGGGGTGTTTTTGATTTATCAAAAATTAAAACATCAGAAAACAATAACAACCTTCAGTTAAAATTATCAGGTAAAAATATTTTTGAATACAAATTGAAAAATGATTTTAATATTTCATAACTGTCAGTATTTGTGTAACAAAATCAATTAAGCATAAGACATGAATGTGTTACGTGATGAAGGAAGGAGATAATATTTAGTAATATGACGTAGTTTTTTTACAGAACTAATGTTTTTTTTCTCCGGCGAAAAACCTTTAAGGTTACCATCGCCGAGGACGACTTTAATTACTTAATACAATTTTTGGAAACAAAGAAACCAGTCAGATAAAAATTTAAGACATTATAGAAACAACAAACAAAACAATAACAATACAAAATACAATAACAACTATGAATAAATAGTTTCTTAAAACTAGTTAACAATAATATAAATCTTAAAACAACATACACACAAAGTTATTGTAGGCTGTATATTGGCCATGCAACAATAACAAGATAAATAAAAGAAATATTAACGTTCCTAAAACTAATTAACAATATAAAAATAACTTAAAAATAAATTAATAAATAACAAATATATAAATTAAATCTTCTTTAAAAATTTCAGACTATGAAAGAAGTCTAGGACCCGGTCAATGGCCGAGGCACTATCTCCCAACATCGTCTGCAAACAGTTGCTCAGACCACACATAACACGCACATTTTGGAAACCATCACAATCGAGCAATAAATGTTTTATTGTGATGGTTTCCCTACAGAACTCGCATTCAGGTGGGTCCCCGCGTTCCATCAGAAATCCATGCGTTAACATGGAGTGGCCAATGCGAAGGCGGGTAATCACCACCCCTTCTCTACGACTTGCACGTAATGACGACCCCCAAGGACGAACAGTATTTTTAATTACCCTCAATTTGTTACTGCTTGTAGCTGCCCATTCATTTTCCCACTGTAGAAGAATTAAATGTTTTCTGACAAAGAAAGTCAGACAAGATTACACGTTGAGTGCATGGCGGTAGAAAAGTTGTTTCCTTTGCCGCATTATCCGCTGCAGTGTTTCCAAATATTCCACAGTGGCCAGGAATCCAGGTAAATGATACTCTTGCACCTCGTAGTTCAAGTCTATGGACAGAGCACAGAATATCTTCAACCAGAGGGTTTACCGAATACATATCCCGGATTGCTTGGAGGGCACTTTTTGAATCAGAACAAACTACGTAATGCAAACTATCGAATTCAATAGTGTTCAGAGCCTTTAAGATGGCAAAGAGTTCGGCCGTAAAGACACTACAAATTGATGGTAATCCATATTTATACGTTTCGTCCAGTGAATAAAACGCGCACCCAACATTATTATTCATCTTAGAACCATCTGTGAAAATAAATACAGAACTAATGATATTTACAAATTAACTAATGGAACACAGATTACTAGTAAGCCGATTAGCGATCCGTGCATCAGCCAATGCTATTCTAAGTTTTGTTATATCAAATGAGTGCAGATAATAATCTTAAAATAATTACCAGTTTTAAATCAAAACGAAAACACTTGTAATATTTTTTTTAGCAAAATCTTAATATATGATTTTGTAATTTGTGGGGTTACTACAGATCTTATTGTTATTACTATGTATTATTAATGTCTGTTTTTTGTACGTTTTTAACAACAATAAATTACGTGTAATGTGCATCAATTTCTTCTTTTTTTTTTAACGTCCGACTATTGTACACACTTGGGCATTAGCAGACGATGGAATGATTTATAGCGTATAAAAATGCCAAGCCCTGGCCGGGAATCGAACCCGGATCCTCGGGATGAAAGCCCAGTACGCTATCAACTAGGCCAATGAGGCGGCAATATTTCTAATTATGATTATAAGTTAACGAGAAATATAAATTATTACGTGAGTTATTTAAACGTGTTAGCCGCCTCGGTGGCCTAGTTGAAAGCGTTCTGGGCTTTCACCCCGAGGACCCGGGTTCGATTCCCGGCCAGGAATCGTATTTTCATACGCTATAAATCGTCTCATCGTCTGCATTAGCCCAAGTGTGCACAATAGTCGGACCTTAAAAAAAAAAAAAAAAAATTTAAACGTGTTTTTGTAAAATAATTGAGTGCTTATAATTTTGGGGTTTTTCAATGAAAATTTGTTATTTTTCTCGTAACTCAAACGACATGAAAGAATAACGAAACATAATCCAATGAGCACGGTGTTTGTAACAATACATAACCTCTACACCATAACATAGACCTAACAGATGTAAATTTGTCACAGTTCGGTCAATGCAAAAGGACAACTCTAGTGAGTATTACGTACCTGAAACTAATGATTGGATTTTCTCCAAATTTGTGACGCAAACTATAAATCAGTTCTCAAAGCGCTGTGTTGTCTATTGTTACTGTTTCACAACAGTTCAGTACACTACGCTATACATACAATACTTGCATAAGGCTTTCCGCTATTGTTGTAGTAACAGAGAGGAATTAATAACACGTTCATGTAGGTCAAGAAAAGATGCACTTTGCACACACAAGTACAATCTGTGTCAGATATTAACCTGTGGCAGTTGGTTTATTTTCATTGCTACAATGTATTTACAGTACAATAATTTGATAGATTGCTTTACTGATACAATATGAGGTGTGTTCAGAAAGTAACGAGAATTTTTAAATGTCGCGGGCTTGGAGAGTCCGATTGTCAAACATTTTTTTTATTATGTTGGTATGCATGCCCTTGAAGTATGATAAAACTTTCAGCTGTTTTCATTGTTGACTTTGTCTGTGACAGCCACTAAGGTTAGACGTGTTTTTATGAGCTCGGCGATTTTCGTTTGTTAAAAGAAACGGATCAAAGAATTTGTATCAAATTTTGCGTAAAAAATGGAATAAAGTGTAACAAAGTGTGTGAAATGTTAACAAAGGCCTATGATGAGTCTGGTATGAGTAAAGCAAGAGTTTACGAGTGGTATAAGCGTTTCCAAGTAGGCCGTGAAGACGTTGAAGATGACGAACGCCCTGGACGCCCCAGCACATCAACAACCGATGAAAACGTGGAAAAAGTGAAAGAAATGGTTATGAACAATCGCCGAATCACAATTAGAGAAGTCGCTGATGATGTTGGCATATCGATTGGATCATGTCATGGCATTGTTTCCAATGTTTCGTGTATGAAACGCGTGGCAGCAAAATTCGTTCCAAAATTGTTGAATTTTTAACAAAAACAGCGGCAAATGGAAGTTGCTAATGGAAGTTGGTCAGGAGTCACTAAATGAAGTCAACGACGATGCAGAATTACTGAAACGTATTATAACAGGTGACGAAACATGGGTTTACGGATATGGCGTCAAAACTAACGCTCAATCATCCCCGTGGAAGCTTTTTCGATATTAATGGCGTAATGGATCATGAATTCCTGCCACCAGGTGAAACGGTCAATAAGGAGTACTACCTACAAGTTCAACGCCGTTTGTGTGAAGCAATCCGAAAAAACGCCCGGATCTGTGGAAAAACAATTCATGGCTTTTGCAGCACGATAATGCACCAGCTCACACTTCATTGCTTGTTCGTGAATTTTTGGCCAAACACAGTACTGTAACGATGCCCCAGCCTCCATATTCGCCAGACATGGCTCTGTGTAACTTTTTCCTATTTCCAAAAATAAGAAGAACCTTAAAGGGCCGTCGTTTTACAGCCGTAGATGACATTAAAAGCGCATCGCTGAAAGAACTAAAGGCTATCTCAAAGATCGAGTTTGAGAAGTGTTTCGAGGATTGGAAGAAGCGCCGGCACAAGTGCATAATCTCCAATGGGGACTATATTAAAGGCGACAACATCAATGTAGAAGAATAAATAAATATTTTATTCAAAAAATTAAAATTCTTGTTACTTTCTGAACACACCTCGTATGTAAAAAAGAGCAAATTCTACATATATACAGTGTACCTTAGGAAAACTATGCTGGTTTCTTTAACTACGAAAAGGATATCCCCATATGTAGGATGGATTAATTCTTTGAAAGACAATCCCTTTTGAGAACGAGGCTTGGTGCTGGACACCTAATTAGCCTGAAATGCTCATCGTGGACGCATCGTATGGAAGTCAATAAGTCATTGATGGCAGTTAGAAGAATGGTTGGCGAAACATGGGGACTGAGACCAGGCATGATGAAGTATATCTATACTGGGATCATTAGACCTATGGTGTGCTATGGTGCTGTGGTGTGCTATGGTGCTGTGGTGTGCTATGGTGCTGTGGTGTGCTATGGTGCTGTGGTGTGCTATGGTGCTGTGGTGTGCTATGGTGCTGTGGTGTGCTATGGTGCTGTGTGTGTGGTGCTGTGGTGTGCTATGGTGCTGTGGTTTGCTATGGTGCTGTGGTGTGCTATGGTGCTGTGGTGTGCTATGGTGCTGTGGTGTGCTATGGTGCTGTGGCTGGGACAGTATGAAATAATATTCCAGGCTGACGTAATGACCATTAATGCCTGTGTTCGGGAGAATTTGGAACAAGTCTTCAAGAAAGTTCGTGTTTATACTTATATTGATAGTCAGGCAGCAATAAAGCACTCGTGGGTCCTACAATGCGATCCAAGTTGATCTAGAAGTGTCGGGAGAACCTCAATGCTCTGTCGCTGGGAAACCGAGTTACTCTTCACTAGGTTTCAGGGCATAAGGGAGTTGATGGTAATGAGGAGGCAGACCAACCGGCTGTACCGGATCTGCATCTGAGTTTATCGGACCCAAGCCGAATTTAGGGATCTCCTTATTGTTGGCCGGGTCTGTTATAAATACGTGGATTAACAAACAACACCAGGCAAGATAGGAAAACCTTCATGGACATTTCCAATTATCTTACTCTTAGATAAGATGCCTCTTGGAGGATTTAGAAGGACGGTAGACGTCTTGGACAAAGCATAAGTTACGAAAATCATGAGGATCATTACGGGGCACTGTGATCTAACGGTGTATATGAACAATATAGACATGTACCACGGAAAAACCGTGTGCAGATTATGCTGTAAACAGGAGGAAACTGGAGAACATATAATTTATGATTGTGAGGCTCTTGCTTGCAGGACCCTAGGGAACACCAGCAGGATGAGCTAGTCCGTGGATTATTGGAACATACTAAGGGCACCAATCTGCTGAACTAGTACTTAGGAAGTTTAGTTGCACAATAGGTCCGTCGATCACAGTGCCTGGGGTTTTATATTCCTTTCCTCTAGTATATAATCTAATCTAATTTAATTAATTTGTTATGGTTTAACGTCTTCTTATGGGAGGGTGCAAGGAACAATTGACATTGTGAGAAAATTTTTGTAATCTTTTATGCCATTATTTATCATTAGTTCATTTGCAACATGTAACATTGTAGAATATAGCCTAACACATTCGTCAACCCTACACATTACGGACCGTTAACGCAGGATAACTGATTTAATCAGACAGGAAGTAATGCGAACCACGGTAATGATAATCGGATTCACAACGTCTGCCCATTAACCGCCCCCGAATGCGTAGACATTGCAACTACGAGTATATATTGTTACACCAATTAGCTAGCTTTTAACGGCTCAAATTTCATCCAGGAAATGGTCAAAATAATTATTACTATAGCTCACTTAACAGAAAATTTCCTAAATCAAACAACAGTGGAAAATTTTGTTAAAAGCCTATTTTACATAAACGAAAATTGCTGTACGTCAATATGAATTAAAAATTCTAAAATAAGCTATAAATAAAGTCAGATTAAATTTTCCTTTAATTTTTATATGTTAATTATGCAAATTGTAACACTATGTACAGATATTGTAATATATATATATATATATATATATATATATATATATATATCAGATATTATATATATCAAATATATATATTTTTTCCCCGGGGAAAAACCGTTAAGGTTATCATCGCCGTATCTCAAATATATAATACAGATATGTATATGAGGGATGAGCGTTAACGGTAAGAGCAATGCAACGGTAGTAACTGCGGCTAAAAGTAACAACCTTGAGGTGCGCAGTTTAGAGACGCAGCAGATTGATCGGTGCTTTAGCCACATCGATCACCGAACTCATAATATAATATAATAACAATAAAATATAATAATAGTCGGACGAGGCCTCTTTAACGAATTGTTGGCGTTTTGTTTTGATTTAGTTTCCATAATTTCGTTACCGAGCGATTCCACGAATGTTGATATCTCGCACAAATGTTACAGGGTGCACCCAAACGTCACCAGTAGCCCAGGATACTCGAACTAAAGCGAGAATCCCCAATAAATTGGGTGGGACCTCCAATATCCTGGAGCCGAAGTACATGTCTTCAGCACTCCAGAATCTTAGGAATGGGTTCCGGTACAACATTACGGTTCCCCAAACCCAAGTACCACTGGCAGCCGCCCTCTATGTACTCACAGAATGCAACCATTTGTAACGATAGACCCAATTATAGGCTCCGACACCCATAATTCAACACCCATGTGCTTGCCAGGCGCCTATAGGCTGTTCGGTCCCAGACCCTGTCCCATCAGAGGTCCTCGGCAGTGCTAGGCACACATCAGGTTCCACATACTTGACCCCGCCAAAGGAAACCAAGCAGTATCGCCACTCCCAGACATAACGGAACAAGTACAGCAAATCCCTAAATGTACGTGTGTGTGTGTAAAGTGTTTAAATCGTAAGTGTAGTGTTGTGAGTGTAAGTGTGTGTTAGACACGGGTGCCGCAAGGCTCGTCCAGGTCCTCTCAATAGGTGCAGATAGTCTGCAACCCCCTGCGGGTGTATATGTGTTTGTGTGAGAGAGTTTGTGTGTGTATATATGTGGTGTGTATGTTGAGTGTATGTGGAGTAAATGAGTGAGAGTAGAATGAGCTAGAGGTATGGTGGGGTCGCTATGCCCATCAGCTGCTCACTCCAGCTGCCTCCGCCGGCTCAATACGGTATTTTAATTAACATAAAACACTGAAGAAATTTAGATTTGTATTTTAATGACTAAGTTTAAATACGGCGTAAGAGATATTGTAGATTAGTCTCCAGGATATTTTCAGTATATTTCAAGAATATTTCTTAAACAATTACTGAAACATGCACTATTATTGGAATAACTATGTAAATGTTCACGTTCCTAAACCCATTGTTCTTTAATTGACTAACATTTCAATTTAAGTATAATTAAAAATAATTCTACTGTACATTAGGCTAGTTGTGATATTCCCGTGTAAATATTAGTCTAAGTTTTTAAGACTTTTATTTTGATAAAACTTGCTTCAAAGACGACAGACAAAATATGACGAATATATTTAGAGAAATAAGACCAGCTTTCTGTTTTTTTATCTGCTTGCAGAACTGAAACAGCTTGCATTCTGTTCTAAAAAAATATTTGTGTATGCCTACTTTTAGAAAAAGCTACAAAATGTTTTGTTTCCAAGTAATTTGTTCATAAACTCATAGGATTTATTAGTTAGTAATAATAATTATTATTATTTTAATTGTTTAAATAATAGTATTAATATTATTATTAAACATTATAAGTTGTAATAATTAATTATGTACTTCTAAAATGATCGTACAATTAGTTTTAGAGCAATAAGTTTACCAAGTGACCACCAGATGGTAGCATTTACTGTGTCTGCTGGAACGTCTGCTAGAAACAGTATGGTCGTATTTATTACTAAAAATATAATTACCGTATTAATTTTTCTTCAGTGATGTAATTTTCACTGTTATTGTGTAATTTTTGTGGTAGTTTGTAATATTGTTTTACAGCAAAGCTTATATAATAAAACTGAACTTAGTGTTTGTAAACTCCTGCAATGATCAGGATTGGGTCACCACTGGAAATTATAAAATCAGATAAAAACATAAAAAATTCATGAATGTAACTAAACTAGAATCTGTGACCTCACGATCAAGGTATTGATTAGAATAGCAGTGCACTGGACATCCATATAATAATAATTCAAAAGACTCAAAAACATATTTCTTTAAATACAACAGATTATGTTTAAATTGAAGTCTTACATGAAATAATAAGAAAAGCATTTTTAATCCTACTTACTAATTAAGTTGCGGTAAAATTAAAAACAAAAAACTGGGCAACCGTTGCTGTATTTAGGTACTTTTAAAATATAGCTGTTCTTCATCAAGACATCTGAGAACATAGTTTGACGCATAACTTGAAGAACGAAAGATTATGGTTTAGAAACACAAGCTTCATTTTCTTCTTAAATCTGGTCATAATTAACGATACGTTTAATTTCTAAAATAATGTGATTATTTTCATTATTGCAGAAACCATAAGCCTTAAACTAAAACAATCTGGATTAGTGTGATGCATTTTTTCGTCGGTGAACTTGGAGCTTGGAAAGCTGACGCCTAGAAACAGACAGTTGCTACATTGGGTTTGTTTCAAAGTTTTTCTAACATTTGTTTATAATTTCATAATATCAGTTGTTTTTCCCGTATGATAAGGAAGAATTTTATGATTCTAACATTTTATTTTCATTATTGTAACATAGCCACCGGACCACATATTCAAATGATTAGGATTATGACCTATTCTTCCCGTCAGTGGTCTATCCACTCACCTCGTAAGGCTACCGCGGTTTCGAAACTATCGTTTCATCTTCAGGCCGTTATATAAAATGTTAAATCCCTCTGTAGAGGTCGTCACAAAGTCAAACAAAACATTAAAACACACATTACAAACACTGAGCACAATTACTCTAAGCAGTCCCCAATGTAACGACGTACGAGTCGCGTGTGTAGCTTGGCCAAGCCGAATTTCATGATGAATATTTTAAACGTATAATAAGAAATTAAAGCCGAGATTTTGAAAATTAAAAATGGTATCTTCGCAATTTTTAACGCTGATTATGATGGTGAAATTGTATTTTAAAAAAATGTAAGAAAAAAAGTTACAACTTTTTAAAAAATTGAAATGGCCGCCATTTTGAAACTGTCGAACGAATTTCGCTCTTTATAGGACAACCAGTCGATTAGAATATTAGATTTTTTCCCGGAAAACGTTCCAGAGATGATTAAAGAATGTAACATCCGTCGCTTTAGCGTTTACTGAGCAAACACATCGGACTGTAGAAGGAATATATGCTGAGACGAGAGAAGGCAGAAAAAGAAGACAAAATTATAATTACAAGTTATAACGAGTAAACCTGCAATGAACGGGTTCCTTAAAATCTTACTGTAAGTAAAATATAAAAGCGAAATATTTAAAAAAAGAGAATATTTAACATTTTTAATTTATGAAAACAATTTCAGAAAAATAAATAGTTAAACTTAAATATATATTATTATTATTTGCGCATAGACCATGTTGGATCACGCAAAGCACTCCGACTCATGTCTTGTTCCTTCTAATCCTCCACACCTCCCTCATCCTGTCCCCATGGATCCTCTTCCGCTCCTCTGTCCATTTTACCCCTGCTCTCTTTGGGATTTCATTCTCTGGGACCTTCCAACCGAGCATCTTTCTCCTGTATGCGTGCCTGTCTTCAACATCTGTTGAGTCTATTCCTGCGTCATGTAAGTCTATTCTGACTTGTGCGATCCACGACGTTGTTGATTTGATACCTTGTATATACTTAAGGATTCTTTTGGCAAGTCTCGTTGTTGCCTTATATATATATATATATATATATATATATATATATATATATATATATATATATATATATATAATTTAAGTTTAAAAACTTAAAACTTAAAATATATATATATAATACATACTAAATATTAAATACAGGTATTATACCCCACAGGGGAGTGCAGACTAGCTGCACCTATTTAGAGGATTTAGACGTCCCTCGAGGTACCCGAGTCTAACACACACACAACACTACACTTACGACTTTAACACTTCTTTACACTCACGCTTACATTTAGTGAGGCGATAATAGCCTCAATGTGCTTTTCGCCTTAAAAAAAATATAGGTATTGTATATTATATAGCTTATTAGTATGCCAAATATTCAGGACTTGCTTCGCCCAAGAAGACCGAAAAGACTGCTTAAGCGTCATCATCTAGATTTTCTACTGAGCTTTTTGCTGATTAAAACCGTTCTTTTCAGGACCACTAAAACCGTCCTTTTCAGCTTGTCTTCATTATAACTCCTCAATAAATACAAGCTCTACCCACATCAGTTTTCACTACTTAGTAAATCAGCCGACACAATAAAGCCATTCACGTAAAACACACTTTTGTAATTGCCGATAAATATTGTAATTGCGACAGAAAAGAAAGAGTTCTTTCCTCTATTTTTTGTACATTCTTAATTAATATAAGAGATGTTGCCTTACAAGAGATGCAGTAGGAATATATCAAACTTTCACCTGTTTACATCAGCCGCGATACATTAAGAAGTTTATCTATATACGAGTAACTTGGAGATAATTGTGTTACTTATAAACTCTCATTATTTTGACAGAAGTCAGTTGATCGCCTCATCTATGCAGTAGGCTATCGTTATCTCAGGCAAGTAACGTTCCTTACTTATTTTACTTAAACTACTAAAGTGTGATGTTGAATGATGGAGGAACAGTGACTTAATGTAAGTTCAATATTCTAGTATCTATTGTTTAGTTTAGCTGAATACGAGCTCGTAAATAATCGTGGCCACGCAGCTGACCGCTGAATACAAGTTCATATTCGTATATTCAGTAGAAAGTACAAGTTTATAATGCTACTTTAAGTTGATTTCACTACTGATTAAAAGAACAGTTTTTTTTAAATTAAGTCCAGAACTATAAATTTCTTTTCTTTCAAATTCGTTACGTTTAGTCAAACGTAATTGTCACAAAAACCCAAATGATTGCATTCATTAAGTAAGCTCCGATGTTTTTATGTGATATGGGTTGGTGTACTGTTTTTATGTGATATGGGTTGATAAATCCAATTTTTCGAATCCCCCCACTATAGCGGGCGCCGCCATCTTGAAAAAGCGCTACATTTTTGGACTTCCCGCTATTTTTTCAAAGACGTTCTTAAAGTATTGATCTGACAAAAAAAACTTATAAAATACATTTTTAAACTAGGGTAAATTATCTACAGTTTGAGACCAAAACTAAATGTCTAGCCTTAGTACTTCCCGAGTCAGAGCGTTTGTATCTAGACTGTTAAAAATACCGATTTTTCGTCGATTTTTGCTCAATAGCAAGTCTTACGACAAATTTTGACATAATAAAATCTGTAGTAAAGGCTTTATTCTTCTCTCTCCTCCCTGTCCACTCCTTATCACCAATAGCCGCCTCGGTGGCCTAGTTGATAGCGTACTGGGCTTTCACCCCGAGGACCCGGGTTCGATTCCCAGCGAGGGCTTGGCATTTTCATACGCTATAAATCATCCCATCGTCTGCATTAGCACAAGTGTGCACAATAGTCGGACGTTAAACAAAAAAAAAAAATTAATAAATAAAATAAAAAAAAAAATACAGAAAGTATAAACGCGAGTTATTTGTTAATGTCATCTTTTAAAAGTTTTGATGTTACCCTTTTTCGCATAATAAGAACATATTTTAAATCCGATCTTAGCAATCGAAAAAGTTCGTCAAAAGGCGAAAAGAAGCGAATAGAGATAATCCCTTGTTTAAAGTAATTTCCAAAATTTATTGTAAACAATTTAGCTTTAAATGTAATTAGTACACTTATGATGTAAGCATGTAACCAAGTACGTTCACTTGAGTGGAGATAATCATTTTCAAGTAGCACTCGTGTAGAACAAAAATAGCAGTTTTTAATACTTAACTTGGCAGTGTATCTGTTATCTGTGACATAACAGGCAAACAAGAAACAAGAATAAACCAAGGTTTAATTAGAATCACTGATAACAATGTTGAAATAACAGCGTAAAACATATTTTGTACACAATTTTGTATTACTTGACTAGTCAATGTAACGAATCTTAAATAACATAAATTTTCCGTTAGAGTATCTTTTATGATTTAATTTTAATCCTCCAGGATAACAGCTTTTTTATACATCGTTAAAGCAGAATTTTAAATATTTTTTTGACAAAGTTGAAAATTATTTAAATATTTCAAATTTTTTCCAGTATACAGGTGTCACAAAACCCGCAGTGCGCTATTCAAGGTCGAATTCTACGCCAGAACCAATACGTTATCCAAACACCATTTATAAGTAGAAAATGTTTCAGTCATTCAAAAAAGGCATCTTCAGGCAATATGTTGTTACAGTTGTTGGTAAGTAAATACTCTATTTTATATACTGTATAATTTTTAATAATATTTTTATTATTGTATTATTTTATTATATATATATATATATATATATATATATATATCCTATCCTATAATATTAAACGAGCAATTTCTGTATGTATGTTTGTGTGTTCAGCGTATCTCGAAAACGGCTGTGACGAATTTTACAAAACTTCGTACATAAGTGTTTTGAAGAGTGCAGATTCGATCGCGCTAGGTAACATGTCAGTAAAAAAATCGCAAATAGGCCAATTTCTAGCCTTAAATTTACGTGGAGTGTATACATAGGCTATATGCAGTTACTCCTATCTATTTACCCTTACTGTTAACACTGATGTCACATCCTCACAGGTCTAACGCACGAAGTATGGACGTTAAGAACAAAAATTGTTGTTTTGAACACACACACACACACACACACACACACACACACACACACACACACACACACACACACACACACACACACACACACACACACACACACACACAGAAATGAAGAGAAGAGTTTAACTAGGTTAATTAATAACAATAATCCTGTTTTTCAGATCACAAGTTTTAGTGATTGAATAAAGTTATTTTTTTTTCCCGGCGAAAAACCGTTCAGGTTATCATCGCCGTCACGAAGGATTAAAGTATATAAAAAAAAATTAATTAAACAAAATTTAACTTAAGAAAAAAACAACAACAAAAACAACAACAACAAACTATAACAGTAAAAATAAATTAAAAATTTAGATAACAGGTATAGATATATTACACTTAAGAACTAAATAACAATAAATAATGAATAAAATTTAATAAATGAATAAAGTTATTTATGAAGATAATCAGAGACTTTAAAACTTCATTGTTAAAGTACCTTAATAAAAAAATCTTATGTACTGAATAAGATCGTTCTTAAAAACGTTTCTCAATCATAAGAATATTGAAAAGTTTTAGGAACACAGGTGGTATGTTAAGTTAAGATAACTTAGGTACTGCTGCCGTGTACTACTGATGCCAACGAATAACTCAATTGAAATTTGGCCTCAAAAACATGTTTTTTCTACACCCTTCAATCATTTGCGTCTTTCTCTGTCGATTTCATCTCCTTCATATCTTTTCTGACTTTTAACTGTATCATGTTTTAGGACTGGTTTTAATGTAGGATTTTGCATGAAGCGAGTGCACAAATTTACATTGATATATAACAGTATATTTTGTGCATCGCAAGCCTCATATTAAATTAATTTTAATTAAAATTTCTTACGTTTTTGCCCGGGATGGAACCGGGGACCTTGCGCGTGCAAGGCGCATATGACAACCACTACACTACGGAAATTATGAAGAAGTTTAACCAATGTAAATATATGAAATGAACCATTAATTTAATGTTGATAAATATCAGTTGTTTTATATTAATTCGCAACGATCAGCTGATTTCATTGAATAGCTGATAAGTTATAATAAGTTTCAGGTTATGTTGTTGAAAGCTAGTTATATTAATTTGTCGTTTTTCAAAAAAAAATTATTATAATTAAAATAAAAGGTAAGAGAAAACATGATACATGATTTTTATTTTTGGTTTAATAACAGACATTTTCCCTTTCTTTATCTTTATATATGTTCTTCCTAATGATCTCCTGCCTGTGAATGATCTTGTAAATAACAATACTAATTTATTAATTAGAGTATAGATATATTTTTTGAAGATGGAGGTTCTCCGAAACGCGTCAACGAAAGTAGAATTGACGAAGCTAGAGAAGGCAGATCATTATACTGAACATAGTAATACTAATTTAATTATAATGCGAAAAGAGTCAAATTTATTTGCAAATTTTGTTAAAAACTTAGTTTTAAGAAATGAATAATAATTTGTTGTTACTAAAATATTATTAGTTAAATTATTATTTCAAAAATATATTTTGTAGTTAATGTAATTGTTATGTAATTATGTCAATTTTACATTCAAACTTTATGATTTGTTTTATTAGTGTATACCTATACATTAAAATGTGTAGTTTTGTTTTTTATCTAAATGACGACTTGAAGTGGTTGGTTATTGTGCAACATGGCTACCAATCATACACCTTATTAGGCCCTATATCTGGGACCAAAACGAGCACAGTTCAAATCATGGCCTACAGAACCTGCAACACCCGAGCAGATCTGTCGTAAAACACAAAAAACAACACCCTGCCTTGACTAGTAACAAATTTAGGTTTAAATACTGAACATCTTTCAACCTATGGAACCTCACATATAGAATCTGTCATGTAATAGCAGTCAGTTGTAGACTTGTACTCTAGGCTAACTATTGAAACAATTTTTAGACTAAACTTTAAAAAAAATTAGAGTTGTAGCATGCCACTTTTAAGTCTTTTCTGTTCCCTAAGGACATCTTCAAAATTTTTAACACTAGGGTATTTCAGTATTTTCTTTGGTTATAAAAAAGTGTTTTTTTTACAATTAAAGGTTTTAACAGTTTTTTTTACTGATTAGCTCTGACAGACCATAAACAAATCCAAAGGATGTAAATATTTACAGTTAGCTGATAAGTATTACTTTTATGTAGACACCCAAGTACCTCAACCTGTTTTGATAAATTGAATCAAATTTAATTGTAACTTTCACAGATAACGTAACATCTGGTAAAAATGTAAGTGTAAGTGTAAACTGTTAAAGAGTAGTGTTGTAGGTGTAAGTGTGTTTTAGACTCGGGTACCGCAAGGGACGTCTAAATCCTCTCAATAGGTGCAGCTAGTCTGCAACCCTCTGCCAGTACACACTTCCATCCTTCAAATATGCCACTAGAGTGAGAGCATGGGTAGCACATAGTTTTTATTCTTTTATTATTAATCTTTTCTAGGGGTTCTACAATTGACTTGCTTGCTAACACCACTTTATTGTGTTTCGTCCATTAGTTTAAGTTGTATTTAGTGTTCTTGAGCAATGAAGACGTTTTATGGTATGTATATTAGTAGTCATTAAAAATGCTAATCTATAGTTTGTTAGCTTAATGTAAATGACGGATTCAGAGGATATACAGGGTGCAGCAGTCAATCCTGCATTTTTGAAAGTCTGTGACAAATAAACGGATGTATTTTCAAAATTTTATTGCTGCCATCTTATTATACATTAAAAAGCACTTAAGAAACATGAACATAATTATTCATTGTTTAAATGTAACATCTTTAAGATGGTGTCCGTCCCGATTAATGCATTATTGCAGGCTATTTCTGAGAACACATCATGGAGCATAAGCTAAGAAATTTTCTGAATTTCCAGGTCGATTCCTGCCTTGAGGTCTTCAAGTATATGTGATCGTTCTTCATACACTTTACTCTTTAGGTAACCCCTCATGCTTACATGGGCTGTGTGCCTTGTAGCTCCACAAGCTTATTCTTGTTGGTTTAAGGTTTCATCATTCACTTAATGTTGACAAATTTTAGAAATGAAGAATGACCTTAACATTTCCCTTTCATTTTCAAAAATAAGGCCTATTTCATTTTCAAAAAAGCCTATGATTCCCGATGAGGACATGATACCTTGGTAGAGGTTTTTGATGAAGTTTTGAGGGTCTTGATCACTCCAATATCTGTAATTTTGCTTGTTCGCGCATCCCGAGAGGTGAAAATGTGCCTCGTCACTCATCCAGAGGTTGTGGACAATCTCCTCATTTTCTTCAACCATTTCCAAAAACTTTTCGCAGAATTTCCATCGGGCAGCAAAATCGTTTTCATTCAATGCCTGGATTACTTGAATTTTTAAGGATGATGGTGTAAATCTAACCTCTAGATCCTTCTGATGGACCTGTTTGAAATTTGAAGAGCGGCACTCTGTTGACATGTCGATCTCTGAGGGCTTCTTCCTACAGCAATCCTCACACATTCAACATTCACGGCAGTGTGCCACCTCTTCCGCTCGTTGTTTCACTGATATTCCCAAAATTATCCACCCACAACTTTATTAAGTATAAATTAGACACTGGCTCATTGCGATTAATTAATTAAAATGGCTTTGAGCTGCTGCATAACTACTGCTTTGGTAAAAATGCTTTCATGCAAATGACCATTGTAGCTTTGACTGAAACGCATTCAGGTCGGGAACACAACGGTAACCTTGACAACTAGCCTGGCCCATGACTGCGGCACCCTGTATTTACAGAGTTGCAATATTTAAATTTATGGTCAAACATTTCTAATCAGTTGAGTAATTTTATTTGTTCCAGTGAATATTGGACTTCTCATCGGAGGTATGTCAATAGGCTGGCCCAACCCTGTCATCCCGATGCTTCTAGGACCCAATCCACCTTACTTGATCACCCGTGTCGAGGTATCATGGGCAGTGTCGCTAATACACGTATCTTTATACTGAGTTCCATACCTAGCGGCTATATCATGGACAGATTTGGAAGGAAAAATTCACTCTTATTGTTGTGCCTCTTCCCACTGTCCGCTTGGCTGTTGATTATATTTACCAAGTCTGCTCTGCTGCTATGCATCTCGAGGTTCTTGCTCGGAGTATGGTTGGGCAGCATTTACACCATCATACCTATCTACATAGCCGAGATCTCAGAACCACAAATCAGAGGTTCTTTAGGGAACTTCACCAGCCTGATGACCAATATAGGCACTTTTACGGTGTATGTTATAGGCTCTTTTGTCCCTTACTACACTCTGTCAATAATCTGCGGCACAGTGCCTTTTGTATTTATACTGACATTTCTATGGATGCCCGAGTCACCTTACTATTACTTGATGCACAAACAATACGATTCAGCGAAGAAAACCTTGATGTGGCTACGCAACGGTGACGAGAACCAAATAAAAGAAGAACTGACGAGAATAAACAACGCTATCACGTTGGAGATGCAGAACAAAGGAACTGTAAAAGACCTACTGGCCAACCGAGGAAACAGACGAGCGCTGTTAATTACAGAAGTATTATCCGTTAATCAAAAATTCTCTGGTGCTACCGCGCTAATCGCTTATGCTTCGGTGACTCTGCCAAGTGATGTCTTACCAGGCATCGGAACGAACGGTTGTGTCATCATTTTCAGCGTCATCTGGGTTGTCACTGGTATCGGCTTAATGTTTTGCATTGATCGTGTCAGCCGGAAACTGTTGTTGTTTACTTCTTGTCTAGGATGTGGTGTAACCATGCTTATTTTAACAATTTGGTATTATTTAAATGACAAAACTACAATCGATGTAACAATGTACAAATATATTCCGTTTTTCTGTTTAGCAGTACATGGTTTCAGTTATACCCTGGCATTAGGTCCTATTGTGAACAGTATTAAAGGTGAACTGTTCCCGTCCAACGTAAAAGCAGTAGCTTCTGTTATCACGACTGTAGTCCTAGCATTGGGTTCATTTGTTATCAACAAAATGTACTTGATAATAGCAGACTCTTGGGGGTTTTACATTAATTTTGCCATTTTCAGCGCAGTTAGTCTTTTAGGGGCTGTTTTTACACTGACCACAGTAGTAGAAACAAAAGGAAAGACATTGCAGGATATACAAGTGGAACTGAATTGTGGTAAAATATAGGACGAGAGTAAGATGAAGTACTAGCATGTGTCATATGGGTTTAAACTGCTTATCCTATTTTGTAATATTTATAAGATTGTGTTTTATATTAAGAACAATTTTATATTTATTTATGGACACATTCAATATAGCGTAGTTGTCGGTTATTGCTTTCATTGGATAATGTGATTAGTCGGTTAATAAGGATCAAATCACAAAGAGAACAGATTTAATTTGTAAGTTAACATTACTTTTATGGTGGTTACTGTGACCAATATGGCCGAGGGGAAGTCCAGCCACTTACTATGTACAAAATTTCTTTAGGTATTTTAGCCGAATAAGATAACAGGTTTTTTGTGTATACTGTAATTATGAGTAAAACTGCTGTGATGACTACATTTCTATGAATTAGGCACACAAGAAGTGTGTATATATACATATGCTTCAGCAAACAAAATAGGGGAAAAACAAAAAGGGGCTCGGAGGTCGATGAGACTAAAGCACTGCTGCATCTCTGAATTGCACACCTAAAGGTTCTTTATTCAAGCCACGGTTACTCCTGTTGCTTTTCTCTTACCTTTAATACTGATCTCTTGTCTTGATTAGTCTAACTGGTCATAAATATATAATATATATATATAAATAATATATTATTATTTGCGTATAGACCCTGTTGGATCATGCAAAGCACTCCGACTCATGTCTTGTTCCTTCTAATCCTCCACACCTCCCTCATCCTGTCCCCATGGATCCTCTTCCGCTCCTCCCTCCATTTTACCCCTGCTCTCTTTGGGATTTCATTCTCTGGGACCTTCCAACCGAGCATCTTCCTCCTGTATGCGTTCCTGTCTTCAACGTCTGTTGAGTCTATTTCTGCGTCATGTAGGTCTATTCTGACTTGTGCGATCCACGACTTGTCGATTTGACTCCTTGTATATACTTAAGGATTCTATTGGCAAGTCTCGTTGTTGGGAGTCTACTGTGTGTCCATAGAACCAAAACCTCCTTCTTTTGATATCTGCTGCCAGGTTCAACATCTTCCCTGTGGTCTTCCAGGAATGCAACCTGTATCCATCTTCTGTTAATCTCGGGCCAATTATCTTCCTCAAGATTTTGCGTTCTTCCTTCAAAATATCCTCAATGGTAGCTTTTGTGTGGAGTGCTAGTGTCTCGCTTGCATATAATACCTTTTTTATATATATTATATATATATATATATATATATATATATATATATATATATATATATATATATGAGTATCCTAATAAGATTATCTTGATCCAGCCAAGATGAGGAATTTGAACAAAACACATCATACAAAATGACTCAGTTTAATTAAGACTGGTGATAGATAGCTCAATAATGAATAGAATGGATACCATTCACCAATCATAAGCACAATCCTTAGGCTAGCAAAGAAGTCACCTCCCTACAGTGCAGTTGCTTTATTGCTGACCAGTAATTTTGTATACTTTTCCTGAGAATGTGTTATGCAATAAATACAGTACAGACATAAGACATTAAATAGGCTATACATTTGTTTCTTTTCTTTGCAAAATTATTCTTCCTTTCCTTTCCAGTCTATAAGATGTCGGTTTGAGTTGTTTTGTTGATTAGCAATCAGCTGATTAGTAGATTCATGATGCAACACTATTTCAAATTCTTAATTTTTAAACAGTATTGTTTATACTGTAGCAATGTAGTTGTACAGTTTATGTAGTAGCAGTTTTTTCTTCAGTATTGTCATGTCTACAGCCTAAACTACTGAACCAATTATTAATATTATCAACACATATTTACGTAATGTAACCGTTATGTTACTTAATGATAGACAGGGATGATATGATTGTTATATTGAGTCATTCTTGTTAGTTTTATCCATTCTGTTTGCAAAATGTACTTTTTACATAAAAAATCCAAAAATATGTACAGTTATAATTTTTAAATTGTAAAAAAATATAAAAAAGTTTGTAAATTTAAACATTTACGCACCTACAACATAATCTACTTAACCAATTTTGATACACATTGATTCATTTCATTCTTCAAGGTTGTGTATTATGCATTTTGCATGAAAATAAAAAAAACATTAAACATTATTGACTTGTGAAGACTTAGAATTCAGTAAAGAAGTAATAAAACAAAAAGTAAAAGAATAAGTAAAATGTATTGATATATTTTTTGTTGTTATTTTAAGGCATATTGAGGCTATTATCGCCTCCCTAAATGTAAGTGTGAATGGAATGTGTTAAAGTCGTAAGTGTAAGTGTGTGTTAGACATGGGTACCGCAAGGGACGTCTAAATTCTTTCAATAAGTGCAGCTAGTCTGCATCCTCCCTGCGGGGTACATTGATATGAACTAATATGATAAATTAATCTTTTTTAATTTTTGTTGCATTGTTTCATGGATTTTGCTAGTTTTTTAACTCGGAAATTTTGTTGCATTTCAACATACTGTTTAGTTATACTTTAAAATAATTAGGCAAAGTATTCCTCACAATTATTTGTAATGTTATACTGTAATGTAATGTTCTTTAGTTTTTAGGAAAAATCATAGGTTAGGACCAACCTACGTACGGGTATTTTATGCCACATATATCCTTCATGTATATTTTACGTATACTTCAAAGGAATTTTGGTAATAAATATTGTTATCTTCAATAATTTATTAAAAGGTTGAGTAAAACACATAATAATTTAACATAATTATATTAATAATTTGTTATGTATAAAACTAAATTAATAAATTATATCCGAGTTACAAAAACACTAAATTAGCTTTGGTATTATAGTAATTAATATCAGTTGGCACTAAATATATGTCATCTGTTTGAGTATGACTTTAACCAATAAAGTTATTTATACACAATACGGCCATAATCTGATAATATGTCAAAATAAAATTTAAGTTATAATTTATGTTTAAAAATCTTACTTTACAACTGAGTCTATTCCATAATTTGAAACATATTTCAAATTTTCAATTTGAATTTTAAAAGTTTCAAAAATATCTGCTATGAATCATCAAAATTAGAATATTTAAATCTAATAATATGTCACATATTCAATACAGTGAAACTTCGATTTAACCATTAGCACTGCGACCAAAACCATGACGGTTAATCAAATAGATGGATAACAGAAACAACTTTAAAAACAACCGGTCCTGTTCATAAAAGATGAACAAAAGATTAAAAAATGAATATTTATGAACAGGATGTATATTTTGCAATAAAGTAAAGTACAAGTGCTACCAGGGGCATTCGGCTGGTCGGCAATCGCTGAGGGGCTCCTCAAGAGAAACAGTTTGTTCTTAAAAGTAACATGACATTTTTTTAAAAAGATTTTATCATGTATTTTACTAGTACTATAAACTTTCCCTCTCCTTAATAAGCTAATATGTTACAGTTATGTTAGTCAGTGATCAGTTAATTTATCAATTAATTAAGAAAGCACCTTTTCTGTTGTTTCTGAATTATCTTCGTCTGAGCTCTTTACTAATAAAGCATACAAGTTTATATTAACTCTTCCTTACACCCAAGTAACCTGTGAATTTTTTTTTTCCAAATAGGTAGGCAATGTAAACAGCTATGTAAATGTAAGTGGCTTGCACATAATCCCAAGCAGTACTAAGTACTTAGGTGCAGGATCACACTTAACTGGTTCTAGCCGAGGACCCTCAAAGATGTCGGTCAACCTCAGAGTGCTACAATTACTCATATGTATCATGGACTATACTTATACTGTTCTAAGTATTGAAACAGCTAAGCTTCAATTAACGTAAACAAAATCAAACACTACAGCTTATCAACCACAACTGCAACAAACATGAGCAAAAGTTTATAACAGGTGAGCAAACTATGACTGACTCATCAATAAAACAAAAATATGCCCCATTTCAGCACCTGCACCAGTAAGCAATATGAAAATTATTTTTCACTTCAACCTAGCTACTGCACACACTGGGAGTAGAATTAAGAGGACAAAGAGATTTCTTGTGCTGGCACTTTTTGACACTGCCCATGGTTGAAACACCAGGCTGTCTGGCAAGAATGATGTTGATAGGTTGGGTATCGGCTTGTTCTTGAGAAGGGTTAAGCACAGAAGTTGGCTTAGGATTGCCAACCTGAAGAGTTAGCAGAGTTCGCTAGCAAAACAGACTTCCTAATTTTTTTTTTTTTTTTTTTTTTATTTTATTTTAATGTCCGACTATTGTGCACACTTCGGCTAATACAGACGATGGAATGATTTATAGCGTATGAAAATGCCAAGCCCTGGCCGGGAATCGAAACCGGGTCCTCGGGGTGAATGCCCAGTACGCTATCAACTAGGCCACCAAGGCGATCTTTTTATGGTTACTGATGGAACGGATTTTTAGGTCTGTGAGGGGGACTTCATGGATGACCTTGTTTGTCCCAGGAAGTTTTGCCCTGAAGGAGTATGCCTCAATGCGCAACTGGGAAGTAAGTCAGACGCATATCACTTACCAGACAAGAAGTGTTTTAAATGTGACAAGTACAGCGACAAGCTCTTTTCAGGGTCACAAAGTTGGAAAAAATTATATACAGTTGAAAAATTGATTTTGTTAAAGAAAATTAAGCAGGGGAATTAGAAAAGAAGTTAAAAAGTTACAAAAAAATTTGATAATTAAAGCAAAAAAAGTAAATATTTCAAAGTATTTGTAAATTGCTGCAATAACTAACATAGGTTCCCCTGGCACCTGTGCCAATGTTAGGCTTGTCTGCACCACTCTCACTGTCACTGCACATAAAAGGCTTGCACATTAAACTTGAGCTGATTCAGTAGAGATCAGTTGAGTATCACTTTTTTCTCAGATGAATTCAGCCTACTTTTTAGGTTTTTAGTTTTTTTTATGTTACGGAAACAGAAATTGGCAGTTAAAAGAATGATGTTTAATCAAAGTTTCACTGTATTAAAATCAAAAACTTTTTCTATCACATTACTATGTATCACAAACAAAAAAATAAATATTTAACAATAAAATGTTTATTTGTTAGTAATAAATATGTGAACATAAACTTCTACTACAATAGTCAAATACAGACTAACAAAATAATAATTATTTAAACATAGTATCATTAAAGTATAAAATTATCTGAAGTTATTCTTATTATTTTAAATTAGGGGTCAGGTCAGGCCACTTTGTTTTGGGCCAAGTTTACAATTCAGGTCAAAGACAGGTTGGCTAACTTTTACCCTATTAACTTTTATTTTTAGGTAATAGTTTACACAATATGCATACATATTTTCATATTAAAATATGTAATAAACAAATAATATATACAAAAAATAATTTAATTATAAAATGTCAAGTGTGTACCACTTACAATCATATTCTATTAGTATTAATCCATAAAGCCAACTGCTGTGATCTGTCAGCCCAATATTATTGGTTAGTTTTATTTATTATTGTGTTCCTACAATGAGAAGGGACCAAATGAACTGTGCATGTTTACAAGTATAGTTTCCTTATCTGGCCGGGTCAACACATGACTGACAACAGTTCACAATCAGTTCAGAAAATCTGCAGATATCCTTTTTTCAGAATGGTATTGTTTCATAATTATTGTCTTACTAAATTAAAAAAGTCGTATTTTTCACACAAAAACCAAATGAAAATACTCAACACTATGATTGTAAATGATAAATTCGATTTTACCATCATTATTTTATTTGGGCGCTGGAGACAATTTATTTATGCACATTTACAATCGTGGTTTGACTAACCAGTGACACACAGATTGGCGGTTTGATTGAGACCAACAGAGCTCGTATTGCATTGACCTGTAACTGTATTAACACAACTTTTGTGCTCCCATGTAATCGGCCCGTGGCGGTATTCACACAACTTTAGTGCGCCCATGTAATCGGCCCGTGGCGGTATTCACACAACTTTTGTGTGCCCATGTAATCGGCCTGTGGCGGTATTCACACACTTTTGTGTGCCCATGTAATCGGCCTGTGGCGACATTCACACACTTTTGCGTGCCAATGTAATCAGCCCGTGGCGGTATTCAAACATCGTTTAAAAACCAATTATATCGACTAGTGGCGGTCAAGGGATTAAATTTGAAATGTTCTGGGTTCTCCATTTAACCGTTTGGCCTGACCCGAACTATAAAAATTTGGCTCGCGGATCCCAATTTTTAAATACAGTAGTATCTTAATAGTCAAGACATTTGGTATTCATACAACTATCTGATACACACAGTGTACACTATAATACTGTAGTATCTAGTATTTGAAACTTTGATTAGATTTGTTTTAAACTTGTTACAAAAATTGGTAAAAAATTGTTACTAATTTAACAATTTAATGCTTAAACAAGTTCATTACCAAAAAAAGTTGAACTAATGCAAAACAGCAAGTATTCAAAATCTTTAAACAAATTTATAGTTTTGTAATCTTGCACTTTTTTGAAAAAAAATCATGATCAGCATTAAAATTTGCACAAACTGTTTTTTTTTTTTAAATATACACATTTTATTGAAAAATGGAAATAAATATAAATCAGATTTAAATTTTGCATTTTCAGTCTAATTTAAAATTCTAATTTGTGCAGATTTCCATACTAGTTACAATATAAAATTTGATTTTCAAGTAATTTTTTTTTTTGTTTAACATCCGACTATTGTGCACACTTGGGCTAATGCAGACGATTTTCAAGATAAAAAAAAAAAATAACACATGTGTATAAGATAAAAAAGGATTATTTTTTTTATTTTCACTGTAAATATTTTCACACATTTAAAATTCTTTTTCTCCTTAATGTCCAAACTGTATGCCAAGTAGATTAATGAGGACAAGAGATCGGCATTAATAAACAATGTAAAACTTAAAGCAGTAACTGCAGTTTTGAACCTAAAACTTTGACATGTGCAAAGAGTGTATGGTGTCTTAGCTAACGTGACCTCCAAACTCTCATTAAAATGTATGTTTATATGATATAAAAATTTGTTACTTTTTGAAATTATGATTCTATTAGCAAGATTACATAGGACTTTTAATAAAATGTCTCAATCTTAAATAAAAAAAGTGTAAGCTACAATTTGTTTCAGCATACTGAGACCAACCAAAGTTAAAAGATCAAACTTCAAGATAACATGCGTAATAATTTAGGAGATTGTCACGGCTAACTTTGTGATTAAAGTAAACATTCTAGTAAAAATTTTATTTATAACTTTTTCTTGCAATGAATACGTTTATTTATAACTTTTTCTTGCAATAGTATGTTTATTTATAACTTTTTCTTGCAATAGTATGTTTATTTATAACTTTTTCTTGCAATGAAAATGTTTATTTATAACTTTCTCTTGCAATAGTATGTTTATTTATAACTTTTTCTTGCAATGAATATGTTTATTTATAACTTTTTCTTGCAATAGTATGTTTATTTATAACTTTTTCTTGCAATAGTATGTTTATTTATACCTTTTTCTTGCAATAGTATGTTTATTTATAAATTTTTCTTGCAATAGGATGTTTATTTATAACTTTTTCTTGCAATGAATATGTTTATTTATAACTTTCTCTTGCAATAGTATGTTTATTTATAACTTTTTCTTGCAATGAATATGTTTATTTATAACTTTTTCTTGCAATAGTATGTTTATTTATAACTTTTTCTTGCAATAGTATGTTTATTTATAACTTTTTCTTGCATGAATATGTTTATTTATAACTTTTTCTTGCAATAATATGTTTATTTATAACTTTTTCTTGCAATAGTATGTTTATTTATAACTTTTTCTTGCAATGAATATGTTTATTTATAACTTTTTCTTGCATGAATATGTTTATTTATAACTTTTTCTTGCATGAATATGTTTATTTATAACTTTTTCTTGCAATAGTATGTTTATTTATAACTTTTTCTTGCAATGAATATGTTTATTTATAACTTTCTCTTGCAATAGTATGTTTATTTATAACTTTTTCTTGCAATGAATATGTTTATTTATAACTTTTTCTTGCAATAGTATGTTTATTTATAACTTTTTCTTGCATGAATATGTTTATTTATAACTTTTTCTTACAATGAATATGTTTATTTATAACTTTTTCTTACAATAGTATGTTTATTTATAACTTTTTCTTGCAATAGTATGTTTATTTATAACTTTTTCTTGCAATTAATATGTTTATTTATAACTTTTTCTTGCAATGAATATGTTTATTTATAACTTTTTCTTGCAATAGTATGTTTATTTGTAACTTTTTCTTGCAATAGTATGTTTATTTATAACTTTTTCTTGCATGAATATGTTTATTTATAACTTTTTCTTGCAATGAATATGTTTATTTATAACTTTTTCTTGCAATAGTATGTTTATTTATAACTTTTTCTTGCAATAGTATGTTTATTTATAACTTTTTCTTGCAATAATATGTTTATTTATAACTTTTTCTTGCAATAGTATGTTTCAGTTAGTATCTGTTTTTATGTACTTGATCAGTACATTATTTACGTACAGAATTATAAAAAACATTTATAACACTAAAACACAACAGGCTATAGTGTTCAAATCTACATATTTTTTACTAATATTTGAACAGCCAATTGAAAAAATCGAATGTAAATCAATAAATAAACTGAAATCAATCTTGTTCAGAAAACAATCGCACCTCCACTACCCCTAGGATCAGACACAGAAGTGAGATAATCACCAACTTTGTGAATTATGTTAATACATGGGTACGGTGTTGTATCCGAAAGTATTTTATACTGTGCAAAAGAAAACAGATTTCTTTCATTAGAGTCAATGTTTGGAACATGACTGTCCTCCAAGTATACTTCTCTTTCTTTAATTCTTACTCTCGGTTCATCTATGATGTCAGTTAAACTTAAATTGGATAGAGAACTCCGGTCCAATAAAACAGAAAGTACCTGAGCAACATCTCTGGCATCACTGCCACCTAGACATAAAAAACAGATGGTTTACAGAACTGCCAAGAGAATTTCATTACAGTTTATAAAAAAAAGTAAGCTTATAGTAATTCACTGCATCATTACATCTAAATTATTGAAAATGATATAAATTAGTGGAAAGTGAAGGAAAATAATAATAGAGTCCACTATTAGTTACCCATGTTGGCATGATTCAGCGGATAACCAAAATTCGCAGATAATCCCATATGTAGCAGAAAATCGTTTACAACCAATAAAAAAACATTATTTTATAACCAATAATACAGTATCTGCGTGCACTGTACTTTTACACTACAAAATATTTTATAATTAATTAAACAGAAGTATAGCAATAATAATCATTAAAATGAAAAATAATGGTTTACAGTATTGAGAAGTAAAGATGGGATAGACAGTGAATCAAAAAATGTTTAAGTTATTAAAATTCTTTTAGAAAAACTAATCAGACAGAAATAACTAAACCAAGATAGTTAATTAATTACGGGTGAATTTAACTGATGTTTACCAATCCATGTAAAAATCTTTAAAAATGTAAACTCTAAAGTGTGTAGCTATAATAATGAAAACTTTAACAAGCATGTCAGATGACCCCATAAACTACACACTTCTCCCAGCGATGCTCCCATCTCTGTAACCCGTCCAAATACCTCCTGGTTGGAGATAATTTTTTAAAAAGCAGTTTTTTTCTCAACAAACAGTTTGTTGATATTGTAAAAATAGCAGAAACGCCCACCCCCTATTACACAGTAGCTTGCCAACGCACAGACTAACAGCACAAGACATCACAACTTAATCAGGAAGGATCTGGTCAACTATAAACAAATGGACTTCTTAGTTTCACGTCACCATTCTGAACTGGAAGAATGCCCCACAAGCTTGCTGCTGACCTGGTAATCACCCAGACTTCTACTTCTCCCGTAGACTACAACATATGGCTAGTAGTATGATTATTAAAACTGGTATTCATTTATTGTAGAGATTTTAGCAAACCTAAAGAATACTACAGTATAAAGTTATTTTTTGTTTGTGTTCAAATAAATGAACAAATTTTAGTTATCTTATTTACCGTATAATTTATTCATTCATAAACACCATTTTATTTATAAACTGGCACCTGAAGTGGAGTAGTTTAATGTGGTAAAAGTTATAAAGCAAATTGTTGAAATATAATTTTTATAACATATTTAAATATTTAATATTATAAATTGGCACCCAAAGTGGTTGCTCTTTAAGGATTTTAAAATTAAAATTAAAATTAAATTAAATTATAAATTTACTTTTATAACACAATTTAAATTTATATATGTATATATTATTATTTTTTGCGTATAGACCCTGTTGGATCACGCAAAGCACTCCGACTCATGTCTTGTTCCTTCTAATCCTCCACACTTCTCTCATCCTTTCCCCATGGATCCTCTCCGCTCCTCCGTCCATTTTACCCCTGCTCTCTTTGGGATTTCATTCTCTGGGACCTTCCAACCGAGCATCTTTCTCCTGTATGCGTTCCTGTCTTCAATGTCTGTTGAGTCTATTTCTGCGTCATGTAGGTCTATTCTGACTTGTGCGATCCATAATGTTGTTGATTTGATTCCTTGTATATACTTAAGGATTCTATTGGCAAGTCCCATTGTTGGGAGTCTATAGAACCGAAGCCTCCTTCTTCTGATATCTGCTCCCAGGTTCGATATCTTCTCTGTGTTCTTCTGAGAGTGCAACCTGTATCCATCTTCTCTTAATCTTGGGCCAAGGATCTTCCTCAAGACATGTATATATATATATATATATATATATATATATATATATATTATTATTATTATTATTAGTATGTATAATAGAATTATAATATTCTGACACTATGCTCATGGACAGAACAGCCAAAACAATAACCAAGGACAAGAAACAATGGTTCCAAGGCAAAGTCAAATCCAAGTGAACAATCCAAATCTCTGACGAAGAAAGAAAAGCAAGATCACAACGAATGAAGCAATACTGGGCTACGAGGAAGGCACAGAACATTAAAAAGTGATTGATTTAGTGTATCCCAAAGTTGGGTGAAACAAATAAAGAGAAGAGAATTATAATATTATATTAATATTAAATAATTAATTAAACTATATATAAATATACACCTCCAAAAATGAATCAATATATCAAACATATTCTAATACTCACTTTCCAATGAATATTTATGAATAATAACAAATTAAGTGAAATGTATTCTACCTAAAATATTTCTCTGACCGCAAACCTGCTTTGAGTGTACAGCAACAACAGGAGTAGCCAGAGAAATAGGTCTGTTGTCGCTGCCAACAGGGAATAGTGCCAAGGCATTATTCAGGATATAGCCACCTTGAGTTATCTCTTGAGCTCCGAACACAGAGCCAAGGCCACTGGAAATAAATACAAAATCACTGTTACAAAAATGTACGGCTAAAGCATTTTCAAAAATTATTGCTTTTTTAAAATAATAGAAAACTAAAGCATAAAAGGAATAAATCAATTTTTTTAATATTTAATTAATAATTTAATTTTGTAATTAATTCTTTTGGTTAAATTTTAAACTGTATGCTACGAAACTTGAATACTTTACACTTTAAAGTACTAAAAAGTTTGAATTATCAAAAATTCTAATTAAAAATTTGTTTAAAAGGATTAAGAAAATATATTAACCTTGTGATCAAATACACTCTTTTTACAAACAGAAGTAATTAATTCAGACTCAACATGAAGTTACAACAAGGTAGTCTCCTGTTTATACATAAAGTTTTAAATCGCTCCAAAAACATTTTTTTTTCAAAACCATTATAACTGCTGTTGAAATAAATGGTGCAAAAGTATAAAAAAATTTCTCACTCAATTAAAAAAAAAATTCCAAAAAGAAGGAAAATTGACTAGTTTTACAAAATGGATTCAAATTTTTTGCAATTTTTATCACATATTAAAAATCATTATACAACCCTGTGTATCTAATAACCAGATTTTTTGTGGATTTAGAGACTTCATGACTTCATATACATTTCACTTCATTTGGACAAAATCTTATCAACATCATTAGAGCTAATTTGGAAAAAATTTTATTTTTGACTGTTTTTTTTTTTTATTTTTGGCCTACTTTACTAAATGAAGTGTACATCCACTGAAAGTGAAACAGAGCTCAGTGGCGATGGAATCAAGCAGCATTGCACGGTTCTGTTTTACTGTTTCAATGGCTGCTTTGACTTTCGAATGCGCATCTGCTACGCACTTGGTGGCTACTCGGCCTTTTACTTCATATGTTAGAAAGTCAAATAAAAAACAGACACTTTATAAAAAAACACAGTATAACTATAATATTTTGCTTACTTTTTATATAATAATGTTTATTTTCTGCTAGAAAAATTGTGTACTGTATTGTATTTTTATTTTTCTACTAGCTGTTACCCGTTGCGGCTTTGCCTGCAATTATAATGTAGGCTATAAAATTTATAGTCGATTTTCAAAATCAGAATAGATCATTTCATTTTAATATATTTCTATTTACAATATTATGCGATTTATGGTTTTCGGCCAAGAAATATACATTTTTGCTACTCGATACTCTAAAACAGGGTCCTGTCATATTTTAATAAAATACAGTATTATTAAAAAATCACTATTATTCAATTAAACTGGAATAGTATTGTGTTTATCTCAGGTACCTAAACCGTGTTCATACCAAATTTAATCTCAATTGGTCCAGTAGTTAAAGTGTGATTGAATAACAAACAAATAAACGAAAACAAATTTTCAGAAATATAATATGATTACCTGTTAACCGTCACGGCTTTTCCCGCAATCGTAATATACATTAAAGATCACGCATCACCGTGTTAGGACCATCAACCGTGTCAGTTAGGTTATGGTGTATTTCTTTTTTAAAATAAAGGTTTTTTCAACGCACCACCGTGTTAGTTAAGTTATGGGGTACTCTTTAAAAAAAATTAAGGCTTTTTTCCTGCATCACCGTATTAGGCCCAACAACCGTGTCAGTTAGGTTTTGGAGTACTATTTTTTAAAAAATAAATAAAGGTGTTTTTTAATGCATCACCGCGTTAGGCTTAACAACCATGTTAGTTAACTTATGCAGTATTCTTTAAAAAAAATATAAAGATTTTTCACGCATCACCATGGCCTAACAAACGTGTCAGTTAAGGTTTGGAGTACTTTTTAAAAAAAATAACGGTTTTTTTCACGCATCACCATGTTAGACTTAACAACCGTGTCAGTTAAGGTTTGAAGTACTATTTAAAAAAAATAAAGGTTTTTTCACACATTACCGTGATAGGCCCAACAACCGTGTCAGATAGGATATGTAGTATTCTTTAATAAAATATAAAGGTTTTTCACGCATCACCGTGTTAGGCCTAACAGCTGTGTCAATTAGGTTATATAATATTCTTTAAAAAGTAAAGGTTTTTTTTACACATCACCGTGATAGGCCTAACAATCGTATCAGTTAGGATATGTAGTATTCTTTAAAAAAATATAAAGGTTTTTCACACATCACCGTGATAAGCTCAACATCCGTATCAGTTATGTTATGTAGTATTCTTTAAAACATTATACAGGTTTTTTCACGCATCACCGTGTTAGGCCTAACAACCATGTCAGTTAGGATATGTAGTATTCTTTAAAAAAATATAAAGGTTTTTCACACATCACAGTGTTAGGCCTAACAACCGTGTCAATTAGGTTATGTAGTATTCTAAAAAAATAAAGGTTTTTTCACCATCACCATGATAGGCCCAACAACCGTGTCAGTTGGGATATGTAGTAGTCTTTAAAAATATAAAGGTTTTTTCACGCCTCACCGTGTTAGGCCTAACAACCATGTCAGTTACGATATGTAGTATTCTTAAAAAAATGAAAAGCTTTTTTCACGCATCACCGCTTTTAGGCCTAAAACCGTGTCAGGATATATAGTAGGCTATTTAAAATAAAAATATAAAGGTTTTTCATGAATCACCTTGTTAGGCCTAACAACCGTGTCAGTTTGGTTATGCAGAATTCTTTTAAAAATTGGTTTCTTATCACCCAAAACCCGTGTTAGTCGATTTTTATTGTTTTACCGATTTACAACATGTTACTGATTTTCGCCTGGTACCAATTTTGAGGTTATGTTGGTCACTTTTATTTTAGATTTTATCGTACTTTCGTGCTTTGTATTTTGGATTCTTGCTCTTGGGCACATAATAAAGCATTTTTAGTAACAAAAATATCGAAAAATATAGGTTATGCTACACTTTTTTCATGTAATGTAATTACACAAATATATATACTACCTTACAATTGGCACACTGTGTAGGGATTTTTTTACATTTAATATTGAAAATTCAACACAAAGTAACAAATTAAAGTCAGTTTTGAAAAAAATGTCAACTAAAATATGAAAATGTTACATTAAAAACAATAATTTTGCAATAAATAAAACACAGATTAAGATTATTAAAATAGGATTGAATCTATGTTCATCTCAGGTAACTAAATCACATGTCCAGTAAATAACTACAATTAACACATGACACAAAACTAAAAACTGATAATTATTTTGGGCTGGGTAAGTAGTATAATGACGTTTTGTAAAACAGGAATATGCCTATATGTATCTCTGATACTTAAACCATATTCGTACCAAATTTCATCTCAATTGGTCAAGTGGTTAAAGCGTGATTGAATAACAAACAAACAAACAAACAAACAAACTTTCAGAAATATAATATGAATTAGATACTGTATTGTAAGGTATTTTTGGTTCAGCAAAAATATACCTTTAATACTTTGAGATGTGTTACCTTACATTTGCCTTGTTAGAGATGGCAACCCCAAGAATGAACACTACTGTCTTTAGTGAAATAAAACGTCCCCCAAAATATATATTAATGTATCCAAACCAAAAGTAAAAGGGGAAGAAGTGTACGCCAATAATTGTCTACTTACTTTTACCGCCGATTTGCCACTTCTCAGCACAGCCCAGATTGCTCTTCCGTAGATCGTGCCGACGCAAAGTCCTCGGGTCTTCACAGAAACGACCATCACCGGGAATATACTAACATTCCGGCCCCTCCGGAATCGACTGTTCCCGCCCTACTTCTTCCCCATACTTTTATTTCAACTGTTGTTCTACATACCTTGTTGCTTATTGCAACAGACAGTACGTCAGCAGTTTCGTAATTTCACGTATGTTTTTTTGTCAATAGTGTTTATTCTTTGGCTGTGACCTCATTATCATATTTAAAACTAATAACTAAAAATTAATATTTTTTTTCTAAATCCTAACAGCTCTGTTCAGCACAACTGCACTCACTCAACATTTGGTGACCACCCAGCCTAATTCTCAGTATACAAGTAGAACATAGTTGTTCAGCAGAACCTAAAGGAGGACCACCTACTACACAATTTTACTACAGCCTGCTGTCATCGTCTAAACAACACAGTTCTGCTTATTAACACCTAAACAACTACGCTAAAAATATCCCTGAACATTTCTCCCAGCTCTGAAACAGCCGTGCCTACAAAACCTAATTCACTCCTGTCAAGTCACCCAATACTCATTTCTGATTGGTTCACAGTGCCCGCGTATCTCAGGTCCATAATACATTTTTTCCCAGGCATTACTGCCAGCACATCACCTCGCACCTCCCGCATACAATAGCTTCATTCTGATTTGTGCATTCTTTCTCTAGTCATAACAATAGAATTCTGTGAACTTACGGTTTCCGTCATAATTTTGACTATAAATACAGGTTAAAATTGTTGTTCGGGAGAACACCAAAGAGGATGACACACTAAAGAACTACACGCAGCCTACCAACACCTAGGACAAATATACAAGATACCACAACTTGCTAGGTAGGAAGTAAGAGGATTCTGACCAACTCTAAACAAGAAGCGAATTTCTTTCAACATTCCGAACTGGAAAAATGCCTCGCCAGTCTGCGGCCGACCTGGTAAACACTCAGACTTCTATTTCTCCCAGAGACTACAACACTGCCATACCCAAAACAACTCTACAACTTGACTGGGTGCGAATAGAGACATAAAATCTAGAAAAACCCACAGACTTCCTATTGATCTTAATATCAAGCAGGAAAAGTACCTCGCTCTCTTGAACACACAGGGTAAACACTCAGACCTCCAAGACATTTGATACATTTCACATATACTACAACTGAATTTCAACAAACATGTCAAACAGCATATGTAAATGTATTGTATATATTAACAATATATATTACCTAACAGCTGTAACATACAAGTCATTATGGTCCACAGCTGCGGTATGAGAACCCATGTTAAATGTCCAATTACTTTCTTTCTTATCTGTAAAATAAACAAATAACATTTTAATTAATTGTTATTAATTTATATAAACCAAGGGTGGGCAAACTTACATGAACCGAGATCTACCATAAGTTGTCCTCACCTATTTGTGATCTACCTTGTATCTTCATACTGATATAAGCCTATTTAACCTCCCATTGAGTGCTTTACGGAAGTTACTAGATTTTTTGTGAAAAATGTTACTTTTTGGTTTACAGTCTTGGTATTTTCCCTACTTCCCAAGTCTCTTCCTAAGAAGAGTTACAAAATCCTGTCTCTCGTTTTAGCATTGTTAGTTGCAAACAATCAGTGGCTAACATAAAGATTGCTTTTTGTTGTTATTTTAAGGTGAAAAGCACATTGAGGATATTATCGCCTCCATAAATGTAAGTGTGAGTGTAAAGTGTTAAAGTCATAAGTGTAGTGTTGTAAGTATAAGTGTGTGTTAGACTTGGGTACCGCAAGGGATGTCTAAATCCTCTCAATAGGTGCAGCTAGTCTGCAACCCCCCTGTGGGGCATAAAGATTGGAAGTAGACTCCAATGTTGTGTAACATAAATCCAGTAAATGAAGAATGGCTCAAAGGAATATTTTGTGGATGATAATAGGTGTTGCACAAAGCACCAGAGAAGTTGACTCCCATCTACTTTTGGAAATTATATTTTACCAATAAAATGATAAATAATATTACTGAATATACAAATTTGTGTGTGTGTGTGTGTGTGTGTGTGTGAAAACAGACATAAATTTAGTAAAGAAATGGATGCAAATGATACATGTCAAGAAGTTAATGCTGCAATTGGAATTATGCACATGTAGGTTTACAAAAAATGAAGATTGTTATTTCTGGAAAATAACACCAAATCTGTGTAAAGAATCAAGACTTATATCCAAAAATATCCCCAGAGATTTAAAGAAAAGAAGTTCTGAAATCGTGAACACTGAGACTCAAAACTCGAGGTTTGCACTAGCTGTTATGTCTACACGATGCTATTAGTATGATTGAAAAAGAATCATACATCAAAAGCTGTTCTCAGTGTAAATGTTTCCACTGAAGCAATACGTAAATTGTTCCAGTGAAGACAAAGGAGAAGAAATTGATATGGATGAAGATTTCTTCTAAATGAACACTGGTCTGAAAGAAAAGGAATTTATTAAATTAAGCTAAAAGACAATATGAGCCTATGTAAATGAATTTATTGTACAACTTATTTAATTAACTTTATTTTTAATTATAAAAATGCTTTTAGTTACCCTAATATAATTCTGTCTTCACAGTTACATTCTTTTATGTATACTGATAGTTTAATTCTTTAAGTTTTAAACTAACAATATTGCTTTTTATTATTTGAAATAATAATAACTAAAAATAACTGATTTAAAATGTCCAACTTCAAAAGAAAAATGTACAAAATAAACACATTTTTAGGAGGTTACTTCCATCTGCACCATCTTGTGTATCAAAATAAATGTGTTCGATCGAAGGTTAAACTGGAAGAGGTTCTAGGTATCTAACCTCTAAATAATAAAAGTATTACTGTAAAAGTGAGTCATTTTGTAAGTTTAGAAGTATTTTTCATAATTTCTAAAACATTACTTTTTGAACAAACATTCACAGATTATTACAAAGACTTTCTTTTCACTGAGGAGTCACTGTTACACCTGTGAATCAAGCACTGTGGAAAATGTGTCAATTAATCGTATGAAGTAAATCAATGTTCAAGCATTAACATGAATTAATGTGAAGATGGTTATGGTCAATTTTATGGAACGTGTTATGACAATTAATTCAGCAGTACACTAAGAAACTTTGCATAAACTTAAGCAAGCCATTTAAAAACAACCGGTATTACGTTCATCTTCACACTGCTTCAAGAATAACACAAGATCTTGTAACTCAAATCCAAAGATAGTTTCTTTTCATCCCTCTTAGTGCCAGAATTTGGTACCAACTGATTTTCATCTCTTCACTCATATGAAGAAATGGTCGCACTTTGATGACGACAAACTTCAAAATGCTACGAAAGATTGGTTAGATACCCAGACAGCTGAATCCTATGAAGGAATTCATAAATTAGTTAAATGTTATAACAAATGCTCGAATAGCAACTATTTTAAGAAATAGTTAAAGCTGTAGTTTATATATTATTATTATTATTATTTGCATTTAGACCCTGTTGGATCACGCAAAGCACTCCGACTCATGTCTTGTTCCTTCTAATCCTCCACACCTCCCTCATCCTGTCCCCATGGATCCTCTTCCGCTCCTCCGTCCATTTTACCCCTTCTCTCTTTGGGATTTCATTCTCTGGGACCTTCCAACCGAGCATCTTTCTCCTGTATGCGTTCCTGTCTTCAACGTCTGTTGAGTCTATTTCGGCATCATGTAGGTCTATTCTGACTTGTGCGATCCACGACGTTGTTGATTTGCCTCCTTGTATATACTTAAGGATTCTGTTGGCAAGTCTCATTGTTGGGAGTCTACTGATGTGTCCATAGAACCGAAGCCTCCTTCTTCTGGTATTTGCTGCCAGGTTCGATATCTTCTCTGTGGTCTTCCAGGAGTGCAACCTGTATTCATCTTCTGTTAATCTCAGGCCAAGGATCTTCCTCAAGATTTTGCATTCTTCCTTCAAAATATCCTCCATGGTAGCTTTTGTGTGGAGTGCTAGCGTCTTGCTTGCATATAATACCTCCGGTTTTTGACTGTGTTGTAATGTCTGATTTTTGTGTGTGTCAACATACATCTCTTATTGTAGATATCACGCGTTATACCAAGAGCCCTCTTCATTCTCAGTAGCCGAACCCTTTGCGCAGCCTTCTCGCCACCTGTGGGTTCAAGAATTTCTCCCAGATATTTGAAGTTCTTGACTCTGTTTATCTTACCATATTTTATGTTTAGTTCTTGAATATTTAATTTTGAGCAGAAGAATTCGGTTTTTTTAAACAAGATCTGTAGATCGATCCTCTCTGCACATTCCTTTAGGACTTCTATCTGTTTAATCGCTGTTGTTTCATTATCTGTGAGTATGGTTAGGTCATCTGCAAAAGCTAGGCACGCGATTTCTGTGTTGTCCTTAGGTCTTCCAAGTCGAACTGGTTTCCAGTGACCTTCAATTTTTAATTCTTTTCCCATTCCCTGATAACTTTGTCCAACACCAGATTGAAAAGGAGAAGTGAGAGTCCATCTCCTTGGCGAACTCCAGTTGTGATCAGGAAGGGTTTGGAAATTTCCCCCATAAATTTCACCTTAGCGATAGATATATATATATATGCAAGTTATTTACTTACAGGTAAGCATGCAGAGGTTACTTTCCGAACTGCTTTTACATAAATTCCTCTAATACTAAATACATACAGCAGAGAGAGGCCTACCTTTCATTGCCAACGCTACAGAAAATATTGGAGCTTCATGCAGCAATGTGTGATTAAGAGATCCAAGAGTCTGCAAGAGCAGAGGACCACCAGATCCTGACCCTGGAACTACCACTGTGTACTGATTGTACAGTCTGGTCTGGCAAGAGTCTGATAATACCTGGTAGTTTGACAGTTCGCTAGCAGTAAAATAGTCTTCTAATTGTGTCGAAAGCTTTCCTCTATAGAACGCTGAAAGTTAATACAAAATTACTTCAAGTTAATCTTCAGTATTAACTGTTCAATGAACCATTAAAACTGCTATTTGCAATGCTAAATATGTGATTAAACAATGGTAGACAAGATGCTATAAATGTTGAAGTACTATAGTTAATTATGATTTGCTTTAAATGTCAAATTATTATAATTCATTATGTTTATAAAAGTTCTTCTTTACTTCAAGACTTATTTAAAAATGTAAAATACCTTATAACCCAGAAAATTAAAAATATTATCCATTAGAATACAACTGTGATAAAGAAAGATTTTTATTTATTTTTGAAATAATCTGTAAACAAAATTATACTTTTAAGTTAACCTACAGTCATCCAAGATCAGTGGCACAGCTAAATGTTGAAGTGCCCAAGGTTAAACAGTTGAATGATGCTAAGTACAGTATAAAAAATACGTATGATATATAAATTAATTCAATTCTCTTTAAATAAGCATTAAATCGATAGGTTTCTCAAAATTTTCATAACCAAACATAAAGTAATAAAGAAAAAAATTGCTTTCGAGTAAGAAGTAGAATCGTGATATCAAAACAGTTCAGGGTGTGTGTATGATCCAAGTTTCAAGAATCTTAGACAGGAATGGTGCCACTGACTGGTTGAATAATGACAAAAACAATTTAAGTCATCAGATTTTGAATGATGAAGAAATTCTGAATGTTTTGGAGATAAACACCCACAGATGGCATTAAACAGCAAATAAGATTCAGAATAAACGACACCCTCAGGCATGCTCATTCTAAATAGAGCTCATTGTAAATTCAAAAAAGTATTAAAGATTTTTCAAAAAATTGATGTATTTATGTATCAGATGTATTGTAGTTTTAAACAGTAATGTGTTTGTCATTTACTGTCAGAGTAGCCTACTGTAGATCTGTCATTTAAGTTTCTATTTTATTTTTTGTTAATATTTTTTAATGTTTTAATGTTAACATTTTGTAAAACCAAAACTGTGTAATACTGACAGATTCCAAGGCAGCAGTGCAGGCCCTATCATCATCAGCGGGCAACAATCTTAAGGAAATAAATCAAATGTTACAAACGCTTCAAAAATTAAGCAGAAATATAGTGTTCCAATGGATCTCTTCTCATGTAGGTGTGCCAGGAAATGAGGCTGCAGATGAGCTGGCAAAGAAAGATTCACTCCTACCCCAACCCAAACATTTGCCCAATCCAAATAAGGCAAAAGCCATGCTCAAAAGTACAATGAAGAAACAGCAGATGGAAAAAATGAAGAGCATAGCAAAAGGCAAACGCTGGGAAAATATAGACGAGGAATGGGACAAACTGAAGGTAAAACCAAGGAGACAGTCAGTGGCACAGTTCCGTCTTGACAAGGGTTATGACTGCCTCGCCGCCCACTTAAAGCACATTGGAGTGTACTCCTCTGAAATGTGCCCTCTGTGCCAAGATACGAACTCAAATATGAACAAGGAACACCTGCTGACATGCCCTAGATTGAATGCTGATTCAAGACGACAGAAGAGCTTCACTCGACTGTATTGGGAGGCAAGGATGCTGATGGACTGGAGTCCGGGCTAGCCATAGGAAACAACAACAACAACATTTTGTAATTCTAACAATTATTCTAACAATTAATTCTAACAATTATATAAATGTTCTTGTAATACTTAACTAATAATCTTTACAAATATTGTACTGCAGCACAGTTTATCTAAAGTTATACAGTAACATTGCTATAAGTTCCCTCTATCTTCGACAGTCAGAATAAATCAATGATCTGAGTACGGTTGAAAATCAATTATTTTCGATTATCAATGTTCTACTGCAGTAAATCATAAAATGTAATTATTTTCTAAACAAATCACGTGTAACCATAACTGCAAACTGTTGTTAACTAAGCATTATGTAATTAAATGATTTATATTATGTTCTTAAGAAATTGAAATATTTCTTATTTATTTAAGTCATATGAGAATATATTTTGCAAGTATCAGGTTCAGCTATTCAATATAGATTCACACCAGAATTACTGCATCTAATAAAATAATTTTGTAATATATTTTACTGGATATATATATATATATATATAGGGTATATTTAAGTTTCCGACCTCAACATGAAGATAGCAGCACTAGTCGGTGGCAGCACTCGAATTTCGTTGTTCATCTGTTGATAGTTACTCACCAAAGTTTCAGCCATTTTGGACGCGCAGTTGTATGTAACAGTCATTTGAGTGAATTTATGCGAGTATTTTTATGAAAACGGACAAAATCGAGTATTGAGCTGTCATTAAATATTTGTTTTTGAAAGGCGATACGCCAACGCAAATCAAAGATGAGTTGGATTCTGTGTATGGGGACTCTGCACCATCATTTACCACAGTGAAATTTTGGGCAGCTGAATTTAAACGTGGCCGTAAGAGCTTGGGAGACAATGAACGTTTGGGACGTCCAAAAACTGCAACTACCGATGAAAACATCGCCAAAGTTCACCAAATAGTGTTAAATGACCGAATGAAAGTGAGAGAGATAGCAGACGTTATGAACATGTCAAAAGAACGTGTTTGTCACATATTAAATCAACATTTAGACATGAGAAAGTTGTCCGCGCATTGGGTGCCGCGTTTGCTCATGTTAGACCAAAAACGTGTTCGAATGAACATTTCCAATGCTCATGTTTAGGCACAATAAATCCCCGTTTTGGCGCTGATTAATTACTGTAGATGAAACTTGAATACACCATTATACACCCGAAACAAAAATACAGTCCAAACAGTGGACTGCAAAGAGGGAACCGGTTCCAAAAAAAGTAAAAACTGTTTTTTCGGCTGGGAAAGTGATGGCGACTGTTTTTTGGGATAGTCATGGAGTTATTTTAATCGACTATCTTCAAAAAGGAAAAACCATTACAGGAGCATACTACGCATCATTACTTGACAAGCTGAAGTCAGAACTTGCGGAAAAACGGCCACATTTGCTGAAAAAGAAAATCCTGTTTCACCAAGACAACGCACCGTCTCACACCTCAGTGGTTGCCATGGCGAAAATCCACGAATTACGGTTTGAACTGCTTGACCATCCGCCTTACTCACCAGATCTAGCCCCAAGCGACTTCTTTTTGTTCCCTCATATAAAAATATCGAAGAGATTTTCATCAAATAGGCAATCACCTTCGTGAACAATTATTTTGCAGAGAAAAACGCAGAATACTATTTGGACGGGTTACAGAGATGGGAGCATCGCTGGGAGAAGTGTGTAGAGGTACAAGGAGACTATGTTGAAAAATAAAAAAAAATCTGTAAAAATGTCTTGTATCTTTGTTAGGTCGGAAACTTTTTCAGACCATCCTCGTATATATATTTACTGCAATATATGTCTTAGCTGTGTATTAATAATTCACATAACACTTTTTCAGGTTTTAGTCTAGCACCTAATCTTTAACTCAGACCTGTTTGACAAATAATGGATAGTCATTCACAATACCCATTCATTAATTTTATTTTCTCAGTTCATCCAGTAACAATGCGTCCATGTTAGAAAGCTGCAGAATTTTGTAAAATACGAAAGAATTTCCTTTTAAAATGTCTATATAAAAACCTTCTACTACCTTTACACAAACACCTTCTTTTTCTGAAACTAAAAGGCAGTACGAAAAACAAAGAAATTTAAAAACTGCTTCTTCCAGCACCTGCGTAAGATAAAGAAGAGAATCTTTTGTACAAATGTTAGTTGCATCAACAATTATGTACATGCTACGATTGATACAAATACATATTATCTACATTTGTATATACAACAATACATGATTAAGAACTGTTATTTTTACTGGTTAGTTAGCATTTTCTTAATACATTTGACATTAGTCCCTCATATGGTGTTAGAATAACACAGTAATGTTCAGACATGTTTCCCCGCTACACGCTGTACATACAAAGTAGCATTATTGCCGGCATTTTAAGTTATTTATAATAGAAACTATGAGCTAATTTCAGTTTCTATACTGCACATTGATACAAATATTTACATGCAATCATAATATTAAAATAAATAAACATTTTGAATGTTAAATGAATTATGCACTGTCTTAACATAAATCATATTTTACCTTCAAATCATTCAACATAAAACCAGACCTTTATCAAAATTGGTAAATGAATATATATATATATATATATATATATATATATATATATATATAAAGGGCCACGGGAAGAACGATCACAGTCCTGCACACCACAATTTTCAGAATTAAGTTTTTTAAATTTCAAGTCGATTAAATAACTTAAGAATTGGTATAAAAATAACTTTCTTAAACTTTGTACATTTTAAAACAGCAATCATTACATATTCAGAAATAAAAAACAATACTTAACAGATGAAACATGAACAGTTAAATTTAAAACAAAAAGATGTCAGGATAACTTAAACCTTGATAACTTAAACCTAACTTAAAGATAACTTAAACCTTGATCATTTTTGCCAGCTATGAAGCATCATCAATTGGTGGGTTGTCTGGATGCTCGATGTCCAAACCAAGATTGTCTTCGTCCAAACCAAGGGCAGGAACCAGTAAATCGTAGAATGCTTGAGAATCGGGACTGGTCAAGAACTGTTTTAAATGTAATATATACTTTAATTTTGCGGGTTTAATGGGCAGTTTTCCACTGAAAAGTTCTTTCAATACGTTTTCTGTGCCTTTATTCCTAACAAAAAAAGCTTTCAAATATCTACCCAAGTAGTTTGACTTGTAAAACATGAATCTTGCCTGCTTTTGGTCAACCTTTAAAATACTAATCGGTCGTGTAGACATAGGACACTTTTTAACATAAAGCCCAAATAAAAAGTTTGCCCAAGTTTCAATTTTGACGTCTGTTGCACAATTAATGACAGTGAAAGTCGATGGTCTGAATTTGCTCATTCTGATGACATCCCTCCAGTCACTGGGTGTCCCAGTGTAAGATTTTGCATTGGCAAGAGACTCATATCCTTGTCCCCCTCCATATAAGAGTGGCCTCTTTAAAGGAAAACTACTTTTACTGTTGCAAATCGTTTCAACGTATGAACTGTGTAGTGCAGAAAGCGCATAACTGTGAAATTATTGTCCTGCGAAACACAAGTCGCAGAAAAGAATGATGTATTTATTGTTGGGCTAAGAATGTTCCCAAGAAGTGTTTAAGCATCGAGCAAATGTTATCTGCCCTCTTCTGATTGACACTTTCATCATACGTTAAAATACTGAGGTTGAGTGTGACAATACATGTATATTAAAAGAAATGAAATTCACTTGTCGACGATAGTATACATCAGATGTGGTTGTGTTAAAGAGTAGACAGATTCTTTCAAAATCAACAGTAATTGCCTGAATTTCTTGGTTTTTTTTTATATCGTTATGTATACTGGTCCCTTCTTCACTGTCTGTTTCACTAAAATCACTCAAGATAATTCACCAAAATTGTTTAAACAGGTTACTTTATACACATGAGGTTATGTTTTTTATACACGTTACTTCAACTAACCAAAAAACAAAGCAAGCACTGCTGACACTCGAATGTGAGTGGAGGGGAGCAAATAGGTCCTTGATCTGTCTTGCTCGCTGGTGTGTGAACTGTGATCATTCTTCCCCGTTAGCCCCAATTGTTTTCCCATTATAACACAGTGACTATGACGTTTCTTGCCTGAATGATAGCATAGTTATATACTGTCTACAATAAGCTACCAGTTCCCACTGTAATCTCAATTTGGCAGGAAAATGGACTTTTGATTGTTTTTCTCCGTGGCCCTTCATATATTAAAGCTTGGTTTTACAGTAAGGCTGAGACAGTGTTTAAAGAAAGCTACTTTCATTGGGGGATATTTTAAAGTGTCTTTCATGTAAACGAAAGTTTTTTTCCAGATACACCTTAAATATAAGAGAGTCCCAAAATTAAGTTACACTATTTTTTTTACATCCACATCGTAGGTAGGAAAAGTCTTGGGATTACGGAGAACTTTCTTCTGGTTGTAGTGGCAGTACTGAAAATGCTTTATAAGTCTACCTTCATTGCTCGGACCATGAAGACTCCACTTGCTCCTACTGTTGACTGTGAAGTTTGTAATAATATTTTTTTTGCAAGCCCAACTGAAATTCATCATGAGTTGTGCAGTGTGTATGGTGAAGATATTATGTTAAGGACAGTGTTTTCTCACTGGCATCAATCATTCAATAAAGGGAGGATGTTACACAATGAAAAAAAAAGTGGGGAAAAGTTGAGTAAAACAGTTTTTTATGCCATTATAATGCTTCTCCACACAGTGCTCATGACACTCAAATTTGAAGTTGCGCAGTCAGAAACATCAAAGTCAGGGGAGTAAAGTATATGAGCAAAAGCTGAGCTTGAGAGTGGGCCAGCATTATCATTGAAAAAAATTGTTTTGCTCATCTTTCCCTTCCTTTTGTTTTGTTTCCTTCAATGAATGACTGATGCCAATGATAAACTATTGGCCTTTACCTTACACACTGCACAACTCATAAATTTTGTTCGCACTTCCATTTTTTGCTATAAAAAAACTAATACCAGTAATGTTATTTTACAACTTTACAATCAGCAGTATGAGCTAGTGGAGTCTCCATGGTTGCTGGCACACGACGGTCCACGTAATGAAGGTGGATGTATATCACACTTTCAATGCTGCCACTATACCCAGACTAAAGTTACCTATGACTAAAGTTCAAAAACAAACAATGAATAGCCTATGCAATTTTTAAAACTAATATCAAGTAATTCAAATAGAATTAAGAACATAAAATAATATATTTGTAAAGTTAAATAATCTTTCCACATTACAAATATTTTTATAAGAATGATATTCTGACATAAATTGTCAAAAAAAAATTCCGTTTCAACGTAGAATTTACATCAAAACAAAGCTTTAGTAAAGCCAATTGGCAGCATACAAAACTATCTGGTTAACTTGATACTAGAATCTGTGCGTATTTGTTCTGCATGCTTACATGCTGGTTATGTTTGCTTTACAGTATGGAAGTTTAAAATTAAAAACCCTCCAGCATTCACAATTACGAGGTACATCAAGAAAGTAAGTTCTGTTTCAATTTCTCTAAGCTGCAGCGCTGCGATCGTAGTTCCGCACATGCGCGGTAGATGCTCTGTATCAAGGAGAAGAAACGTGCGCCATTTTGAGATCGCTGTCAGCCATGTACGCTTTGTTGTGCTTGTTTACAATGTTGGTGTTGATTGAAAATTACGCCGCTTGTGAAATCAGATCTGTGATTCATTTTCGAATGCTAGGAAAGTGAAACCAATTGAAATTTATCGGCAAATTTGCGAAGTTTACGGACAAAATGCGATGAGTGATTCAATGGTAAGAAGATGGGTCCGACAGTTTAATGAAGGACGTAGTAAAGTGCACGATGAAGAACGAAGTGGGCATCCATCTTTGGTTACAGAAGAACTGGTTCACGCGATTGTTCAAATATGATTGTTTGGAAATATGACAAGATCCAGGAAAACCGCAAGTTTACAATTAGTGCTCTCGCTATGGAATTTCCCCATAGCGGTAACTAATTCATGAAATTGTTACCGAAAAACTGAAATTTCGTAAACTTTGCTCACGTTAGGTACCAAAGATTCTTACTGAGCAACATAAAACAAACTGGATGGGTAGTGCACTTCAGTTTTTGACCCGTTATGATGAAGGCGGCAAAGAATTTCTGACACAGATAGTCACAGGAGATGAAACTTGGGTTTCTTACGACACCCCTGAAAGTAAGCAGCAATCAATGGAATGGAGGCACACTTCATCCCCAGCAAAGGTTAAGCCGAAACAAATCTTGACACCTCGAAAAATGATGTGCACAGTGTTCTGGAACTGGAAAGGCATCTTACCGTGGAACTCATTGATTTCTTACCGTGTGGTCAAACAATCAAAGCAGATGTTTATTTCGAGACACTTAGGAAATTGCGCTGCGCAATACAAAATAAGCGCCGAGAATTGCTGTCAAAAGGTGTTGTTTTTCTTCACGACAACACACGACCACACACTGCAAATGTGACGAAAAACCTCCTACAGGGATTTGGCTGGGACGTGTCTGACCATCCTCCATACAGCCCTGACCTCACTCTTAGCGACTTTCATCTGTTCTTATATCTCAAGTCTTTCCTTAACGGTCAACACTTCAACAATGATGAAGAGCTGAAAGAAAATGTTTCCAACTGGTTGAAGACACAGGCGGCAAACTTCTATGAAGAAGGTATACAAAAACTTGTGCCACGCTATGACAAATGCCTGCAAAATTTCGGCAGTTATGTGGAAAAGTAGTTTAAGAGTTGTAGAATTTTGTGCAATAAATAATTTTTCTGTATCTTTTAATTTAATTTTATTTTATTACCAAACGGAACTTACTTTCTGGACATACCTCGTATGTTCCAACTTTATTCAAACTTGGCACAAAAATTGATTTTGTTTGGGCATAATTATTACACAGCAAAATCTATTCATCGAGTGACTATTCAAAATCTTGGAAAAATTATGGTTTCAAAGGTTCTGAAAAACTATTAGATGAACAGATTTAAGGGGCAAAAAACTTATTTTCTAATCTATCAGTAAAATCAATATTTTATTTTATTTCAATATCTACTTATACCAATCAATATTTAAATATCAGATTGTTCATATTAGTGATGTTATTCTGTGTTACTTTTTTGGAAGTCTGTTTCAATCATGTCAGCAAAACAGCTGTATGTCATGATTACTTTTAGATTTGTGTCTGGACTTAAAAAAGGAAAAAAAACAATCATATTCAATGACAAGAGAAATATTTCGCTGCAGTCTGACTTTCTCAGTTACAAAAATCCCCAAAAACATAATTCAGTATTTTAATGTGCGTACAACATAAAATATACTCAGACCATGCATCATACACAAAGTTATAAAGATGAAAATTTTTCTAAAATAACTTCAGATTTTTATCATTTTCAACCTGTGACCTGTTGGTCACGAGTAATTACGAGTAAAACATCTGGAGATTTGTCTAGAAGGCAGTGTTATCTTGACACATTGTTTTAAGTGAATAATGGTTTGAAACACAGCTGCTGGCGAGCTGCATTCTCGTTCAGTGCAGTGGACGATGAGTACCTGCATCTGTTAGCAAGTCTACAGCAGTTAACCATTACTGAAGCATTCAAGTGTGTTTACATCTATTTGTACTATCTATTGTACTATTTGCATCTATTGTAAAATGCCCCAGTCAATTAAACATCTCATCCACTATGGAATATGCATTGTGATTCATTTTCTTAATGCAAAAGATTTGAAAGCGGTTGAAATTCATTGACAGATCAGTGAAGTGATTGGAGAAAACACTGAGCAATGGCATGGTAAGAAAATTGGTCAGAGCTTTTAAAGATGGTCACACTAATGTTCATGATGTAGAACAAAATGGCGACCTTCTATTATTATTGAAGACGATGCGGAAAGTTGATAAAGAGAACTGATTCTATACGATTTTGTTTTTTTTTAATGCGCTTCCTTTCAGAAGTTATTCTTTATGACATTGTGACAGAACGTTTAAATTATTGTAAGTTGTGCTCATGCTGGGTACCGAAAATTTTGACTGACGACCACAAAACCAAATGTTGACTTTCTTTGAGCAACAATCCAATTCGTTGGAATCGAAGCAACAATTCGTAGAATGGTGGAATTATAATCACCCCAGAAATTGAAGTTCAAGCAAACAATTTCAACCTGAAAAATCATATACTGTGTTTTGTGGTGCGAAGAGCGTTGCTGCTTATGAATTTTTTGTGTTGTGATGGCACAATAAATACTGATTTATTGTGATACCTTATGTAAACTAGACTGTGCAATCCAAAACAAATTGCATGACAAGCTGAGTAAAGGAATTACTTGCTTCATGACAATGCTCATTCACAAGCAGCTAACTGAACACAATTATCAAATCATTTGACTGGCAACAACTTTATCATCCTTCACTCAGTCCTGATTTAATGCCGGTAACTATCATATGTTCATGCATTTAAAAAAAGCATATTGGTGGTAAGCTCCACGAAAATGATAAAAGATAAAATAGCTGTTGTGTTGCAGTGGTTATCAAATCAGATGGCAGATTTCTATGGAGATGGATTCAAAAGATGGTTGCATTAACACTGGTAGAACTTATGTCAAAAAGTAGATGAAGGCACAGTCTTCCATGTAAAAATAAAAAGATGTAAAAATAAATGACATACTTCAAAATGGTACTTATTTAAGTACACCTTGCAACATGATTATTGCTTAATGCTATAAATAGAATAGTGCACAGTAACAATGTAAGCAAGTAGACTTTGCCGGTTTTCAATTTTTAAAAATTGTTTAACTTTGCAAATATGAATGAAATGTTTGCACCCTGAGGACTGTATAATCAACGCACACGAAGAAAAAAGGCAAATACCAATAATAAAAGCATGATGAAATGCATATTTACAGTAGTAGATGGGCCCACCACCATAATGTTGCTACCATCAGTTCCAGTTGCAAGGACTTGCAGGGTATCAGCCAGCTGCAGGTTTGTGATGAGAGAAGATGGTTGCCACGAGGAAACCCATTGGTACACTGAAGTGTTTGTCCTTATATGAGTTTTTGCTGACAGTAAGCTCTCACTGGCTACAAAACCAGCTCTGCAACAAACAAACACAAACGTTTTATACACACACCTGATACAGAGCTCATGCTTCCAAGCGCTGATATTGAGAATGGCCACTTTCAAAGTTAGAAGCAAATGCCCAAAATCTTAACTTTATAGAATAAAACTAAATTACTGTCATTATGCACATGAAGATTCAACAAAGGTGAATACTTCAATACAACTCAACTGTTACATTTTTTATTTTAAGTGGGATAAAGTAGTTTATTTTTATATAATTTGAAACATAGTGTGACTTGAAAAACAATGAAACTTGGCCATGATGAAAAAACCTCTTGACTATTATTTATCTGTATATATATATATATATATATATATATATATATATATATATATATATATATATATTTTTTTTTTTTTTTTTTTTTTTTTTTTTTTTTTAAGGCGAAAAAGCACATTGAGGCTATTATCGCCTCCCTAAATAGAAATGTGAGTGTAAAGTGTTAGTCGTAAATGCAGTGTTGTAAGTGTAAGTGTGTTAGACTCGGGTACGTCGAGGGATGTCCAAATCATCTCAATAGGTGAAACTAGTCTTTGTCACATTTCAACCATTAAGAATTTTATATATTTATAAATATGATCTTATTTACATATAAATTTAGAAACTTTTGTATATTTTTAAATAAATTACAAAAAATGTTTTCTATTTTTCCATGGGTCTCTAAGTTGAGTTTTTAAATTAACGAACAGAGTTTTCTCCTAATCCAAAGGTCATAACTGTCTTAAAAAATTTTTTTTTTTTTTTTTTTTGCTTATAATCATTGAATTTAACAGTTCTTTCTGCAAAAAAGTGATATACAATACTTTAAGTTTTAAACAGAAATTATATTTTAATTTGAATTTAAAACATTACCATGCACAGTACAAGGAAGACTGCTTACACTTCACTGTGTTCTGCATGACACTATTAGGGTTAAGTGTCTTATGTGTCAGTGTTGGGTACATGTTGATTGTACCAGCATGGTAATAGATGATTACATTTACGATTATTGTGAGTACACTACTTTCAAAGTTTGAAAGTACATCTTTTCAATTGAAAATGTAGCTCATTTAGTCAAATTATTGTATAAAGTTCATTTATAAATTAGATATAACAAACAATAATTTCAATATCATGATTTCATCGTGATTAGTTAAAATAAAGTCAAATAAAATAAATTTGCCATCTTCATTACAGTTTATATTTTTTTTTCAATACAAACCTTTTTTTTGTAATCGATTTCAAGGAGGTCCAAAATATAAAGGAAAAGTGGGTTCGAATTCAGAGTACTTTTTCATAAGTGTCTATTTTGTGCACTTGAAAAAGTAAACAAAATCATATAAAAAATATATTTTCAATGGGTAACACTAAGATAAGTTACTCCAGACCGATGTAGGAGTTGTTTTTTGTTTATACTGTAATTTGTAAGATTAGTGTTTATACACTAATTTAAAAGATATTAAGAAAAAACCAATTGGGGGTCTGAATTTACCGCTCTTACTTTATAAAAGAAGAGTTTACTTTGTTAAAAACAAAACAGTTTAACCAAAAACCTCAATGTCACAAAACAATTTTACGAAACACTAATTTACCTTGCAATCTCTATGGCTGGACTCAAAAGTGTAGACCATGGAAGAATACCATGTTTTTTATGAACGCTAGCAAGGCCTGCTACAAAACCAGGCACACCTATATTAGAGTTAACAGCAGCAGTGACGCGGAAGTCAAAACACTCGGTCAAGGTTCTCTGACGTTGATCATAGATCAATAGAAACCCACCTCTAAAACAACAATAAGCACCGTTAGTTTATTACAGTAAATGAAACTGTGACATTAATTCCTAACAAAAGGCAGTGTTTGAGAAAGAGGAAGATTTCAAATGGCGTTTACATCTGAGCCAACATAATGAAGTCCCGATAATCCAAACTAATAGGGATCAAACCCTGTTCGGACCAGGAAATTTTCTAATTAGACGAAATAATTTCAATAATGCAGACAAAAGCAGTAAAACAGGTCTAAATTATTAGGAAATGAGTGTGCAGGTAGTCTCTGCTTAACACGTGGGGGTTGCATTGTTGAAATCACAACATGAACACTAACTTAAGTAGAAAAACAATGACAATAAACTTGTTAATGGAAAAAAATGTTATAGAAAACCTTATTCTACAAAACATTATGTGTACAGTACAGTATACATATCGTAAACTATAAAGGTATGTTCTAAACTAAATTTGTTTAAGTATGTATGTTTTTGTATGTTAGCATAAACTCGAAGTTGTAGACAGGAATTTCAATGCTAACAGTAAAATGTCAACACTGATAACATGCTTAGTTCATGAGACACTAACTCGAACAACACCCCTGGGCTATATCTGCAGACTGTATGTTTATGAGAAGGTGGCAAAACATTGTATCTTTTAGCCAACTTTTATCCATATGTCAATAATAAATAAATAAAATACAAGTAGAGTAAAATAAAATAACAATAATAATTTATATTATTAACTTTTGCCCCTACACACAATGTTGTTGTTTTTAATACTGTTCCACATTTGTTCAGTTTTCTCTTTATTCTCCTTGCGCAGGGCCCATGCTAATCTTCTCTGTATCGTTCCAATTTTAGTATATGTACTGCCGAAGCAAACGTATATGTATGTAAAAAAATATGTACATTTTTTTGCCGCCTCGGTGGCCTAGTTGATAGTGTACTAGGCTTTCACCTGGAGGACCCGGGTTCGATTCCCGGCGAGGGCTTGGCATTTACACACTATAAATCATCCCAACGTCTGCATTAGCCCAAGTGTGCACAATAGTCGGACGTTAAACACCAAAAAAAAAAAAAAAAATACAGCTGTTTTGCTGACATGATTGAAACAGACTTCCAAAAAAGTAACACAGAATAACATCACTAATATGAACAATCTGATATTTGAAAAAAAAAATGTCTCTTTGTTCAGCTATAGTAAAATCAATCTTTTAGTTTTAATAGCAGACTGTACTGTTTGAACCATATATATTATTATTATTATTTGCATATATACCCTGTTGGATCATGCAAAGCACTCAGACTCATGTCTTGTTCCTTCTAATCCTCCACACCCCCTCATTCTCCCATGGATCCTCCTCCGCTCCTCCATCCATTTTGCCCATGCTCTCTTTGGGATTTCATTCTCTTGGATTTACCATCCGAGCATCTTTCTCCTGTATGCATTCCTGTCTTCAATGTCTGTTGAGTCTATTTCTGTGTCATGTAGGTCTATTCTGACTTGTGTGATCCATGACGTTGTTGATTTGACTCTTTGAATATACTTAAGGATTCTGTTGGCAAGTCTCATTGTTGGGAGTCTACTGATGTGTCCATAGAATTGAAGCCTCCTTCTTCTGATATCTGCTGCCAGGTTCGATATCTTCTCTGTGGTCTTCTGGGAGTACAACCTTATATAGACACCTTGTTTTTAGAAGGAGGCTTCAGTTCTATGGACACATCAGTAGATTCCCAACAACGAGACTTGCCAACAGAATCCTTAAGTATATACAAGGTGTCAAAACAACAACGTCATGGATCACACAAGTCAGAATAGACCTACATGACGCAGAAATAGACTCAATGCACATTGAAGACAGGAACGCATACAGGAGAAAGATGCTCGGTTGGAAGATCCCAGAGAATGAAATCCCAAAGAGAGCATGGGTAAAATGGACGGAGGAGTGGATGAGGTAGGTGTAGAGGATTAGAAGGAAGAAGACATGAGTCAGAGTGCTTTGCGTGATCTAACAGGGTCTATACATATATATAAATTTATAGTATGTATGTATATAATACCATATTATAATAATATATGTATTGTTTTTATAAGTTCAGTATTGTTTATAGAGTTTAAATACATTTTTATGGACACTAAATATTTTATTAGTACAGCATAAAAAAGTAGAGTTTTTTATATTTGTGCACCATTAATACAATTAAAAAACAAAAACAAATATTAGTTTTTTACCAAAATGTATTTATATTAGGCAGACATTCGGATTAGCAGGACTTTATAACAACATTTTTAAAAAATCAATTAAATGTAAATAACTGATTAATTAATATTATTCAAACATCTAAAAAGCTATAGAATAGTTATAGAAATCAAATTGCATATTAATAGCTAGCCATACACAAGCGCATATTCCTGATGAGCTACAGACTTTTTCAAAAAATATAGGGACCTTGCAGACTCGGTTTCTATATCAGTGAGCTTCATAATAATGAAATTTCTGATGTCACACAGATGAATGCGAGCTAGCCGTTTTTTCTGTTCATTCAACTTTACATTTTTTTTTTTTTTTTTTTGAGTGTGTCCGTTTTCGTTTATTTTCTATTTATTAAACGGTTCTGTTCATTGAAATCAGCATGCGAAAGAGTAAAATAAAGAAAATATTGAGACCTTATTAGTTGTATAAATTGATTTTTTTCTTTCTACCATGAAAGATCTTGTTAGTAGGAATTAAACTACGAAACATTAATACAACATAAACACATTAAAAAGCAAGGCATATGAAGATATTGTGTAAGCATTTCGCAATGTTTTTCCGGAAGCAGAACAGAATTAGTCAAACGGCAGTCACTTGTTATAATTTATATATATATATATATATATAATATATATATATATATATATATATATATATATATATATATATATATATATATGCATTAGCCCAAGTGTGCACAATAGTCAGACATTAAAAACCAGAAAAAAAAATATATATATATATATATATATATATATATATATATATATATATATATATATATATATATATATATATATATATATATATATATATATATATATATAATATATTATAAATATATAAATAAAATATGTTAAATAAATATATTAAATGTATAAATATATATTTATATACATATATATATATATATATATATATATATATATATATATATATATATATATATATATATATATATATATATATTTTCTGTGTGTTGGTTTCATAACACAGAATTGCTTTACAAATGGTGTGGAACACGCTTATGTGGTCATTATCGAGCAAATTACTGTATGATTTATCGCAACCTTTGCTTTCGTAGCCTTTTACTTTTCAAAACTATTTATCATTCTTTGCAGTGATGTTACAATATTCAGTTGCCAGCAATACAATATAATTAGCACATGTCAGTAATTTTATACAAACACCGGCTTCCATATGCACTCTGCCTTCTATACATTCATCCAAATCATGTATAAATAAGGAAAACAAAAGCGGGCTCAATAAACATCCTTGTGACTCCTAAGTTAGTCCCAAAATACTGTCAATCCCTCACCATTACAAACAGCTGCTTGAGAACCATCATATAAGTTTCTGAGTACATTTATTAATTCAGTCTTTCAAATATTTATCCTATATAGAAGCTGCCGTCATCCTTAATAGCCCTACAGTTATCATAAAATTTTAAATATAAATGGAACCATGTCATGTGGAAAAGTTTGGATGTTTTTTTTAACAAAAAAATTTTGATTTGCTTTTTGATAAAATTTCTTTGTATTTTTTTTTAGGGCAAAAAGCACATTTAGGCTATTATTGCCGCCCTTAATGTAAGTGTGAGTGTAAAGTGTTAAAGCCGCAAATGTAGTGTTGTAAGTGTAAGTGTGTTAGACTTGGGTACCGTGAGGGACGTCTAAATCCCCCTAGTCTGCACCCCCTGCGGGGAAATTTCTTTGTAAATATCTTCAGCAGTGCAAGTGATACAGTTTCTTTTAAAAATTGTTTAATCCAAAAAATGAGCAGGGCTTTTTCAATTTTTGTTATTTTTTCTACATATCCTGGCGTCAAGTTCATTTTATCAAGCTAATATAAAACTAAATCGGTGATGCGATGTTTCTTCTTCAGTTAGTTCTTTTACACTTTCATTCTAAAAGTTCTGAAGAAATGTAACAGAAAATGTATTGCATGTATCGCAAGGTATAAAAATATATAACAAAAAATTTTTAATGAACTTTTATACCCTCCTAGTCCTGTGAGATGAGGCAGTACCACAGCTAGACAAAAACTGGTTGCTACGAGAGCATCAACGGCATTTCCACCTTTCTTCATTGTAGCTACACCCACTGCCGAACAATCTTCACTGTCACTAACCACACTTCCATGTGGTACTACCTGCATAATACACAGTAATAAAAAATCAATAGTACTGACAATTTGATTTAAAATAGCAAGTGCAAAATAATGAATAAATAAGGTGCTAAAATGCATTATTGCATGGATCACATCAATATATTTTTCCTGCTTCAAAAATATAAAATGTGCAGTACAAACTAATAAATATCAGATCAGAAAAATGACACATTAGGGAAATAACATGCTCTGTGACTCCAATCCGCTAAACATAAATAAGCCTGTTATGCTTTATTTACAAAATGTGTTATACGAATTTTAAAGTTTTTTACACAAAAGATTACATATTGTTACATATTGTATTACTGTATTTACAATTAGAAACAGTATGCCTATAATCATATAAGAACATTTCATGTAAAAATAAAGTACCTAAACACTAGCCTACCAAGAACGTTACTAATTTGGGCTAAAATATACATCTCAATTATCCATGATAATGGTCAGAATAATTATCTTAATTAAAAATTTAATAATGCAAAAATTTTGGTTATTTGAAAACTTTATATTAATGCACGATTTAGTTAAAGGTGACCTGCATGGTGATCTCTTGTCATTTTCCGATCTTTAGGAAGTTGAACTGTATTCTAGTTTTCCCCTAATTTTAAGTAATCAACTTAAAGTATATTGAGGAATGTTCAATTTGGCGACTGTTTAAATTTGTGATACATTTTAAATTCAATCCGTCAATTTTTTTTAATTTTAATTTTCTTTTCAATAATTAAATCAATTTTTTTACGAACATTGATCATTTTTAAGGATAATTAAAAAGTATGTAAATGCAATTATAATAATCTAACTTACAGTGTATAGACCTATAACTTATGTGTATGGGTTAGTATGTAAGGTTCTTAGTATACATTATGTATCTATATAGTCCGAAATCTAAAATATAAAGATTGCAGTACTATATAAAAAAAATTAACTGCAAGATTACTATATTATATTCCCCTCCCATAAGGCCCATAGAGTGCGAAATTTTTAGAGGTGCAAAAAATATCATTAATGAATAAAAGAAGATAAGTTTAAGTTTTAAAAAATTAAAAGAGACACTACAAAATAAGCTAATACACCTTTTTTTGAACAATATGAAGCAAGCAGAATATAGTAAGTCTTCTACTTTCACATCAAATAATAGAAGGATATAAATTTTAAAAAAAAGTATTTTTAATTTATCACTTTAGGCTCATATATAATTCCACTATAATTATTTGTTTCACATTGCAATGTCAATTTTTATCTCTTTTAAAAAAATGAATATTAATGAATAATGAGAAGTTTTTAATTTTTTGGAAATGGATGGTCAATTACGTAGAGGTAGAGGGAGGCATCGACACCAAAGTGTCCACTACTGCCAAGCATCTAAATGTGGCCTTGTACATATAATTAGAACTATAATACAGATTGATGTACTTTTTTCTAACTTGGCCCTATATATATATATATATATATATTTTTTTTTTTTTTTTTTTTTTTTACTGGTTGCCATATCTGTAGATTATTTTTTAATTTTCTTAACTTTAAGGCTCTTTTGACAAAAAAGAATCTTAGTTTCTCGAAATATGCTGTACCGATTTTGATCAACCTTTGTTCAAACGTTGGGCTGCCATTCTATGAGTACCCAGATTGTACGGATCGCTGTAACCCCGAAAATTCGATCCGGTGTAACCGCAAATAACTGAAAAATATAGCCTACGGGATTTTGTTTTTAATTTGTCCACAATATTGGCTCAAATTGCACATGAAGTTAATAATAATAGTTTAAAGAACATTAGACTTCGCAGAATATTCTTAACCAATTGCTTGGCCGATCAACGGCAGAGCTCGTAAACTTTTCCGCCAATTTAGCCAGTAACCTTAATATTTAGGAAAAAATGTTCATTGGACTAATTTTATCAGATAGTTTATGCGAAGTGGTCAAAACTATGTTAGGTCTTGCCGTTCAGCCAGTATTAAACAGTCAGCAACAACACTCGTTTTGTTAAAACAGAGCTACCATTTTGAAACGCAAGTGAATGGGAAAAAATCTTACAGATACTTTGTTCGGGATTTATACAAGGTACTTTCTTACCAAATTTGAAAATAATTGGTCAGTGTGTTTGGTAAATTTTGTTTTTTTTTTTTTTTTTTTTTTTTTTAACGTTTGACTATGATGGGATGCTTTATAGCGTATGAAAATGCCAAGCCCTGGCCGGGAATCAAACCCGGGTCCTCGGGGTGAAAGCCTAGTACGCTACCAACTAAGCCACCGATGCGGCCTCATAAAGCTTCATGCTTATAACATATGAAGACCTACAACACAAATTCGTATTACAGCTAATTATAATTGGCTTCATGTACTTTTTACCAACCTCAATTTCTAAATATACTGGGGTTAATATCTAAGATCACTCTGAGACCTTTGGTTGAAATTTCTATTGGAGAAAAATATTTTATCTAAACTCAACTTTTTGTCACTTAATTATAAAACCAAGAAACACAAAACAATCTATAACCTTACCTGATAATCTCCATATTCCAATTGTATAGCAAGGAAAACTGACATAATTATCGTGAAAACTGTAAAACATACAATAATTCCACGAAGACCTTTGTTATCCGGACTTACACTGTATAATGGTGACAGCTCATTGCGATCTCCACTGAATGGCCCTGAAACATCAGACAACATTTTTCTCTTAACAGAAATTTATCTAGGTTTTCAAAAGCCTAGTATTTTCAATATTACCATATTATATTATACATACTACATCTAACTTTATAAAAATGTAGATCTTTGCTATTCATCTATTTAAACTATTCAATTTATTTTAAATCCACTCTAATTCCCTTATCCAAAATGTATGTTTTACAACATTCTATGATAGGCCTTATAAAAATTTGAGTCCATATCAATCTATGCTAATCAAAAATTTGATTCCAAGATTTTGCATCTAAATTGATAGCATATATTTTCCTTGAATATAATGCTGACAAAATTTCTTGGTGGACAAAAAACTGTCACTGTAATGATTGTTTGAACTGTATAATTAATAAAAATCTATATTCTACTCAAAAGCATATCAGGTTTGGTTAGTTACGGCTTAACTTTTTAAATTGAAAAATATTTTAATAATGTTATTAAATTTGTGTATAAATGTGGTGGTTCACGTACAAATGAGAAAGGAATTAAGTGATGGATCATGGATCACTGGCTGTCACAAAACAATGTTAATACAGATGAAAATGGAAAGGTAGGCTGTTTAGAGGAACAGCCACAGTGGACTGTGTGAAATGTTTTGTGCCTACTGCAAGAAGCGGCGACTATAGGGTCATGTACCTTTCCTCACTAGTACCTAGGTCAATGGCTAGGGTTCTGAAGATATCGTTACCAGTTTTTCCTGCTTATGGTTGGCATCTATCAAGATTTCATGTGTGTAAGTAGAAAGTACATCCATACAGTCACATGTATACCTACTGAAAGTGCTCAAGACTGCCTTGCATTGTTTCAGCTCAGAAACTCACCGTACTCATAGATAATTGTAGATCCTGTATTTACATCAATCTGAAATGTTCTCTATGGAGACAAACATGTTATGTGAGGATCAAATAGGATTGGGTAGGACCAACATCTCTTTATCTTGCTACCTGAGTCTTTGTATGCCATTTTTGTAAATTATGTACTGCGAGGGAGGATGTCATAGTCAATAATTCGTTAAATTCCTGCTACCAGTGCTTACTATAAAAAGTATCACTTGTTTTCTACTAGCTAAACATATGACTTCTTTTTGGTTAAATATGGATTTAAACAAAGCTCAGAAAAAAATGAAAAACTTTATTTACACACATATCATGTCAGTCAGTTTAGAAACTCTCCCAATACAAACTAACATGAGTTGCATGGTGTACAACATACTTTCTTCCCACAAATTCAATGTTAGATTAGAAACACTTTCAAATCTAATAGAAATACATATGTACGAGGGTGGTCTGAAAAGTTTCTGACCTCAACATGAAGATAGCAGCACTCGAATTTCATTGTTCATCTGTTGACAGTTACTCACCAAAGTTTCAGCCATTTTGGACGCGCAGTTGTTATGCAGCAGTCGTTTGAGTGAGTTGATATGAGTATTTTTATGAAAATGGACAAAATCTAGTATCGAGCTGTCATTAAATATTTCTTTTTAATATGCCCGAAACAAAAATACAGTCCAAACAGTGGACTGCAAAGGGGGAACCGGCTCCAAAAAAAGCAAAAACTGTTTTTTCGTCTGAGAAAGTGATGGCGACTGTTTTTTGGAATAGTCATGGAGTTATTTTAATCGACTATCTTCAAAAAGGAAAAACCATTACAGGAGCATACTACACATCATTACTTGACAAGCTGGAGTCAGAACTTGCGGAAAAAAGGCCACATTTGCAGAAAAAGAAAACCCTGTTTCACCAAAACAACGCACCATCTCACACCTCAGCGAATGCCATAGCGAAAATCCACGAATTACGGTTTGAACTGCTTGACCATCTGCCTTACTCACCAGATCTAGCCCCAAGCGACTTCTTTTTGTTCCCTCATCTAAAAGTTGCACTCAGAGGACAGAGATTTTCGTCAGAGGCAATCACCTTTGTGAACAATTATTTTGCAGAGAAAAACGCCAAGTACTATTTGGACGAGTTACAGAGATGGGAGCATCGCTGGGAAAGTGTGTAGAGGTACAAGGAGACTATGTTGAAAAATAAAAAAAAATTTCTGAAAAAATGTCTTGTATCTTTGTTAGGTCAGAAACTTTTCAGACCACCCTCGTAGTTTCCAGTAGTTGTACTGGGTTAAAATACCATGCACTGCACACCATGTCAGTTTAATGTTTTGGATATGAGATAAGATGCTTTCCTTATAACTTTTGTTTCGTTATCTAACCCTTTAAATAACATATCTTAATAAGGCCATCAGAGAACTTTACAATGGATTCTGAAGAGTGCTTGACTGCAATTTCTGTGCAATCACTAAATGTCTACTCAGCCTCCCTAAATGTAAGTGTCACTGTAAAGTGTTAAAGTCGTAAGTATAGTGTTGTAAATGTAAGTGTGTGTTAGACTCGGGTACTGCAATGGACATCTAAATCCTCTCAATAGGTGCAGCTAGTCTGCACCCCCCTGCGGGGATTTATTATTATAAATCAAACATCTATATATAGAAAAATATTGTAATAGGTTTTCCTTGTTAAAAGATGTCTACTTAGATATCTAGGCCTTAGCTTCCTCAACTCATTTCTGCCAGTCCTTTCTATTAAAAGTTATTACCTTCCTAAAATATTTACAAATATTTTTCAGATTTACCTACCATAACCATATTTTACATTGTGTACCTAAACTATGCTATAGTTTTTACTGCTTACTAAATCAGAGTCTTTTATTTAGTAACATTTACATATTAGGACTGGCCTAGATTGTCTTACCAATTCTTCTTTCAAAACTGATTCAGTCAATCAGTTTAATAATTACTTAAGTCTTGGATATAGTAATAATTTAAATATATTTTCAACAATATTTTTTTAGCAATCAGCTGTTTTGATACACACAAAGTTATTTCTGTCACCTATGCTTACATTGAGCTGCACTTTCATGGGAAATGCTTGTGAAATTTTGTTTGTAAACCTTTCATTGATTTTGTTTTTTTGTGAAGCATTAAAATAGAAGAAGTATAAGGCATGTGAGCCCTGATGTTCTGATAAACCTGTAGTTACCCCATAAATGTAGTTTCAATAACCCAGGTCCTTATTTTTGGTGCAAAACTGGTCCAAATGCTTAGTGCTTAATGTAATAATATACGAAAGATATAATAAAAAAAACCACTAATATAATTAAAATACCTCTAATTTTAAAAAATAAATTGCACTGTATAAATACCTACTAAAATATTTTCAATTTATGTTTAACGGAAATTAGATAAATCTCAAATTAGTCAGTCATCTGAATGAGGTTAGTAAAATGCACTTTTTAAATATTAATTTGAAGATGTTATATTACTTTCATTAAATAAAATAGTGATATTCTTAATCAGGAGTACCTATATAAATTAGTTTTTTTAAAGTTGAAAATGCCATAGATCCTTAATATACATATAATAGAGGAAAAAATATTTAAGAATGATTACTTCAGTCAGACAAGTTAAACAGCATTAATACCAAAACCTATTTTCAATCAATGTTTATCATAAATTGGACAATCATACAAATGTGGTTGTTTTGGGATAAAAATCTTTTTAATTTAAAGTTGTTATAATTACTTTCCCTAAAAAAGTTATATTTTGATCGGGAGTATACATTAATTAATTTAAAAGTAAAAATGTGCTTCTGGCATTTTGTCAATTTTGGTAATTTCTGCACCAAAATGCTTTACTACAAGCCCAATATTAATATTCCAAAATATAAAAGTGCGGCAACAGGAAGTCTAAAAATAAAATAAAATAAAAGTGATAAACATAACCTCGAAATGACTAGTAAGCAAAAGTAGGTAACATGTTCATCATAAAAACAATTTTTTTTAAACAGATTTAACAACTTAACTAATATTGTTGTTGGATGAAAAATTTAACAGAAACAGTTGGTGGGTATAAAACAACATGGTTGAGAGTCTATATATAGTTCGTCTACTGTGTTTTACTTTTTTTAATATAAAAAAAAAACTTATGAACCTAACACTCTTGTAAAATAAAAACCTGATATGGTTGTGCATTAAAAACCTAACTAACATGGTTTCTTATATAATTAGTATTGCATAAAACTTATCAACCTTGTAATGATAATTGTTATTAGCATACTAAGCAAGACTTAGTAATTAGTTAATCACTTACTATGAGGCCTTTAGTATTAGGCCCAAAAATGCAGAAATACCAACATGGTTGTTGGTTCTGTTTAAAATGGCTTAAAATCATTACTTATATAATAAATTAAATTTTCTGCAGGTGAAATTTAATCTTCCATAGGTGAATACCTCAATTCAATAATAAAGTACTTAGTAAACAATAAAAATTGTAAAAATCATAGCCTAAACTGCATAAATACCACTAAAAAATTTAAAATGTTATTATAGTGTTCTTTTCAATATTAATTATTATTCTAGGCCTAAATAGAAGCTGACAGCTACTTCATCAGACCAGTGAATAATTTTAAACACCAAATATTAGGTTACGTAGGTCTAAAACTGCCCTCAAAACATATCCTTTACCTGTATTTGATGAATTAACAGTAGTCTCTGGATTCATTTTTAAGGAATTTGTTTACAATACTTTCTTATATATAATAAATTAACCTCTAAATCTGTAATAAAAAGCTTTACTGATTAGTTAACAATCATTAATTTAAAATAACTGAGATTTGTTAGTTGAACTCCTTAAGCAGTTCAATAGATATATTTTTAAATGACAGTTCTAAGAGAACTAACAAACCAATATAAAAATAATACTAAATATAAAATTCGTTTTAAATTAATTTCTTTTTCAGTACATCAATATTAACTGTTTGTTTACGTAAACACAACACATTATTAAAATTTATTACTACTAATGAAGAGTGATCATAGATTCCATTTTTCAACTAGCACAGATAAACACAGAATCAACCAAAGTACAATATGAGAGAATCGTCTATATACTAATAAACTATAAAGTACACAGTAGAGATTGATTGCTAAGTTGCTATTTAGAAATCTCTATAATCTTTTAGCTACTAAATGGTTTTAACATTATCAGACTCTAACCATACAACCATACTTAAAAGTGTAGTCAGATAATAAACTGAACTGTTAACTGAAATAGCTGGGTCAGAGCATACTGACAGGAGTAAATGCGATGCTATAGTCCAACCACTTAGTAAACGGCCTGCGCGAGAATTTTTCGCGCATGTAAGAGAATTGAATTCCAGCTCCCTCAAACAGTCCAGTGACACAGACGTCTGCCAATTTTATTTTACAAACTGTTACTACTCAGCTATAGTGAAAGAAAAGGTGGGAGCTGTGATAAAAGAATGGAGACTCGACCTTTCACTCATACATTTTTTTTCTCTTTGTCCTACTGGTGTTCTTAATAGGCCGTTTTCTAAGTGGCTGACCTGTAATACCCTTGAATCATAGACCCAAGACTAGTATTTAAACTATTAAATACTTTTAAGTATTGAGGTAAGTATTCTAATACAAAAAACTACTATTAAAATAAGTATTAATTTAAAAGTGTCTGAATAGTTTCCTGAACAGTATTATAAGTTGGCCTCTTAGAAAATGTCCTGCTAAGAACATCAGTGGGACAGAGAGAAAATGTGGGAGTGAGAGGTCAAGTCCACACTCTCTCACCATAGCTCCCTCCTTTTCCTTTACTGTCGCTGAATAGTAACAGTTTGTAGACTTACATTGGTAGACTCTGTGTTACTGTACTATTTTAGGGAGCTGGAAGGGTATTCTACTTACAAGAAGAATTCTTGCACAGACCATTTGCTATAATGCGGTGCTTGACTATAATGCTGACACTTGCTCTGTGAATTGAGTTTGTACATTGTTTCTCATACCATACATTCCTTACAGGAAAGTGAGTATCTGAAAGAAGACTCAAAGTTTCCTTAACCGTTCTTGTGTACTGTCCTGAGGGCATTTAAAGTGTACCTACAGGATTCACAGGACAGGTGGCCAGAACTTGCAGTCTTGCTGCACTTCCCAGATTGTCCATCTCTTGGACGAACCTTCTCCAGGAAGCCTATTTAGCCTTCCTTATAGCTTTCTCGTAATGGGTTAGAGCTAAGTGATATGTTCTCCATTCATGTCAACGTTTTGCTACATTAAAAAGATGTCGATTCTGCATTCGCATGTGCTCGAGATCTTTATTCTACCATTTTGCCATCCCTTTCACTCTTTTAGTGCTGAT
>CM040188.1:43314123-43379123 GCA_022606455.1 Callitettix versicolor
TCCTAAGTACGTATAATTTTGAGAATGCTGTATCCTCCATCCATCTTCTAAAATTATGTCGTGCTGCCGTCCACCAATGCACATGTTATCTAATTTTAATGGCTATATTGTTTTAGTTTTTAGTATATGTTTAGATTTAGTTCCTCCCCCCCCCATGTAGGACATTTCGCTGGACGGAGATGATAGCCTTCATTTGCTTTTCGCCAAAAGCTATGTATAAGAAAAAAATTACATGCAATTTTCGTTAAACCAGATTTCACTGTAGCGTTAAAATATGCATAAATTATTATTTAAAATTTTATGAAATATACTAATGAACCTTTCGGCAGTCAGATTTTTTTTTGTATTTTAATTTGGAAATTTTAATAGCTGGTCCAATTTAAGCAGGTATTGACGTTAATTGTTATTGTGTCCCATCATGTTAGCAGAACAGGTATGTATTCTACTTACAAGATAGTTAGATTTGTGTAACATTTAACATTTATAGTAGTAAATGGATATAACGTATTAGGCTAATTTCAAGCGCAATAATGTTCCAAGATACCTGAGTTGTGAAGTCATGTTGCAAAAGGCAATTTACTTTAATTAACGTGTAAGCGATTTACAGTTCTTTTACTTGTTCAAATATGAATTTTTAGTTCCCTTTTTAAAATTAATATTTTTAAAGAACTTGAATAATTAATTAAACAAAACTTTTAATTTTCTGCGCCTTCTAAATCAAAGAGGATTAGTTGCATTGTTGTTCAGACCATTCTACCCAATAAGAAACAATCCATTTCTGATTTTTTACTTTTTTCACTATAAATATTTAGGAAATATTTTTAGAAGTATAACTGCTGTATTTAGAAAGCATGCGAATATGAAAAAAATATATTTTGATGGATCCAACCATGCCTTTATACAAGCGGTTGTTATACAGACACAAGTGGTGTTTGTGTATTTCGCTGAAAACTAAACTAATTGACCGACTTCTGTGACATTTGGTATGTAGGTCTGGTTTGTCTATATTTGCGATATGTATTTAAAAAGTACGATTCTGGTTCTATAAAAAAACAGAATAGTTGGCCTAATTTCTCTAATGCATTCATGCAATCACATTTTGTCCAAGAAAATAACCACTGACCGCTCGGTTTTTTCTCGATTTACTCTCGTATCGTAAATTTATTTTTATTTAAAATATAGTAAACAAACTTCTGTTATGATTCTTCGTATAAAACAAAAAAAATTTACACAAAATTTGATGAAACGATTTTGAAAAATTCTGTCAATTTTCCAATTTTGTGTCGGTACCTTATAAACTGAATTTTTCGAAAAAAAATAATTGAATGTCTGAAAGTAGGTGTAATGTTTTGTCTCATTCATTTTAGATACCCACACGATGAAAACATAACCTAAAATTTATCTATGCAACGGTACTTCCAACCGTTTCTAAAATAACGTAATTTGTACTAACCGGTCGCCCCTTCAAATAATTGTACGCAACCTGTGTTATTATTTAAGTAGGCTACTAAAACGTTTATTAATAGTTATGATTTCATATTTGTACATGCATGTTACGAGTAGTTGTACGTTATTTATAGGTTAACCTATACGGCGACTATATTATTTCAAAGTTTATAAAGTACGACCGCTATAGGCCTACTTATCGCAGTGTTACGATTGTAAAACATGTTTAAAGAATGGAAAATAAAACAATTTAACTTTTATACGAATGATTTTAATAAATTTAAAAGTTCTCTATAAAAACCAGTATATAAAACCACATTAATCGTTTTAAACAGAACAATGAACTAGTTACTCGTCTAACTTTAAATTAAAATACACAAATAAAACTGTACATTATAGTACGTGGGAAATAATTTAAACGAATACTAAAAGTATAAACAATGCTGTGGAATAAGTAACTGAAAAATATACTATAATGATGCATACTTCTTATACAAGCGTCAAATAAAAAAAAGTGTTAAATACAAAACGTTAATATTATTTCTTATTTACAATACTTCTAAATAACTTTAATACTTTAAACAATACTCTAAATACTTTAAATAACGATGAATATTTATGGGGAATATCATCAGTTTTTGCTTTTAAGCAAAGTATAAAAACGAACTGTAATGTAGAAGACTTATTAATAAGTTAATAGAAAATAGAAAATCTACTTAGCAATTTTGCCGAGACTTGGCTTCCTTGCGCACTTTAAACCCGCGAAATCCTGCCTGTATTTTCTTTGCGGCTTCCTGTTCCGAACGATGCCTCCTGCGGACTAAGAACCCCCGAACTCCAGCTTGTATCTTCACCGCAGCTCCGTGCCTCTTTTGCGATTCCTCTCCTTCATCGCTGTTTCCCGTTTCTTCCTTATTCTTCTCTTTTAGCTCTTTGCGCACTTTGTATCCTCTGAATCCGGCTTGTATTTTGGCGGCTGCTTCGTCGATGTCTTTCATGTTGTTTCTCAAGTTCAAGTTCAAATGACGATACGCTTGCACTTTTCTCCTCGAGTGATGAGAGTTGTCTCCATCGATGTCATCTTCTGCCCGTCTCTTCACCATCTCCGCATCTGCGGCCTGCGGTAAACGGTACTCAGCTGATGCAGACGATTACCTATTACGCATGCGCATTACGCGTGTTGGAGTCTAACCAATTTACATTACACAAGAATAAACTGTTGGCAAGACTGTGCCCATAGATTTCCTCAAATACGCGGTTACAATAGGCCTACTCTACTCTCAGTTGCGTTATTAAGAGCGTAGGCTTTTACGTCATAGTCTACTGACAAATCTCTATGATATATTTTAATGCAGTCTAAATGGTGTAATGGTAATGGTGTAAAAATATTTGTTGTACAGAATATATATATATATATATATATATATATATATATATATATATATATATATATATTAAGAAGGTCAGATGAAAACATATTTTTTCCAATAAAAATTGTTGTACCTCATGTTTACCTCTTTAGCGGTTGCATACTGGAAAATCGTTTTTCAGTGCACCACACCTTTTTCAGTGCATCTCGACAATGTTGTAAGAAGGTACCCTGAAAATTTCAAGTCTCTAGCTATAATAGTATTGGCTGTACGTTGATTATTAAATTTGGACTGGGTTAGTAGTTTAATGGTGTTAAAATCAAATTTTTACAAAATCTTTTTTAGTGCACCTTGACATTGTTGTAAGAATGTACCTTGAAAATTTCAAGTCTCTAAGTTTTATAATTTGGGCTGTACGTTGATCAGTCAGTCAGTCAGTCAGGACATTGCCTTTTATATAAGAGATGATTTTAACGCTGATTTATAGTGAATTCCGATTTTCAAAAAAAAAAAAACGAATATACAAAATTTGATTTTTTTTATCATCTTCAATTAATTACTTTTGCTGATAACGAAGTTGGTATGTCAACGATAAAGTGTTCGGTATCGTGATTACTAATCAAACCGTCACGTCGTAGGTTCGTTTATTTTTGTCATTTTGTTATAAACAAAAATTAATTTAAAAAAGTATTACCCTTATTTAAAAGATATATTTTCTATTTGAAATTTAAGTAAACGACGAGTAAAATTAAGCGTATTAATTTAGCTTCAGCATGACCGAAACTGGCAAAATCTATAAAGTAGATCGATTCTTTTAAACTAAATCAGATACATTTTCTTGTATTTTAACAGTCTGCTAATCAGAATTTTCGGGGAAGAAGCGATCGTTAAGTTGTTCGTGTATTTGCTTGACTATTTCATATTTTTCAAATGTGTGTGTGTGTGTGTGTGTGTGTGTGTTTTGCGATGCCAAAAAAAAAAAAGGTGGAAAAAATCTTTTATAGACTACCTGGGGTAGGGTACGCACTACCCCAGAGTGTGGGACTCAAATTAAGTTCAAACTCAAGTTAAGATATATTGTTACCCACTAAAAAACCACCAAAAGCATTCCTCTTCTGTAAACCCCTCCCCACGGAACCGCCGCCAGGCATTACTTCATGGGAAGGTGGACTGGCTGAACGCCTACTCTTCTACAGCGTTGGCTCTCCTTTCTCGATCCTCAGCCCTCAACCTCTTCATGACCACTGCAGCGAATCCCGCAATGGCCCTCCAGTTGGCCTCTGAAGCCATCATTGTCGCAACCAGACTTTCCGGTGCAATGCTGCCTCGCAGATATGTTTGCAGCCTCATCCTTTCCTCGTCGAATCTCCGACACCGGAAAAACACATGCTCCGCATCTTCCTCCACTGCTGGAAGACAGAGGGACAAGCCGAGTCTGTTTCCAGCCTGAAACGGAACAAGTAAGCTCGGAAGCAACCGTGCCCAGTGAGAATCTGTGTGAGATAGAAATCCACCTCCCATAATTCCTGTTGCACCAATCCTGGATGTTACCTATGAGTTGGTATGTCCATCGTCCATTTGTTGATTCGTCCCACTGTCGCTGCCATGTCTCCAGGGTCCGATTTCGCTCCTCTGTAATTGCCATTGTATGACTATACCGCGGCTCAGCATTTCGCTTGCGCCAGTAGAGCCTCGCTCTTTCATCAGCCATCAGCTCCATTGGGGTTCGCCCGCCACTACGCATGCAGCGTCGTAGGAAACTGTTCGGTAACCACTCACGACACGCAGCAACGCACGGCGGTGCACCGCATTAACCTTGCGCGCATAGCTCGCGACCATCATAGCCTGGCTCCAAATCGGCGCTCCGTAAAGGAGCACTGAGCTTACTACCCCAGCCAGGAGTCGGCGGCGTGCCTGTCTTGGACCTCCCAGATTCGGCATGAGCCTGCAAAGGGCTCCTGCCACGTTCGCCGCCTTTTCACTAACTGCCTTGAGATGTTCCCTGAAGCAGAGTCTCGCGTCAACCCACACGCCAAGGTATTGAAGGGCTGGGACGGAACTTATCTGCATATCTCCAACTGTAAGAGTTACTGTTTCCCTCTTTTTCCTGCTGGTCACAAGCACGACCTCCGTCTTATGATCGACGAGCTGCAGACCCATAGATGTCAACCATCTCCGGATTGACTTCACTGCCTCGTTGGCCCGAACCTCAACTTCTTCCAAAAACTTCCCATCAATAACCACCGCAAGGTCATCGGCGAATCCAAAGACTTTTACGCCTAATGGTACGCTGACTCGTAAGACCCCATCATACATGATGTTCCAAAGGAGGGGTCCAAGCACAGAGCCTTGTGGTACTCCTGCTGTTACTCTGTACCTCTTTTCTCCTTCTTCAGTGTCATAGATGAGAGTTCTATTTTCAAAGTAACTCCCTACCACCTTCTGGAGATACACTGGAACTCCCATGCTATTTAGGATCTGCAATACATTACTCCATCGCGCTGAGTTGAATGCATTTTTAACGTCCAGTGTGACAATGGCGCAATATTTTTTAGCACCTCTTCTCCACCTTTTGCCTTCAGTAGCTTCCCTCGCTTTAGTAATGACACCGTTAATACCATCAATGGTAGATCTGCCCCTCCGAAATCCGTATTGATCTTCCGAAAGCCCATAATGCGCCTTCAGCGAATGGTTCAAGTCGTCCATAGACAATCCTCTCCAGAATCTTCCTCGCTGTATCAAGTAGACATATCGGTCGATATGATGATGGTGCTTCAGGAGGCTTTTTCATCTTTTGTATCAGAACCAACCTCTGCTCCTTCTATCTGGTGGGAAAAGTTCCTTCCCGTAAGCAGCCATCCAGTACTTTAATAAAAGCATCAGGAATGGTTTCAAGAGCGACTTTAAGAGCTGCATTTGGTATGCCATCCGGGCCAGGTGCTTTGGCATCTCCGATCCTCCTGCACGCCTGATGCAGCTCATGTATCGTGATGGGTGGAATCACTTCCCCCGCCGGCACTACAATCTCTGGTCTTATGGGCTCGTCCAAGTGTGGAAAGAGTGTCGACACCACTCTGCGTAGGAAGAACGGGCACGTTGGTTGCTGTTGTCGCAATTCCGCCAACCGTCCCATTACTACCTTATATGGCCTTCTCCATGGATTTTCGTTTACCTCTTCACGTATGTCTGCCCAAAATCGGCACTTGCTCCATTTTATAGCCGTGCGCTAATTTAGCCGCACGGTAATTTTGTTCTGCCACCTCAGGATCGCGATTTCTCCGACGTGCTCTCTGGAATTTTCTTCTGGCTTGATGGCACTGAGATCGAAGGCTTGAAATACCCTCAGTCCACCAAAAAACAGGTTTATGATGTTGTCTTCTGGAGGTTCTTGTCATTGAAGCATCGCACGCACCTTCTACTCTTTCCATCAAAGAGTTAGCCATTTGTTCCTGAGTTCCCTCCAAAAGTAGACCACTCTCAAGCATTATGGCAAGCGCTTCCGGGTCGAGAGACCTAGGATTCCATTTACATCGCGGTTTTGGTTGGGAGGCCCAAGAGTTCCCTGTGCCAACAATTTCGTAAAAAATAGCCGTAAACAATTTCGTTGTGGTCGCTATCGGTGAAATGTCTGCTTACTGTCCACTTGTGTATGCCAGCAATCAGGTCCTCGCTGGCAAAGGTCACATCGATCCATGAGGTGAAGCCCGCTCTTTCAAATGTAGGTGCAAAGCCGGTGTTAGCAACCACTAGGTTCAATACTGCGATGGTATTCAGGAGGAGCTCGCCACGTCTGTTGGTGTCCCTGCTGCCCCAAACAGTTGACCATGCATTAAAATCTCCACTTTTAATGATAGGACAAAGCTCAGCTGCCACAGACGACAGTCTCGTGAGAAGCGCTAAACTCTTCTATATCAAGGCTTAGAGGTGCATACACGCTAAATATATACAATCCCCGGACTTTGGCCAAACAGAAAAAATCGGCGAAGCCACCAGACTGGATGTGCATCCACACACCCAAATGGCCGCCCTGTTAGTATTGTCCGATGTCCATGACGGCAGATGCATTGGGTTTGAATACTATTCACATAATACTGCTATGTCTATCTTCCTCTCGGCAACCGTCTGGCAGAGAAGATCCTGCGCAGACTGACAGTGGTTAAGATTCAGTTGGAGCACTTTCATTTTCCAATTAACTGAAGGGCCTTCTGGTACAATGGGCACCTGTAGCTGTTGGCCGCATGATCACTTTTCCAAACCCCATGGCATAATTCGCAGTGTGGTGGGTTTGGACAACCTTCAGCCTTATGTCCCTCTCTCCCACAATTAAAGCATTTAGCTGAACGGTCAGGCTCGGAACACTTGCTGGCATTGTGTCCAAGTGACCAGCACTTAAAACATCGACGGAGAATTAGTTTCTCTCGAACACGACAGCTGTCCCATCCTATTCGAACATGCTTCATGTTTAGAGCCTCCCTTGCAATCTCGAGGGGCAGTGAAACTACTGCTGTTTGCGTCCCTCCGTATGCCTTCTGGATAGGCCTCACCCTTACTTCGAAGTCCTTTTCCAGCTTTCCCAGCTGAGTTTGCAAGGCTTTTTTCACTTCCTCAACCGTTGCCAGTTCGTCGAGGTCTTTAATCTCAATTTGCGCGTCTTGAGATAGGACTCTGGTGTCTGCTAAATCCTGAATTTTCCCTTTCATTATTTTGCGGAGACCTTTTGTGTCTGCAGATGATTCCTCTTTATTTAGTTCCAGAATCATATTACCTGCTGCGCTCTTCCTAACCACGTTGATTTTTGTCCCAAGTTCTGCAAGTCCGGTTTCTTCTTTCAAGCGCCGCAATACTTGAGAATAGGTGGCTCCCTCCTTCACCATGACCATTATGGCATTAGGTCGCGGTTTTGGACGTTGCACTTCCTGGTAGTTTTTCTTCTTTTACGTTTTCCTGTGAGCTACCGTTTGCCATTTTTCTAGAGCTCTTGGTAATGCCTTCTCGATCGGTGTCTGGACCTCCTGCGGTTGTTTCTCCGACACAGCTACTTTAGGGCATGCAAGAATCCCAACTTTCTGCCTCTTCACACTACCATCTCTGACAATCTCCTCTTCATTCACAGTTTTCCGCTTACCAGAGGAGTTGTCCGCATTTACTGTGATCCCAGAAGGGCTTGATTGAGTCGCACTCTCTTTGGTCTTTGAAGGACACTTCCTGCGTTGGGATTCTTTCTCTTGCCAGGTACTCTCTCTTTGGTACTGCTGCTGAATGGCAGCGACCAACTTACGGATTTGATTGTGGATATTGTGTTTGCCCTGGAGAAACTGCGCCAGTTCTTCCACTTTCTCTCCCAGTCTCAAGAATGCCACGTTTGACTGCAAGTCAGAAGTTTCCTTTATGACAGAGTACCTGCTGCCACCAACTTCGTTGCCAGACTGTCACTCGGCGATAGCGACGCAATCATCGTGTCGACTTCTGAAGTTCTCGAAGAGGTCGCCTGGTTGACCTGAGCAGATCCTAACGAAGTCGCCAGGTTGACCACTGATGATGTAGTTATGGTCGCCATGTTGACCACACCAACACTCGACGGGGTCGCCAAGTTGACCACAGATGATGAAATTACGGCCGACAAGTTGACCGTAGGATCTGGTGAAATGATCGCCATGTTGACCACTGATGATACTTGGGCAGTAGCTTGATCGTACGATTGGTCCCACCACATCCGATATTGGGACCGGCAGCGACCACCATTCACCCGATATGAATCGCCAACGAGATTAGGCTGAATTATGCTCATGGGTACATAATCCGTCATTTTGTCTCACTCATCATTATGGCCCTTTCATTTGGGCAACTCCCTCCACGTCGTGTTTTGTCTGTGTGTGTCATGTGTGTTGTGTTCGCGCCTTTAGATGTGTGAGAAAAGTATGAGCTAGAGGTACGGTGGGATGGCTAAACCCATCAGCTGCTCACATCAGCTGCCTCTGCCGTGTGTGTGTGCGCGTGTGTGTGTGTGTGTGTGTGTGTGTGTGTGTGTGTGTGTGTGTGTGTGTGTGTGTGTGTGTGTGTGTGTGTGTGTGTGTGTGTGTGTGTGTGTGTGTGTGTGTGTGTGTGTGTGTGTGTGTGTGTGTGTGTGTGTGTGTGTGTGTGTGTGTGTGTGTGTGTGTGTGTGTGTGTGTGTGTGTGTGTGTGTGTGTGTGTGTGTGTGTGTGTGTGTGTAGTTCGCTGTAATATTGGTCACACTATACATTTTTACCAAATCGTCCAAAGAGATCTAGTGGCAGGGGTAAATTGTAAGTAAAAACAATTCAGAAGAAGTAATTCTATTCGTATAATATGCATCCTATCCTAAGTTTCAAACAAATAACTCATAGGTCTGACAGGCTACATAGCAACATTACTACAATGAAACAGTTATTATGTTTGAAACTACTGCAACAGTATGGCGATTTATTGGAGATAAATTTTATCTCTAATGCGTCACTCCAAATTGACGTTAATTGGGGCTGTTTGATTGTTTGACGTCAGGCCTTTCTGCAGCCCATTTCCTGTAATAGGCTACTGTACATAGCACTGAGTAATCTTACATGAATAACCTAACTGGGGACAAAAATTACGAAATCGTTGCAAATTTTTTCCTAACTTCTCTTTATTAATTCTTTGTTCTAAAAGATTTATTTACTGATAAATGGTGGATAGCTGATACTGCTGATTAGGCTCAAACTAACCATTTCACTTATCTAAATGCAATTTTCGGAAATGGACAACTATCTTTAACAACTACATTGTACAATTGTAGCCTGCCTAACTATTTAATATCACTAAGTTAACTTACCCAGTTATTAATAGTAATGATAATTTAAAGTGTTCACTAAGTAAAGATGAATAATATATATTATGGCACACTGTTCTAATTTTTCTCAAATATATAACCAAGTTGTATATAATATATAATATATTGCTGTATTGGACATATTTGAAGTACTGTATATTGTGTTAGTCTGTATAATTTTTATACACAGTCTTTTATTTTCTTACTATATTTTTAGAATGATATTGACTAATATTTTTTCTTATGCCTAATGAGAGCTACTTAGGCCTCTACTGTTTAAGTAACACTTTTAAATATACATAATGAACTAAATATGAGAAAGTTTAAATATTATTTCAGGATAGTTAAAATAAGATATTGTCATTACTAAAATCGCATATACACTAGTCAAACATTCTAACAAGTGATTTAACCAGTAGAAGAGGAAATTAAAATGAAGGTATTTTAAGAAATATTTTGTTTCTAAGTATAGACAGACACAAGATACAGTAATATTCCTGAAAGCTCTTAACTTCTAACAGTCTCTGTGTTGATGTTTCTCTACTATTTTTAGACTTGTGAATATTTCCGTTCAATGGGAGGATGGATTTATCAAAACTAAATATTTAACATTTAAATATCTGCTTTGCCAAACTCAAACAAATTACAAACTTTATTTATGTTTACTTGTTCTTCACTTTCTTACTACTCTGTAGAGAGAAAGTACTGTAATCATAAAAAAAATTCTATAAATAAATTTTGTAAACATCTTCACATTTCATTAAGCCAGAAGGGTGAGTTTAGATATTCATCTGTATTTGTTATTCATTCTAGAGCAAAACACTTTATTCAGATTTAGTACAAAAGCTATGTTTCTCCACCTGAAGGGTTTTTGGAATTAGCAATGTACCATAAAATTAAGGCTACATTAGTAGTTATACATTTTCTCTTTAAATATAATTAGAATTTGAACAAAATTTGATGAGTTTGAGAAATTAAGCCACTTTATTCTTTTTATTATTTTTTTTTCAGCTTCTGATCTAGGTTTTTTTGGGACTCCTGTTTCACCAATGATACAGAATACTCTAAGAAGGTTAGAGGTAGAGGGAAAAGTCTCTGCAAATCAGCGGCTGAAAACCCCTAGTTGAGCAGCCGGACAACAGGAAGCACTAACAGCAAAACTAGGCTATAAATAAATAAATAAATATATATATATATATATGTTTGAGTTTGAGTCAAAGCAAAGATCTCGCTTGGCTCGATCAATTAACACCATTATACTCATCACATGACACAAAATTGTTGAGGGTGTTTACTGTTAAGTTTAGGGTAATTCTTTTTATATTCTTCTTCTTTTCTGCTAGGATTATTATAACTGTGTTCAGTATAATGATCTGCCTTCCCTAGCTTCGTCAATTCTACTTTGGTTGACGCGTTTCAGAGAACTTCCATCTTCAAAAACTATATCTATACTCTATAGAGTATGAAGATGGAGGTTCTCCGAAACACGTCAACCAAAGTAGAATTGACAAAGCTAGGGAAGGCAGATCATTATACTGAACAAAGTTTAGGGTACCTTATATATTTTATATAAATAAATATTTAAATTACTAACAAACACTGTTGTACTATATGCTCAGCAAAGCATATAATACAATAATAATAACAATAATAATAACAATTATAATATTATAAAAGATTAGTGTTTCATATTTGTATGTGATGTAGATAGGTGTCAATTTTCTTCAATATCAGTTACGCTAATTTCAGTTCAGTAATATATATTAAAGGACCAATACAAATTATTAATGATTATTTCAAATTTTCAAGCATTTCTTTTCAACTACCAATCTTCCAAATGCCAATATTTTTATTTCTAAGTGCATGCATTTGATACCTATTCAAATTAAACTTTTAATATTACTATGCGGTAGTAAAACTTGGACTGATTTCTTTTACTTAAAAAATAAACTGCTTTTGGTTTTGTAAACTGAAGTTATTTTCTCTAAGAAAAAATAGAAATAAAGAGAAACTATTTTTCCTTTATATTATACAAAGTGAAACTATAGAACCAAATTTTTCTTACGTTTGTTATATCTACATAATGTTTTAGATAAAATGAAAATAAATTGAAACTGAAATGCTTGAAACTTGTTGCTATTGTAGTTTGATTAGCTTTTATAGAGAATAATTTTAATATTATTTTACATTGTAGTAATTTCTTTACATTTGTTGAAACTATGCTGTTTCCTTAGCGTATTTATTCAGGCATCATCATTGTAGATTTTTTTTTTTTTTTTTTTTTTTTTTGGTGTTTAACGGACGTGGGCTAATGCAGACGATGGGATGATTTATAGCGTATGAAAATGCCAAGCCCTGGCCGGGAATCAAACCCGGGTCCTCAGGGTGAAAGCCGAGTACGCTATCAACTAGGCCACCGAGGCATCTCTTCATTGTAGAAAATGTTAGATGAAGCTGTGATTGATTCTGGTTGTACCACTGTTAGGGGTTCGGAGTTCTCTACTACTCGGGTCCTTCAAAGAATTAACTATCGGTGGTTCATCAAAAAAAATACCTTTAATATATTGAGATGTATTACCTTACATGTACCTTGTAACAATTACAAATATGGTTGATGACAACCCCAAGAATGAACACTAGTGTCTTATTTTTCAAAATGTTCCACAAAATATATACGAATGTATTCAAACCAAAAGTAAAAAGGGAAGAAGTGTACGCAAATTTTCGTCTACTTACTTTTACTGCCAATTCGCCACTTCTCTGCACCGCCTGGCTGGAATGCTCTTCCATAGTACGTCCCGACGTATAGCCTTCGGGTCTTCATAGAATCGACTGTCACCCGGAATATACCGATGTTCCGATCCCCTCAGAATCGACTGTCCCCACCCTACTTCTTCCCCAAGCTTTTATTTCAACTGCTGTTCTACATACCTTGCTGCTTATTGCAACAGGCAGTATGTCAGCAGTTATGTAATTTGCCTATGTCTTTGTCAATAGTGTTCATTCTTTGGCTGTGACCTCATTATAATTTTTAAGGCTAGTATGCCTTAAATAACTGTGATTAATAACTAGTAGTGGGATTAATAACTGGAATCCCACACTCTGGGGAATGATGGTATCCTACCCTAGGATGTCTACAAGAAATTGTTATGCCTTTTTTGGCATCACAAAACACACACACACACACACACACACACACACTTGAAAGTGTTTGTTACCTAGCAAAACCATTAAACAGTTTTAAAATGGCAGGAATTTCATTTTTTTTAAAATTCACAACATTTTATCCTGATTTTTGAAAAAATCTAATTTTCGAGATCATAATTAGCATTAAAAACAGCATAAATTAACATTTTAGAATTTATTGAAATTAAGAAATTTAATTTGATGACAGACCAGAATTCATTTTCATATTTCACATGCAATTTGAAAGTTTAAAATACTAATATGTCTACACATAAAAGCTGTTTATGATAGAGAAATCATAATTTAAAGAAAAGTTAAGATAAAAAATTACTTTTAAAAAATAGCTTCTATCATGTCAGCAAGACACCTGAATGCCATGATTATTTCTACAAATACCTTCAGTTCAATGGATCCTGATTTATTATACATTGGATTTAATACAAAACTATTTTCTAAAAAAACGTTTTTCTATGAAAAAATAAATTAACTCAACCTGTTAAAAACATGCTATTACTCATACTAAACATTTTATGCTTTAACAGCTCTGGTCAATTGATCCTTAAATGTGTTAGTTATTATTCATCATTTGTTCTAACATCATGTATAGATCTTTCATTGAACATCCTGTACAATCGTAAGAATCTCTATCCCCCAATAAAATATGCTTGATAAAACATTATATTTTACATAAAACTCTACCAATAACAATAACACTTTGTGCTTGCGTAGTGTTATAAGCTTCTGCCACTGTATGGTAGTTGTGAGTGGCTGCAGATATTTCTGCACCAGCTTTAATCATTTCTCATAGTTGCATTCATATCAGCTCGCAAAACCTCTGGGAATAGTCAACACAGAATCATGCAAATGTTCGCATGTTCTCTATGAATGGTTAAGTAAAACACTGAGTATTGAAACGATTTTGTTTTCTAAGAAGAGGTTCATGCTGGAACCTAGAAATGATCGAAAGAACAATTTTTAGATATCAACAAAACAATTACTATATGTACTTGTATGTCAATAATGACCAGCTGTCAAAACTACAGCTAAACTGCAGCAGGCAAGCAAGAGTTTGTAGGATGTGGTAGGCTAATCAGGTAGAAAATAATACAAGTTACTTGGCAGTGGGTAATTATGAGGGCTGTCTGGAAAGTAACAGATGTTTTGGCCTATCGTGGTGTCACAAAACATTCCTCACTCAGTACACATCCACAACGATTTCATACAGCAAACCTTGTGAAATTTGTGGGTAAAGTGCAGAGTTTCCTAATCATGAAAAGGCAATTTTCATGAATTTTCATCACCAGTTCATCAGTCACAATGATAGGCCTACACACAGCAGTCCTCATCATGAACATTGGTAAGGCCGTTTTTAAAATCAATGCACCATTGCATTAGGCCATTGCACTAGGCTTTCACTCACTATTCCTTGTTCATACATACCACAAAGTTGGCAATAAATTCCAATAGGTTTGTTTTTTTTGCCAAACAGAACACACATCACAAGTGGCAAAATTTTCTATTGTAGCACAAAGTTTATCATGTCACAGAGAGCAAAGTAAAAGTGATACAGATTACCACACAGTTGGATGTGTACTTAGTGGAGGAACGTTATGACACCAATATGGCGGCTCTAACTCCGTCCATTGCCACGACAGGCCAAAAATGTCTGTTACTTTCTTGACAGCCCTCAAACTATTGATAAATAGAGATTTTTCAGAGTCCACTCTTATATAGTAGACAATCATTTTTAACGAACTACTCCTGTTCCATACAGTCCATTTAATTCACATTTTATTGTATCTAAATGCAAATAACTCAGCAAGATTATTTTTAGTTTCTTCCAAAACCAAGTCAGTTTTAAAAGAAACATTACAATGCTCAGATAAGGGGTGAAATTTATTCAACCACTTTGTGGTAATTATTATGATTCATTGATGGTGAATTTATTATAAGCTGTATTACTGAATAATATAAAATGTGATTATTGTAAGGAATTATAGTTCTTACACAATCTCTTAAAATGGCCTGAATAAAAGTTTAAAAAAATAAATACTATTTAGTCTTCAGGGATGTGCACAACACACACACACACACACACACACACACACACACACACACACACACACACACACACACACACACACACACACACACACACACACACACACACACACACACACACACACACACACACACACACACACACACCTATCATTTTTGGTAACGAAAGTCCCTTGCTTGCTTTCGGACTGATAAAAGTACAAAATTGTTTAAAAAAATCTCAATATGAAAAAAATTATCGATTTTTTTAGGAAATTCAAAATTTTCAAAAAAGTAATATACCAACATCATTTTAAAGAGAAAAAATTTTTTTTTGTGGTTTAACGAATTTACTTTATTCCAATTAACCAAATGAACAAGTGATCGACATAATGCATGGAAACATTGGTGTCCCCAGGCTTTTCTTTTTTTGGGAGGGGGATATTAAATTGGTCATTTGATTTTTCAACTTTGTAGCTTTGCAGTCATATGGGTTTTTGTATAAGTCAAAAAACATTGACATAACCATCAATGTTTTCCCTCTGTGACGTAATTATCAATGTTTATCACTTTGTGACGTAACCATTAATGTTTTCTCTTTGTGACGTAATTATCAATGTTTATCACTTTGTGACGTAACCATTAATGTTTTCTCTTTGTGATGTAATTACTAATTTTTTTTGTAACATAACTGTCAATGTTTCCTTTGTGAAGTAATCAACATTGTTTCCCTGTGTAACGTAACCATTAACGTTCCCATTTTATGACATAATCAGCATTATTTCCCCCTTTACCGTAATTATTAATGTTTTCCCTTTATGATATAATTATCAATATTTCCCTTTTGTGGCGTAATCATCAATGTTTCGCCTTTCTATCTTAATCAGAAAGTTTCCCCTTTGAGAGACTTTACTATTCAATTATTAATTATTAAGAAAATATTTGATCTTAAATCATCATAATATCTCGTTTTTTATTTTTTTGTTCTGTTGTTAATTAAAAAGAACAAACTATGATATTGCTTATTTTCCCCCCAAAATTTCTTAATGATACTGAATTAAATTTCATTTATGAAATTAATCAAAGTGAGTCAAGGATGAATACTGTAGTCAAGGATGAATACTGTAGTACAAGGAAGAATATACACTGAGGTCAACCTAATTTTATTAATGTAATATTTGGTCCCGTTGGACCTTCCATACCTATTACAAGTGGAAATACAAAGAAACATGCGAAATATAAAGAAGGAATTTTACTGATAAAAATAGGGGAAAGACGATTATCTAAAACTATGGTATTTTTACAACAGTTCAATAACAAATGTTCACTTTACATTCAAGTATCTAAGAAACATTAACGGAATTTTCAAGTTAAACATTCATTTCCAGAGGGAGAGTCTGAAGTTTTGTAGCGCTTATGTTCTGGACTCCTCTGGTGGTTTATCTAGAAACAGAATAGAAATGTATGCAATTACTAGAGTCCCAGGTTTTTTATAAACACATATTTCAAGGTTATTTTATACTTTAAAAGTAGCAACTTATTTTAGAGCATATTTGAAATTGGAAATTATTTGGTAAAGATTTCAAACATAATCATTTAGTTTGCATTTTGAGCTAGGCTTCAATAGCTAGCAAAAATGATAAATGATTTTAAATCCCTAACTACATATCTGACAAGCTCATGCATTTGTAGGACAACTTTTCTTAGTAGCTCCAACTAAAAATGTAAATAATTTGGAATAAATTATAAGTATATATATATATATATGATTTACCTTAAGTAATTTAAACCTAAACTTACACTGTATTTACATTTATTAAGTATAATTCTTAACACTTTATCTTTATAAATTATGAAATCTGAACTAATATATGAAATGGATAACTGGTATATTTGGGTGTCTGGTATGTTCAGCATCTTACAAATATCAAATACCAATAATCCGTATACTGTACTCACATTAATGTTATCAGTGAACTGGTTTTAAGTAAATTAACAAAACTGCCATATCTCTTAACATATTCTTCTAAAATGTGTAAATAAGGAAATATTTGGTTGTTGTCTTGTTTTTCTTACAACTGGCTGAACAACTGCTCAAATCTAAGTTTTATGAAAAATTGTTAGTCTGAAATTAAATTTTGTTCGACTTTATAATTTAATATTTTTTCTATCCTTTATCATTTTCAAGTAAAATGTCTAAAACATTTACACCTTAGTATAAAAGAACTAGTATTAAGCTAGGATAAGTATTACATAAACAACTTTTAATTTACGTTGTTGTTAATTTAAAAGTCATGCACTAAATAAGATGATTGTTAATTTAAATGCATCCATATCTATAAATCAAATCAGTTTTAAATGTTTCTGGACAACTTTATTTAAATTTATTAAATGTAGTCTCACCAAGTGCCTTTGCGAAAGTGTTGCTCATTTTTTATAAAATGAATAATACTTCACTTTGGTGTCACTAAAAATAATATAAGAGCTCTTTTACAATAATCTGCAGCTAAAACATATTCTGCTTCTTTCTTCTTCTGAATCACTAGCAAAACCCAATTCCAATTAATGCGTTCTTTTTCACATGAAATTTACATATTTTATATTAATTCTTTGTTGTATTTAGTTATCTCAATGACATGTGTCTTATATGTCGAAATATTCATGTTCTGATTACAGTTGAGATAAAGACTAGTTAATATTCTTATGTAGGCCAGCTCTTAGTTGATTAGAAACCACAACTTCAGATTTTTCCTTGTTTATTTTTACCAAAACATTTCTAAACATTGCAAACAAACAAATCAAAGTTAATTATCAGTTTAATACCAAACTATTTTCTAAAAAACCGTTTTTCTATGAAAAAATAAATTAATTAACTCAAACTGTTATTAACATTGCTACTACTCGTACTACATATTTTATGCTTTAATAGCTTCAGTCAATTGATCCTTAAATGTGTTGGTTGTTATTCATCATTTGTTCTAACATCATGTATAGATCTTTCATTGAACATCCTGTACATGAGCAGGATGACAAATGAAATCCAAACAAACGACAGCAATTAAGTTTTTGAGAAAAGAGTGATGTATGGATAGAATAATCCCTCAAAGACCACTATAACAGAGAATCTTTAAAATCTTGAAGTAAATACCCAATTGAAACGACTTCGCTGTACTTTGAAACAGCTATTGTTAAAAAATGATTATTGGAAACAAATGTGTATGGTCAGAGCATCTTCCATAATATGTCTCAGAATTTTACATGCCCATGTGGGTTTGTTGAGAGTGGATGCCCAAAAAACAATTTTGCATTTAAAAACTTTAATTCAAATAAAATATAATGCGGTACATTGATATATTTTGAATATAACCAGTTAATGGCCATTTTGAATCACATAGCCATTATAGAATGAAGATTTTGTTTCCTAATTATTAGTAAAAGTAGGTGATAAAAAATGGGTTTTGTTCCACTCAGATTTGAAACAACAATATCTTTTTGAGAAATAATAACCATCATGTTTTACGAAGCACAGGGGTTACTTTGACTATTAAACTGAGAAATGACATAACTTCTAGACTTAGGGTTTTAAAAGAAATGAATTACTATAACAGGGAAAAAATTGTGGCACAGAATATCTGAACTGATGTAAAGAGAATTACAATATATAGTGTCTTTAGTCCACCAAAGAACTCTTAAGAACCTTTGCCTTGATTTTTTGGAAATGATGTAAGCTATAAAAGTGATTTTTTGGAAATGACTTCAACACTGTCAACTGAGGATTATAACTGAGGGGAAGATAGTTGAATACTTCATAAGCAGTAATTCCATCCAACTCAAATACAAAATGAGCGATCCTGGAGCTTTCATGTACTATTCTGGTGCAACAAAAAATTCAGATCTACCATAGTTTTTTCTCTGTTGTAGTGCCTGTCAAAGAACAGTAATCAAAGACATTAGTAGTGCACACTGAGCAGCACTGGTCAGCATTGAATCAACAAGCAAAACCCATACTAAAACTGAAAACAATAAAGAACTATAACAAAGCTAACTGAAAAGTCTTTAAAGTTCAAATTGAAGGATCAACAAATGGAATTAACATAGAGTATCCACCAGACAAAATACTAAAGGATTTCGATTCAGGAATAGGAAGTAGTGCCAAGGTGAACAAAGTGAACCCTAAATTGCTAGAGGCAAGTGACTGAAATAAAAACCCAATTTTAGTCAGGAACTGACCACTCTAAAGTCAACCAGAGACAAAGCTAAGCAGAAATCTGAGGAAAGCAAGTTCCTAGAACATATTTCTAGAAGAAAATTTAGTATTATTATTTTTTTTATTTATTGTTTCACCCAACTTTGGGGCACACTAAATCAATCACTTTTTAATGTTCTGTGCCTTCCTCGCAGCCCAGTATTGCTTCCATTTTACTTAATTTGGTTACTAATAAATTTAATTTCTTCAATTTTTTGCCAATTTCAATCAACTGTTTCCAGCTCTGCTGGATTCACCAATACACTTTGAAAATGGAGACTACAGTACTGTTTGAAACAAACATTTTTGTAACAGTTAAAAGTAATAGTTATAAAACCTAGCATGGTATTACAAAAAATGAATATCTTCTTCTTCCAATGGCTCCTTTTGGTTCACACCATTTTGGATCTTGCCTTCCAATACAATCCAGGAAAGTCCCTTCGTCCCTGCTTCCCTCTATCCAGGCCCTCGCAGATCAGTAAGTGATCCTTGTCCATAACATACACATCTTTTGAACAAATTTTGCACTTGTTAGAGTTTATTAGTCTCATCCTATGGAGATGCTTGGCAAGACAATGCTACAGCTATTTTGCGTGGAAGCATCTTATTGTCCTTAAAAAGATTAAACGCATCATAAGCTTTGTCTTGTAGGTTTCTCTTCATTTCACTAACAAATTTTTGCTGTGACTCTGTTCTTAGTTTTCTTATAACTGCTTGTAATGACAGGGAGCCTGCTGGCTTTTGAATAATTTTTGTTCCTCTCTTCGCCAAATTATCCGCAGCTTCATTTCCCATCAATCCCACGTGTGCAGGGACCCACTGCATTGCGATATTGCCAACATTATTTCTTACAATCTTGTAATTCTGTCTGATATTTTGTATTACTTTGCTTTTTGGATTATCATTATTGGCTATTGCCTGCAGAGACGATTTGGAGTCAACTAAGACCACTATGTATGTGTTCAGCCATGGTCTCACAATCAGCTGTTCGAGAGCCTCATTTACTGCTATGAATTCCGCCTCAAACACTGTAGAGTTGCTGCTTAAAGCAATGTAGTGCGAGAAGTGGTTACAATATATTCCAGCTCCTGTTTCTCCTTCCATTCTAGAGCCATCAGTATATAGATGAATCCAAGAGTCTGACAGGTATCGCACTTCCAAGGTTTCCAATGTGATTTGAGATATTTTCACTGGAGCATCAAAATTCTTGCTCACTGGTTCAAGCAGAGAATGTTAAAATCCATGAATTAAAAATGGATATATATATATATACTGGGCAATTATCGAAATGAAACTTGTCACCTGTGTCGTTCAGCTTTAGCAAGTAACTTTACAAACCTGGTTACTTGGTATACATGGAAACTACCAACCTACTTGGCTGTGCACAGCAATACTTTTCTCAAAACTCTTATGATATAAATTTAACTATAGTTACAAGTATACTGAGTGAACAATAACAGGACACAACAGTAAGTTTGTGCTTATTACTTAAATTTCAAGGCCAAAGATTCTTTAAAAATTCCATTCTATTCCTAAATCTATATATATATATATATATATATATATATATATATATATATATATATATATATATATATAAAAGGCCATGTCCTGACTGACTGACTGATCAACGTACAGCCCAAACTATAAAACCTAGAGACTTGAAATTTTGAGGATACCTTCGTTTTAATATGTAAGCATGTACCAAGAAAGGATTTTGCAAAAAATTGATTTTAACTCCATTAAACTACTTACCCAGTCCAAATTTAATAATCAACGTACAGCCAATACTATTATAGATAGAGACTTGAAATTTTCAAGGTACCTTCTTACAACATTGTCAAGATGCACTGAAAAAGGGGTGCACTGAAAAACGATTTTCCAGTATGCAACCCCTAAAGAGGTAAATATGAGGTACAACAATTTTTATTGGAAAAAATATGTTTTTTATCTGACCTTCTTAAAGTGTAACATAGTTACTCTTAAGTATAAGTAATGAAATATATTTTTCACCTTTTCCCCAAAACGCATCCCCTAAAGAGATTGAAAGAAGGTATAAAATATAAAAAAGAGGTACAATTTTGTATTGAAAAAATATTTTTTTTATCTTATATTCTAGAAATATGCTATGAAACACATATTTCAACATTTTTCTGAATTCATCCTCTAAAAGGATGAATTCCATAAAAATGGAAAAAGAGTTATCATGGGAGAAAAAAGAGTGTTTGCATCGGAGACAAATATTCTGTATCAAATTTTCTTAAAAGTAAATAAAATATTTTAAAACACAAATTATGATACACGCAATTCAGTATTTTACCCCGAATTCATCCCCTAAAAGGACAAAAATATAGAATAGATATAAATGTTTGTATTGGACAAAAATATTCTTGATCAGATTTTCTTAAATTCGAATGGAACACGTTTGAAGACAATAAAACAACATATTCATGTTATAATATTTTTTCATATTCACTGTAAAATAATCACGAGTTTAGATGATCACGCTTTTATTAATATATTTTTTTATGTTTCTAAATTATTACATTACTGAAACAGTTTAAGTTTTGTGGGCGAAGCCGCGATGGGTAATGCTAGTTTTAAAATAAATATTTACTTGAAACTGTCAATTTATATGTTTGTGGTTGAATACTGCAAATTCTGAAACATAAGATTTTACACCTTATATATATATATATATAATAACGTCATATATCCAATACTCATGTGGCTAGATAATTTGGATCAGACATAGACATCAAAATTTATGCAATTGAGTCAATTATAAGGTGCAATAGTGTTTGTCTATTATAGGTAATTATAGGAAATTGCTATCACAAAAATTGTCTGCAGAATGCAACATGGCATACAACAGTACATGATTGAAGTTAAAGTTGATTTATTGTAAAAACAAAACTGCATTTGAGAAGATTTACTGTGTGTGTGTGTGTGTGTGTGTGTGTGTGTGTGTGTGTGTGTGTGTGTGTGTGTGTGTGTGTGTGTGTGTGTGTGTGTGTGTGAGTGAGTGCATATGTGTGTGTGTGTGTGAGTGTGTGTGTGTGTGTGTGTGTGTGTGTGTGTGTGTGTGTGTGTGTGTGTGTGTGTGTGTGTGTGTGTGTGTGTGTGTGTGTGTGTGTGTGTGTGTGTGTGTGTGTGTGTGTGTGTGTGTGTTATTTGTGTATAACTGAATAATAGATACAAAAGGGAATTAGTTTTATTTTTTAATTTTATAAACACACAGTGTACACCACTTAGAGGAAAATAAATAATTAAAATAATATGATATATTTCATAAAAACTAAATGTCAAGTACAGGTGTTTGGGCTGTATACCTTTCTGTACATTAGGAGGTGTAAGAACAATGATATCATGGAATTCTCCTGAACTTCTTGTTGGATGAGATTCTACTTCCTTTATGTCGATACTTCCAGCAGCCGGTGTTGCTTGACTCGAACTGGATGTCAGAACTTGTACTGCGTCTTCTCTTTGCAGTTGTTTCCTCGCTCGATATCCCCTGTAATTGGACTGAATCAGCGTGGCAGCATTGGACATCTCATTTTTCAGCGTGAACCAAACTTCTTCATCCTTTAAGTCATCTCTGTGGATCTGAAACATAATTAATGAGTTATATTAATTAGTGGTAATGGTAATATAACTTAACACTGAATATTACATCGTAACAAGAATTAAAATCAGAATGGCAGTTATAAACATACTGAGTTATCAGTTTCCAAAGTTCTTGAATGAGCCAGTTTTAACCACTGAATTTTTGAGAAATAAAATACCAAGAAAAAGTTATGTTATTCTTTTGCTTTTTTGCCAACTGTGGTTCTCAAGACATTTGCAGGAATTACATGCATGTTATTCCATAATACGTTATAACATATAAAACAAAAAATATTTTTAATAGTTATGAAATATTTTTATTCTTACAATAATTATTGGCATTATTTATTTTAAAAATTAATTATTAAGTGTTACCGATCAAAATAACACATTGCTTCTTCTTTTAATATGAAAATGTCTTAATTTTGCTTCAGTAAAATTGTCACATAGATTCCATTACCAAGTAACAAAATTTTCATTGAAAACATGCCTAAAAATAATTTGTACTTTCTCTTTAAGTTCTAAATTCTAACTACTAGTAGTTCAAAAACAGTAGACCTTGTGTTATGTACCTGAACTACACTCTTGATGTACTTATAACCCTTTCTGCCAATTTGACCAGTAACCACCATATTTAAGAAAAAATAATACTAGAACAAATTCTATTGGAAATTTTACACGCTTTCCCCTTGAAGCAGTCAAAATTATGATAGGTCTTGAAATTCAGTTAGTATTGCAGGAAATAGCCAACAACTACTCTTGTCATCATTAAATCAGAGGCTGCCATCTTGAAACGGAAGTGAGTAAGAAAAAATCTTACCATACATTGTTTGGTATTTAGACATGGTACCTTTGTATCAAATTGAAGAACAATCAGTCAATGAATTTGGCTAAAACTGTGTAACTCGTCACCATTATATCAGATGCTGCCATCTTGAAATGAAAGTCGGTGGGATAAAATCTTACTCATACGTAGTTTGCACTTTATGTAAAGTACTTTTGTACCAAACTTCAAAACAATTTGTCAGTGTATTTAGCTAAAACTGTGTACACTCATCGTCATTAAATCAAGCCCGCCATCTTGAAATGGAAGTGAATGGAAAAAATCTTAGACATACATCGTTCAGGCTTTACACAATATACCTTGCTACTAAATTTTAAAACAATCAGTCAACAAACAAAACAATGTGTTTGGCCACAACTGTTTAACAAATAAACAAACCAAATCCTGAACAGTCCAGTTAAAACAGAGACTTTACTGATTGCTTGGTTCAATAATTTAACAATTTACTTATAATTTCACAGTTAACCTTCATATATATTATATATATATATATATATATATATATATATATATATATATATATATATATATATATATATATATGTGTGTGTGTGTGTGTGTGTGTGTGTGTGTGTGTGTGTGTGTGTGTGTGTGTGTGTGTGTGTGTGTGTGTGTGTGTGTGTGTGTGTGTGTGTGTGTGTGTGTGTGTGTGTGTGTGTGTGTGTGTGTGTGTGTGTGTGTGTGTTAAACAAATCTAGTTTAACAAAAATTTAAGTAATTAATAATTCACAGGTCTGCAAACAAAATTGTTTTTCAATTTGCATGGGATTTTTTTGCTGAATTATATGATTGAAAGATTGCTGATTCCAAAAATAATTTCCAAAACACATATAGTTTTTTTGCAAAATCCAAACAAATTATTACAATGAACATAGACCTGTTGAAACTAATAAAAAAAATTGTTCCTTATATATACACAAAGCATTTTAGGATTAGTCTTTTTTCTTGTGAAACCTTTTCTTCTTCTCTTTGATACTTCTGCTAACTCGTTTCCCATTTCCTTCTTTGATTTCTCGTTTCAGCATCCAACAGTAGTCAGCTGACACTGACATCCCGTCTCTCTCGGTATCGTCTCTCGATATCACAGGCATCCTGGTGAAATCTTTCACCCTGTTCTTCGCTGTAGGCTCCCAGATTGTTAGGGAAATAGTCAGTATGAGAGTTCAGGAAATGGACTTTTAAGCCCATATTACATCTTCGAGCTTTATACGCTGCCAGCATGCGTTTTCAACATTTTTATAGTAAGGATCTTTAGTATTCCCAAAAACTTGTGCACTACATTCTTAAAAGTGATCCACGCTTTTTTTCTTTTTCTTCCATTGTTTCCAAAAAAGAGAATCAAAGTTTTCGTATATCGGGGCCAGTGAAAACTCCCTTTTTTAGCTTGGCTTCAGACACTTTTGGAAACCTTAAACAAAGATATCGAAAACAATCTCAGTCTTTTTCCAGTGATTTGATAAACTGCTTCATAAGGCCAAATTTAATATGAAGAGGTGGTAATAAAACTTTTTCTGATAGAAGCAAGGTTATATTGATGACGTTTTTCTCGCCAGGAGTTAAACTGTGTCGTGGTTGCCAATCAGTTTTTGTCCAGTGCAGCTCCCTGGGTCTACTATCCTATAAACATAGAAAGCAAGAATATTTTGTATAACTTGCCTGCTGACCCAACAACATGGTTAGTACTTTGAAATTTCCACAAATCATCCACTGATGTTTTAGATATTTGATTTTTTCAAGAATCGTAGCCATATCATTATAGTTTTCTTTCATATGAACGGAATGTCCCATTGGAAGAGATGCAAATGCATTTCCATTGTGCAGCAAGACTGCTTTGAGGCTAGTTTTGGATGAATCAATGAAAATGCGCAATTGTGATGAATCATATTCTACTTCAAGGCACTTCATGAGGCCATGAACATCGTTACAATAAACCAGATTTCCCTCTTTGGAGAAAAAACTGAGTAAATTCTTTCTCACGATTCCTGTACCAGGAAAATGATGTCCCAGTTGATAACAGATTTTTGTTTTTTATCCTTGATCCTAACAATTTGGCTGCATCTTTTGAAAGACCCAAGTCTCTAATTAGCTTGTTGAGCTCACTCTGGGAAAAAAGTTGATGTCTCTGATCAACAGAAAAGTCAAAGTCGTCCAGGGAAGCTAATGTGTCCGAGTCCTCTGACTCACTCTGGATATCACCTAAACTAAAAGGTGGCTGTGGGACTGGTATTTCAGAGCTATGTCACTGAATGAACAGCTGAGTCAAGGTTAGGATAAAATATTTCATTTTTCTTGTTAAATCCTTGCACGTCTACCGAACAGAAATAACAGTCATTTGTGTGATTTTTCTATTCACGCCATATCATAGGAATGCTGAAACGAAATGATATTTTCTTACACTTAAGCAAAAAACGAAGATCTTCCTCGCGTCTTCTACACACCTTATGAGGAGCCCATGCTTTGCCTTAATCTCCAAGTTTTAATTTGAAGTAAGCAAAATAATCTGTCTTCACAAAATCACTAATGTTTCTTCGTTGAGTTTTCACTGTGTATTCACCACAAATATAACAGAAGCTGTCAGGAGAACTTGCACAAACTCTGTGAGCCATAACACAGAACTAATGAGCACAGTAGCGTTCCAATGCTGGATAAACTGATTAGTGTGTTGGTTTTTATTTATTCCTAATGCCCCACAGAGCATGTTGAAACGCGATGGGGTCATATGAGCAAAATCATACAACCAAAAGTTCATTCAACCAAATTATATTTTAATATTTTGGCTCAATGAACTTTTGGTCATTTGAACCGTGTTTTTAAGAGGCGAGGTCATATGACCAAAAGATCAAACAACCAAACGTTCATTCAACCAAATTATATTTTAATATTTTGGTCGAATGAATTTTTGGTCATGTGAACCATGTTTTTATTATTATTAGGCTATGTTTTATGTTTTATTATTATTTTAAACAATCATCATACTACTAACCCAGTCCAACTTAATTATTTAGCATTTAAGTGTTAATTCTATAACAGTGACGTTTTATACATTTATTATATATTGGTAGGTGTGAATAACAAATGTTCACATTATTTTAAACGCCATCATACTAGTTACCCAGTAGTGTAATGGCATGTATTATTAATTTAAATATCAGTATTGACACTAATCTGTATGCAATAATAAAAAAAAACAGTGTTTTACAAAATATCCTCCTTTGAAGGAAATATGAACCTCGATGTTAATAAATATTTAAGTTATTACACATTTTTGATCGAATGGACCTATGGTTTTTTTTTTCAAACCATGGTCCATGTTAAAAACATGGTTCATTCAACCAAAATATTTAAGTAAAATTTGGTCGAATGATCTTTTGGTTGTTTGATCTTTTGGTCATATGAGCTTTTCCCATTGAAACATGTCAACCCCACCAGTAATATTAGGCACTAGTTGGTTATAAAGAAATTTAACGTGTTTTGACATGAATATGTGACCTTCCTCCTAATGTCAAAACTACTAGCCTCCCCCACAAACTGCCCTCCACAACAACCCTCTACCACTAACCGATATTTTTTTATTTATTGCATAGTTTGGCTATATGATATAATTAATGTAAGAAGTCTTAATAAAACATAGCATACCAAATTTTAGGTCAATTAGGGATTTTTCGTAAAATAACCAAAAAATATGGTTAAAACAAAACTTGACGAGAAGGACTTTTTGGTATTCTTTTTTGGTTTTAGGAAGTTGAAATCTATGAGAAAATGTATAAAAATTCTATGCAGTTTTTTACTTGCAGACCTGTGTAGTTGTTATAATAAACTAAAAATAAAGTATATAACCTGCATTGACAAAGCTCGCTGTTTCCGTTCTCTTGGTGGGACTTCATGCAGGCTATTACCTAAAGACATTCTTTTCCCTTGCCTCTTCTTTAAATCTAAAATGTTATTTTCAAATATATCTTCTTTGTCAGGTGAGTTTCTATGTTTACATATTTCTGATTCTTCTTCTATAGATATTACACTCCTGACTGGCCCTTCTTCTTCACGAGATACGCTAAAGTCTCCGACAGATCTGTCACTGTCAACAATTGATGGAGCTGAAGTTGAATCTGTCCCTTTTTGAACATTTTGAAATTGTCGTCGTGTTAAAAATCCACGCACTCCTGCTTGAATTTTTGTAGCAGCACTCGACAATGAGGATTCAACCTCAGTTGATGTATCTGAATCTAGAGTTAACCTGTGCTCTGGTAGCTCATCACATTCTTGGGGTTTTTGTAGTAATTGTAATTCTTCATCAAATTCATCTTCTTCGTTGAATTTTAAAGAATCATGATCTAATGGTGGTGGTGCTAATGGTTCTGTAGGAACATCTTCTGAGTAAGATGATTCTAAGGCTTCAAAATCTGGTGGGGGAAGATCTTCATCTGCTATGGAAGGACCAAAGAGAGATTCATCATCTAATGCTGGTGGTGGGTAGTCTGGCATTGACTGAAACATTATAAACTGCTTGATTAAATTGTTGGAATTAGTTTTAGTTCTGGACTTAAAATTTGTCATTATGTTGTACTGCTATATATTTGAAGTATATTGTACAAACAAAGGCTACTAAAACAGTCTGGTGTGTGTGTGTGTGTGTGTGTGCTCGCTTGTTTCTACACTTTTAGTGAACTCTTTTCAAGACTGCTCAAGAAGTCTTGAGCATTTCAGACTTTTCAGCTCAGGGTCCCTGCTGTAATAACAGTGTAAATGTGATAAATTATTGAAAAATTTGCTCATTATGTCTTGATGGGGGGTGAATGGAATGAGATGCGTTGTTGCAGTATATCTAACAACGTAATATAAGATCTTAACGAGTTCTCCTAGTCTTTCTCATTTCAACTGTGGCACTTAACCTACCAGAGGTGCCCCTGTTAAGCTGAGCAACCCAGTGGAAGGTTGGGTTCTGATCCCAGCGGGAAATTAGGTCAGTGAGCAGATTTGTGCTAGGGGCTGGGGTTTTCCTCAGTGTTCCAAATCATGAGCATTGGATCAACATACGGACAGTAATACCCCTGGTGGCAGACCAGGTAAACTGGAAAATCCACCCTCTAAGGAGGTTGGTCCCAAGGATTCTGGGGGGAGGGGGCAACTATTACTTGATGGAAAGCCATTTAAAAAAGCAAACTAGTGAATAGAATGCCAACTTCATCATCTGGCAGCAAAGATAAAGAACTGGATTTTTTTGAAAAGTGAAAATATAGAGCTTCAAGAAAAGCTTGAAAACCAGGAATCAATAGTTAAACATAACATGCTTAAATTAAAAACAAAAATTAACATTCTTAGGAGAGACCGAAATATGGCAGACAATAGGACTGAAATCAACTGTTGTAAATAAAACATCGATTATCACACAGATGAAGAAGAATTAGCCAAGGAGACTATGTGGAAGGTTAAACAAGTAAGACAAAAAACAAAAAAAGTAAAGCTTCTATAATACAAAAACAAATAATTCACCACAAAAACAAATAATTAAAGAAAGTGAAAAGAGTAACCGTCAACATACCATGGAGAAAAGAAGCTTCTTGCTCCACCACCTCTAAATTTTATTGAAATAAAAAAATATGATAAGCTTGTTGAGATGCTTGGCAAATCTGGAGTCAGTAGTTACAAGGTAACGCTTATGAGTGGAGTCCACAAGGATAATGTAGCGACAGTCAATGATTATCGGATATTAATGGATTATCTAAAAAAAAACAGGAGACTTTCAGTATTTTACATATGAAGATAAAAATAGTCGGCCAATAAAAGTTGTGACAAGGGGTATTGACTCATCATGTGATGAGCAAGCTATTGCTGAACATTTATGGAATAGAAAATTTGCAATTAATGAAGTTATAAATATTAAAAAGAGAGGTAATGATGCTTATTTAAGACCACTTCCTCTAGTTATGTTAGTCTTCAATAAAACAGAAGACATTAAAAAGATATATGAAATTAATCAGATATTGAGGTTAAAAGTCCAGATTGAGCCATTACATAAGCGTTCTGCTTTAATTCTACAGTGCAAGAGATGCCAGCAGTATGGTCATACCCAGAGGTTTTGTAATAATAATCTAAGGTGTCAAGTGTGCGGGTCACTGCACAAATAAATGTGAGAAGTTAAAAAGCAGCCCAGCCAAATGCTTCAACTGTGGAGAAGCACACCCTGCTAATTACCGTGGTTGTATGGTAGCCAAAATGGCCCAAAAGCACAGAGATGATGCTAGGCATGTACAGAAACCATATGATATGAGGAAACCGAACACTAAAGAAGTGAAGCAAAGTATTAGGCAAGCTATCACTTTACAGGAGCCAGAAAAACCTGTGATGCCAGTAAGTAATGAACCTGCAATGAGGCAACTCACTCTTGAAAGGTCCTTTGCTCAAGCTGTTAGGCGCAGTTAACCTGACTCTGAGAAAGAGAATTCACTGATTCGAAATTGTGTCTTGATGCAAATTATTTTTTTGTATAGTTACTTTAACAATACTGTATTAAAAGTCTTGTAATCATCTAAAGGGTTTCTGAATTTTATCAGAAAACATCTTGGGAATTTGCTAAGATATAGTTTCAAAATTAGTGGTAGCTACCACTGCAAAAAAATCAAACGATTATGTTGAAGAAAGGTTAAAATGTAGTCAGGAGTAGCAAAAAATTAAGCTCAACACATTTTGCTGCACACACACACACACACACACACACACACACACACACACACACACACACACACACACACACACACACAAACACACACACACACACACACACACACAAACAAACAAACAAACAAACAAACAAACAAACAAACTGCACACACACACACACACACACACACACACACACACACACACACACACACACACACACACACACACACACACACACACACACACACACACACACACACACACACACACACACACACACACACACACACACACACACACACATTAAAGTGACATTTCATTTACATTACATTCTTCTTTCATTACATTACATTCTTTACAGTTGAAACACTTCCTCGCAGTTTAATTCTATATTTCTCTCAAAAGGTCAGTAGTCACATGAACTTAGCTTAACATGTCTTGGCTGCATGCTGAGACTTGTCCTACAACAGAAGTGGTATTAAACATGCCATCACTACCCTACAAACATTTTGATGACTGGTCTAAGGTAACCACATACAAACATCTACAAACCAGGATACTAGGTTGGCCTTCTAGCAAAACTGTAAGAAGTGCAAAGCTTACAGGTTAATATGGTGTTGCCAGACAATATAAAAAAGCACAAAACTTTGACTATTCCTTTAGGTCAGTTTAGAGAACTGGAAATAATGCTTTATAAAAGGCCTGAAAGAAAAAACATATGGTTCTAGGTAGTAGCAACAACTGACTATGCAACAGAGAGATTCTAAGATGGAGATGTAATAGTCTTTCAGTCCTTATACTTTCAGACAACCAAACTGCACTCATTCAAATTTTAATACTGACTGGTTTTGGACTGGTGATGGACTGCTTAAGGTAAAACATGAGGTAGCCAAATAGCTGTGTTTGCTTGTAATAGGTTCCAGGACATAGGCATTTCAAATGGAAACTAGACAGCTGATTGTCTTGCTTAATGGATCCTCCTGTAAAAGCCCAAAAAGCAACATTTAAAGGATGGTGGACAGATGGACTGGTCACATTACTGGGACAATTCTACAACTGAAGCAGGCAAACAAATTCATTACATTCTCCAGTTAAGTACTTCGAAGTATACACTACTGGATAGAAAGAACCTAAGAAAGATAAAGAATTCTGCTTAGTGAAATAACATGATAAAAAAATGAATATTGGTTTAACTCAGTGGAATAGAATCACTAGAGATAGAAGTAGTAAGAAAATACAATTAATTCAGAAAAGACAGAGTCAGTAATGAAAACATCAAGTGCACAGGTCAAAAGACACTGGTGGCCCAAGACATTCAATGCCTAACCAGGATATCGGTTCATGAAAACATTAACTTATCCTGAGAACTCTGGTTTATTGTACCTTCATTGAAGATTTTTTTTACCGGTAACTTACAAACCAAAATTTAAGGAAGTAGTTAATATGTATCCCATATTTATATGGATACTGGGGAAATTAGTCCATTGTCTCATATTATTTTATAATTATAATTAATTAACTGTATTCCTGCTAGATATAAATGCAGCACATGTAATATATTGCTAGAATATATCAAAAAGTTGAAAATCGAATTAGTCTTAAACTCTTCGACAAAGTTTTCTTGATAAAAGAAATAAATGACACATTTATGCATATTTTTATAAGAAGATTATTTTTTTTAAATGTGAGTTAATACATTTAAATAAAAAATGTGCTGTTTTAATTTGTTAAAGTATACCTTATTTTTCAAGTAGTATATAACAGCTGTTTTATCCCAGCAATACATTCTACTGGTAGGCCAACGTTACACCTTTTTAACCAAGCAATACATTCTTCAGTAGCCCAGTAATACATTATCTTGCTTTCTTAGCAATACAGTTTTTTGATAGCCCAAATATACCTACTTTTGGTAATCCAACAATACATTTTCTTTTTACTGTAGCAATACATTTTGTTGGTAGCCCAGCAATATTTTTTTTTTTTTTTTTTAAATAGCAATACATTGATCAGTAGTCAGGGTAATACATTCCCTTGGTTTCCTAGCAATACAGTTTTTTGACTGTCCAAAATACATTCTTCTGATAGTCTAACATTCTCTTCTTATGCTAGCAATACATTTTCTTAACCCAGCAATATATTTTTTTATTAACATATCAATACATTTGTCTGTGGCCTACATTTGTCTTTTGGTTTTCTGGCAATACAGTTTTTTGATATAAGTTGGTATAAGTACTTATCTCCGTTATAATTGCATACTTTGTTTTAGGGGCTTGTTTCATGAATAATACTTAATTTAAACTTTGTGGGATGTCTCATTCTAATCCAGTGGTAAATATTAAAAATATTATTCCTTAATTATCTACTTTCTCATTTAACTTATGACAAATAAAAATTGTTTTAGTTTGAAGTAACTCTAAAACAGTGACATTAATATTACTTAAAACTGTCAAAATGAGTATTTGACATTTAAACTTAAAAATTATAAATGGAAATTTATATGAATTAATATACATATAATGCTTTAATTGACTCCAAAACAATCCCTTGAACTGAAATGGAGTTACCATGATTCAATCCAAAACACTTCTTCTTCTTCTTCCAATGACTCCTTTTGGTTCACACCATTTTGGATCTTACCTTCCAATACAATCCAAAAAAGTCCCTTCGTCCCTGCTTCCCTCTATCCAGGCCCTCATAGATCAGTAAATGATCCTTGTCCATAACATAGACATCCCCTGAACAAATCTTGCACTTGTCAGAGGTTATTAGTCTCATCCTATGGAGATGTTGGCAAGACAATCGTGACCAGTTTCCAAGCGGAAATTTGCTACAAAGACTTTCTTGTTCATCTGATCAAAAGCAATGTGATATCATTTGTTTTGGGAAAACTCCCTTCATTTTTTCCACAATTGAATTATCTCACTTGCCAAATGACATAATAGAAAAATTTGACTTAAGAAAATTAATTAAATATTGATATTTCAATGTTATTTATGAGATAAATGAAGGGTATCACAAACTATCCATTTTGCCCATATTTCTAGTGCCACGATTTAAAAATATTAGACATTTTTTACTACATAAACTACAAACAAATTAGATTAAAAAAACAGGTAATTTTGAAAACAAATTTGCGTTATGGAGGTATAGAAAAATTGAAAATCTGAGTGCCAAAAACATGAATTTAATAAAGATTATGAATTAAAATTTTATTACGACTTAATGAATCTATATTTTACAAAATTTTTGTTCTATTGTTGTAGTTTATCATTCTAAAAAATATATATTTCAATATTTGTGATACTATGTATCTATCTTCTATAGAAGAAGAAGTCAAACAACTTGCGGCAGTTACATACTTGGGGCTGCAAGGACTGCCTCAAACATCATGGACCAAATCCGCCTCCAGAAGCAACACATTAAAAAACCATAAAAATCCCATTTCCTTAATATCAGAATACCTCAATGTCAATAAACAGATATCCATTACAGAACCATATACCATACCAACTAACCCAATTCACCTTCTGGAGATAGACATAAATTTGTCTTTGGTTAAGGAAGTTAACAAGAGAGAATGCCCCCATCGCTTCTCCGATAACTGGCCATCTCCACAATAGAAGAAAGATACCCCTCCAACCAATGGTTGAGAATCTACACAGATGGATCCAAGTATGAGGACGGAAGTACCGGAGCGGGAGTGGACACACCTCATTTCTCCCCACACTACCCGGTTGGGCTGAACAGGTCGAATTTTGACGCCGAGATGGAGGCCATATCTAAGGCTCTTCTCCTTCTGCTGAACACTTCGCATAAACACCAAAACTGTGTAATACTGACATATTCCAAGGCAGCAGTGCAGGCCCTATCTTCATCAGCGGGCAACAATCTTAAAGAAATACATCAAATGTTACAAACGCATAAAAAATTAAGCAGAAATATAGTGTTCCAATGGATCCCTTCTCATGTAGGTGTGTCAGGAAATGAGGCTGCAGATGAGCTGGCAAAGAAAGGTCACTCCTACCCCAACACAAACAATTGCCCAATCCAAATAAGGCAAAAGCCATGCTCAAAAGCACAATGAAGAAACAGCGGGTGGAAAAAATGAAGAGCATAGCAAAAGGTAAACGCTGGGAAGATATAGACGAGGAATGGGACGGACTGAAAGAAAAACCAAGGAGACAGTCAGTGGCACAGTTCCGTCTTGACATAGGTCATGACTGCCTCACCGCCCACTTGAAGCACATTGGAGTCTACTCCTCTGAAATGTGCCCTCTGTGCCAAGAGATGAACTCAAATATGAACAAGGAACACCTGCTGACATGACCTGGATTGAATGCTGATTCGAGGCGACAGAAGAGCTTCACTCGACTGTATTGGCAGGCAAGGATGCTGATGGACTGGAGTACGGGCTAGCCATAGGGAACAACAACAACATATTTGTGATACTAAACAGATATTTAATTAACTTCTTCTTGTAGTGCTTTATCCATTCTTGATGTTAACGAACATCATAGCTATCTGAACTTTATTCATAGAATTGCGGAACAGTTGGGTTGAGTTGATATTACCATGAACACTAACCCTTAATATTTACATAATGATATTGCTAGGAAGGTGTTGCTCTTTTTTTTGTAATATTTATATATTCAAATTATATCTCACACACTAAAAATATATCCCGTAACAGGTTTTAAAATACTGTTGTTAGTAAAATGAAAGTGTTAAAAAAAATCACAAAAATAAATTAAACTTAAAACTTTATTAAACAAAGTTTAAAATAACAGGTATATAAATTTAGTTCAGTTTCTTACATAATATATGCATTGTAATTTAAATTTATATTATAATATTTTAGGTATTACCTAACTATATCTATATTACCAAATTTTGTATCTTTATGATATAATAGTTTTGGTAAATATTTTAGTTTATAGTAATTTTTAAGTCTTATAAATGTACTGAATTGTAACAAATTGTTAAAACGAATATATTATAAAAAATTACAAATAAAATAATAGGAAAAAAACTTTACCAGAGTATTTGAAAATATCCCAGAACATTTATTTCATTTCATTCTCCTGCATTCTATGTAATATTTTTACTTAATCATTGTTAAAGTAGTCAAAGAACTTACTTCCACTTTATTTGAACTTATATCCTCCAACTTCAAAAATGATTTTTTTTACCTATTTAGAATTGTAATTACGATAATGATTTAATTCTTGTAATGTTTCTATTCCAGCTCACATTGCTGGCTTATCACCTTCTTCTACACAAGATTCCAATAGCAAAACATTGCCTAATGATGATGAAGTTAAACCAATTATTGCTGAAGAAAAGTCTTTAACACAAGAACCTGAGAACAATGATACTTCTTATGGTGTTGAAGCTACTGCAGTTCGCACTCTAGCTGCATCAACAGGGACTCATGCAATACTTGGGACCACAGCTAAAACTAATGGTAATGCCGCCTCGGTGGCCTAGTTGATAGCTAGGCTTTCACCCCAAGGACCCGGGTTTGATTCCCTGCCAGGGCTTGTCATTTTCATAAAAAAAGAACTAATGGTAAAACTGAGGAAGATGATTAAAAACAAATTGATACTATACCTGAAGAAAATGAAAATCTTGAAGAAAACAATGCAATTAGCTTAGAGAAAGCAGAAATACACGAGTCTAATGTAATTGAACAAAACAAATTTATTGCAGAATGTAGAAACATGTAGATAGTAAAGTTAATAATAACCAAGCAGAAGAATCTGAAGTTTCACCAACACAGTTGCCTTTAAATGAAAATAATCTTGCAGTAGAAAATGAATCTTTGGATACTAAAGGTTTTATCAAAAAATGAAGTAAATTTTGAAGAAACTAGAGAATTATATATATTCTTCAGTTCTATGGACACATCAATAGACTCCCAACAACGAGACTTGCCAACAGAATACAAGGTGTTAAATCAACAACGTCGTGGATCGCCCAAGTCAGAATAGACCTACATGACGCAGAAAAAGATTCAACAGACGTTGAAGACAGGAACGCATACAGGAGAAAGATGCTCGGTTGGAAGGTCCCAGAGAATGAAATCCCAAAGAGAGCAGGGGTAAAATGGACGGAGGAGCGGAAGAGGATCCATGGGGACAGGATGAGGGAGGTGTGGAGGATTAGAAGGAGCAAGACAAAGTCAGAGTGCTTTGCGTGATCCAACAGGGTCTATACGCAGATAATAATAATAATAATATATATATATATATATATTTATAGACATATAAATATGTCATTTATATATTTACAAGACATATATATATATATATATATATATATATATATATATATATATATATATATATATATATATAATATAAGCGTTAATTTTTAACTCTTTTTTAAATCTCATACTTCAAAATATCTTTGGGTCTAAAGTTTTGCAAAATATTTTCCATGCAATAATTACAAAGTACAGGTTATAAAAGTTTATTTTGTTTATAAGTTTAGATAGTTTAAATAATTATTCAGTGGAAACATTTATAAATTTTATATTTATATTTACATACAGCACATATTATTTACCTAATAATAATTTAATAATAATAATAATAATAATTTAAATAATGTACTTAATGGTGTGGATGTACATTATAAATTTAATGGATTACTAACCTGCTATTAATAAAGTAAAAAAAATATTGTAAGATAAATCAAATCATAAATAGAAAGGTTATAGAAAAATGGGCAATTTCAAAAGAAAAGAAAATTATTTAAAAACTAAACTATACATTTTTATACTTCATCAGATAACTACTGCAGAAAGTCTATTTTATGTGCTTGTTATATCTAAAAGTAGGTCTACTTGGGAACACTATTGTGACACGAAAAAGTGAACATTATCCAAAGTAAACCAATAGTTACATAGAATGTAAGGTTTATTTAAGTTCTGTGAATCCTACTATAAGTTCAAAAATTAAAAATTATTTTTAACTATTTCAACACTTTTTGTATATTACATTTAAATTCATGAACAATTAACAAAGAGACAGAGAGACTAGCTTGTGATGACAATAACATGAAATTTCACAATTTTTTAAACTAATTCACTTGCATTAATAAAATTACTTACATCAGGTTGTTCTTCAGTGTCAATAACTTTCTGCAAGTTTTGTCTTGCTTGAAATCCACGGAATGATGCTTGAATAGTCGTAGCCGCTGATGCCAGCTTATCACTTTCTGACAGACAGTCTGTGCTTTGTGAAATTAATGTGTCCATGTCGTTACCTGCACTTAAGTCTTCAACAGGCTCTGTAGATGTAGATGTAGGCTTATTTTGTAAACTATCTGTAGTTAGATCGACTGTATCTGTTACTTCGGTTAAAATTTGTTCACTTTCATTTAACTTATCATCTTTTGTCGTGTTCTCTTTCTTTCCTGCTGCTAGTATTGATTCAGTTGTTGCTACTGCTTTTTTACAAATTTCATCGACTTCTTCTTTAACAGAATCAATTATCTCTGGAGTCAAAGATGCTGGTGTCTTACAATCTAAAGAGTCTTGGTTATTATTAACATTTTCATCATTTTCATTAGTACTATTTTTTTTTAAATTTTGTCTAGTTTGAAAACCTCTAAACGTTGCTTGGATTGTACTCGCTGCGCTATTAAGTTTATTATTGAATTCATCTTGATTGTCTGTTAAATTTTCATCAGGTTTTAAGAATTCTTGACCTTCAGAATTGATGTAATCTTCAGATTCAGCTTTGATCACTTCATCTAATGTAGCTAAAGTTTCTTCAACTTCTTGGTCACCTATCTGGTCTCTTTTTAATTCCTGTCTTGTCTGGAAGCCTCTAAATGCAGCTTGTATTGTGGTAGCTGCTGAACTGAGGTCGTTACTGTCTTCGTGTGTGTCTTTTACTTCCAGTTTTTCAAATTCAGGTATTATATCATTATTATCACCTTTAATGTTTTTTCTTGTTTGAAAACCTCTGAAACTAGCTTGAATTTTAGTTGCAGCTGAATTTAATTCTTCATTAGATTCATTGTGATCAGATTCCTCGATGATTGTGTTATTTTCAGACTGAACATTTTTCAAATTCTGCCTTGTTTGAAACCCCCTAAATGTTGCTTGTATTGTGGTTGCTGCAGAGACTAATTGTTCATTTATTTCGTCATTTGACATACTCTCTTTTTTCGTTTCTTCTTCTTCTACATTTTCATTTGAGTTTAAGTACTGTAGTTCTTGAGCATCTTTCACTAACATAGCCTCTTCCTTACCGTTTGCATTAATAGCAATTTTTTGTACATTTTGCCTTGCTTGAAACCCTCTAAATGTTGACTGGATTGTAGTTGCTGCTAAATTTAATTTCTCTAAATCTTCTTCTTCTGCTACTTTCACAGGTTTTTCCAAGTCTTCATTCTTTAGGTCCTGACTTGTTTTGAACTCGCTAAATTTTGCTTCTATAGTTGTTGCATTATTAAGTTCATCATTCATTTCTACATTATCAATTGGTAACTCAATTTTATATTTATCTTCTTGTTCTGTTTCACTATTTTTTAAATTTTGTCTAACTTGAAATCCTCTGAATGTTGCCTGTATTGTTGTTGCTGCAGAATTTAGTTCATCACTTATTTCTTCAGGTTTTATTGCAGATTCAGTTGTACCTGATACTTTTTCCATATCCATTTCTTCTAAGATTTGTTCTGTAGCTGCACTATAATCTTTGTTTTCTTTATTAGTTGCTACTTTTGTAAGTTCAGTAACATTTGCAACGTTTTCGTTATTATTTTGAGTACTAGATTCTAAAGCTTTTCTCTCTTGATATCCTCTAAAAGTGGCCTGTATTGTAGTTGCAGCTGAATTAAGTTGATCACTTACTTCTTGATTAGAAGGTGTTTCTCCAAAATCTTCTGTTTTTAGGTTTTGTCTTGTTTGATAACCCCTGAAAGTAGCTTGTATTACTGTTGCAGCTGAAATAAGCTTATCATCCACATCGAGTCCATCTGTATTGCTTTCATTGATATCACTGTTGCTATTTAGTTTGTTACTTTCTTTAGGCACTGCTGGATTTACATCTTCACTGTCAATACGTTTTTCAATATTCACATTTTCATCTTTTGTTTCAGCTATTGAAGTATTTAACGTTACTGTTTTTGGTTCTTCGATATTTAATGAGCTATTTACTGGTGATACTATTATGTCTTCTTGAATTTTGTCCAAATTATTTTCTATTTCACTTAAAACATTTACTACTTGTGGAGTTTTATTTTGAGACTCTTTTTCTGTAAATCCTAAGGAGTCAGTGTTCTTGTAACTCAATTCTTCTGTATTATTATTATCAATAATGGGTGATTTTTTTTTATTATCAGTTGGTGATAGTGAGTCAGTCTTTTCTAATGGCAAATCAGTTGGTGTAGTAACAGTTTCCTTAGTTATATTGATAATATCAACACTGGTTGATCGCAATGGTGTACTTGAGACACTTCCGTCAATTAAATCTTCATCTATTGATCTTTTACTTCTTGAAGCTTCTTTGTTTACTACGTCTACAAATTCTACAGTGCTTGAGCTATCAAAACTTTCGAGGACCTTTTCAACTGAGGGTGATTGCTTAACACTATTATTCTCTAGTTCAGCATTGTAAGACTCTGATAGTGTTGTGTCTGACATGCTGTTTGTCTCTAGTCTTTCGCTGGAAATAGACTTTGAGTTTTCGTCTTCCACTTCTTTGATAAGCTCAGTAGTGTCATTGTTCTTCCCTTCAATTTCGACAGTACTTGTAGGACTCTCAGAACTTTCAACTTTGCTTATACTAGATACTTTTTGGGAATTGTCTGATGCTCTAGATAACACTGACTTTTCTCTAGTTTCTTCAGAATTCACTTCATTTTTATCATCTTTAGTATTCAAAGATTCATTTTCTACTGCAAGATTATTTTCATTTAAAGGCAACTGTGTTTGTGAAATTTCAGATTCTTCTTCTTGGTTATTATTAACTTTACTATCTTCAAAAGTTTCTGTGTTTCTACTTTCTATAATAAAGTTATTTTGTTCAATTACATTAGACTCGTGTACTTCTGCTTTCTCTAAGCTAATTGTATTGTTCTCTTCGGGATTTTCATTTTCTTCAGGTATGGTATCAACTTGTTTTTCCTCTTCTTCGTCAGTTTTACCATTAGTTTTAGCTGTGGTCCCAAGTATTGCTACAGTCCCTGTTGATGCAGCTAGAGTGCGAACTGCAGTGGCTTCAACACCATAAGAAGTATCATTGCTTTCAGGTTCTTCAGTTAAGGATTTTTCTTCAGCAATAATTGGCTTAACTTCATCATCATTAGGCCCTGTTTTGCTATTGGAATCTTGTGTAGAAGAAGGTGATAAGCCTGCAGTGTGAGCTGGAACAGAAACATTACAAGAATTAAATCATTATAATAATTAAAATTCTAAATAGGTATAAAAAATCATTTTTCAAGTTGGAGGGTATAAGTTCAAAAAAAAGTGGAAGTAAGTTCTTTGACTACTTTAACAATGATTAAGTAAAAATATTACATACTACTGTACTTTTATTTGAGAATGCATGTCAAGGGAAAATTCTAAAGAATGATTTTATCTTTCATAGAAACACAACATTCAGTTAAATACGTAATACTGAATGTAACATACTCGTAGTTCAAGACTAAAGTAAACAATCAGTTGTGAAATGAAATTATACAAATAGAGTAGCATGAATTGTGTACATTTGAAATACTTCAGTTATCAAAAAAAGAACATATGCTAACAAAATGTTGAGTATTGCCTACTGATTTATTAACAGAAACATTTACAGTAAGCTTAGAGCTTTGTTTAAACAGGTGTTGAGCCATGAAGGAGACTTAATGAACAAGCCAAGTAATAGGCCTACCTATGGCAGTTCTTATCTAAGCGGTCAGTACAGTACACATAGTGGAGCAATTGAGTGTTGGGACACCATCAAAACATTTGTTTAAAACACTACCTATCTTTTACCAACTCTACTTGCTGCCTTACTATTTCCCTTATTGCTCCTTTCACCGCTCATGATACCACTACTAGTCTGTACAAAGAACTTATTATACCAAGTTCTATATGTAAATATTTTCCTGTGAACCATTCGAGGGAAAAAAGATGTATAAAAATTGTCAACAAGCTACAAAATGGCTGATGGTTGTACACTGCTAATGGTATCTTATAATGTTATAGGCTCTGTGAGCATCGTGCTGAAAAAAGTATTGTTTTTCTTTAACAACATTCAAATTTATTTATGCACTATTAAACGTGTGCCAATTATGTGTCATTACTTATCTAAGTGTGGTGCTAACCAAATAAACTAAACACATCGACTTATATTGTTAAGAATTAAATATTCATACAGCATAACTATCCAATAAATGTCAATAATATTTTTAAAAGCGGAAAAATATATTTGTAGTTAATTATAGAATTTTGCTATATTTCATGTAGTAACACCAATAGTTATGTTAAACATGTTATTTTTTCTATCTTCAAAAAAAATAAATCTCAATGAAAAAGTATAAAATGTATTTTTTTAAATCGAGAACATTAATAATAATTTAAAAGCCAATACAAAGCAATGCTTAACAAACTATATGTTGATACCTGTAGCAGGATACCACTAAGGTGGAATTAAAACATTCGCAGGGCATTTGGGCAGCAACCCAATGTCTCACAGTTAGGTGACAGATAATAATACTATGAATCCTAGTACAGCAGTAGCAATAAACCAATTTTCAAAGTGATTGAGGGATTAGAAGATAAATGTATGTCTATTTCATGAGGTGCATTTGTTGACTGAATAATATTTTTTATTTTTTCAGTCATCAACTAGGTTGTTTGGTAATCTAAGATTGATGTACTACACTAAAATTAAGCTTTAGAGTTTGTGATTCCTGACGGCCATACTGAGAATATTCCCCAATTTTAATTACCAATGCAGATTACTCCGTTATTCAGTAAAATAAAATTATAAATTGTCGATATCTCCTTTTTAAGATCTTGTATAAGAGATTATGGTCATTATGGCGTACTAGGCTTTCACCCCGAGGACCCGGGTTCGATTCCCAGCCAGGGCTTGGCATTTTCATACGCTATAAATCATCTCATCATCTGCATTAGCCCAAGTGTGCACAATAGTCGGAGCAAACTGCATTTGTATTTGAACTAGAAATGAATTAAATCTTTACTTATAAAACTAAAGTGTAAAATAAAGGAAATACATCACTGTTGTCCTTATATTGTAAACATATATTCAAGTGCCGGTACTTGCAAGAACCCTCGTGTTTGTCTGCACTTTTGCAGCTGGTTTTAGAAATAGAAGTCTTATTTCCGGTTAAAGTTCGCGGGTTTAATTTGCTTTCAATTTGTATTTCAAACTGTTTTACATTTCTGGTTTTACAATTTCCTGTGTTATTGATTTTACAGACAATTCCTTCTTCAACTAATTCTCCAACCGACGCACAGCATTGCTGTATAAGCTTACGCCAGTTTATTTCTCCGTGTTTCTTTAAAAAGTTATGCAATAAGTACTAAAAGTAAATTTATTTTTTGATTCTGTCGAACATCATTCATTTTGGGATTTTGTTTTCTTTCATTTTTTACAGGTTTAGTTTTTATTCAATTTTCATCTGAAAATTTGTTAAAGCTAATTTTAAGTATTTTAAGTATATTTTGATTTAACCTTTAAGTTTTTTCAACAATTGCTTTATAAAAGTATTTATAGGCCTAGTGTGGTAATAGCTGTTAGCTGAATTACCCAAATGTAGCTTTCAGGTTTTTAAAGATGGCATCCTGTTTCATGCTTTTGAGGAATTTTAGGCTCCTTAGTGGCAAAGACTTTGGTAGTGGAAATTGTTGTGTTTATAAGTACTTACTGGCTTGATTGTCGAAGCCAATATTTTCATAAGTTCTGATCAAAGGGAAACCTCTTTTATTCCTCGCATACTCATAATCTCATCAGATATGTCAGTCTAATTCAAATGACTCCAGTTACCAGCAAGAGTGTGTTTTGCAATAACTATTAACCAATTTCAGTAACAGACACTCGAGGTGGTTGCACAGTTGGAGTGGCCCTAAGGAACAACTGTTTCTCACGTGGCTAGTTGTATGATGCCTCTTCTGGGTTCAGTTCTTTTCAAAACTTAATCTTACTGTAAGTGGAAGACTGGACAGTCATCAATTTGGACAGAAGCCCTGAAGTAGTTCTGTAAGCAGCAGTAAAAGTTCTTCACAATTCAATGAAACATTCTTTGTTATATGGTAAAGTAATAATTACATATTAGTAAAGTTGATATTTAGTAATAAATATCAAATTACAAATTTGACCATCAATCATTTATTTACTTTGGGAAATTTATAAATTTTGAGGTAATTTGAGACAAGAAGTACTTGAACAAGAGAAACTAAATTTTTGTAGATCTATGTACAAGTTAATTTTCTAATTAGGGAAGACTGGAAGAGGTGTAAGTGTGTGTGACAGCCTTAAAACGAAAATATTTACGAGTATCAAGCTAGTTTCCGGGGCATAGGGGAGTTGAGGGTAATGAGGAGGCAGACCGACTGGCTGAGGTGTAAGTGTGTGTGAGAGCCTTAAAACGAAAATATTTACGAGTATCAAGCTAGTTTCCGGGGCATAGAGGAGTTGAGGGTAATGAGGAGGCAGACGGACTGGCTAGACTTGGATCTGCATCTGAGTTTATTGGACCTGAGCCGGCTTTAGGGATTTCTCTATCGTTGGCCAGGTCCGCTATTAATGGGTGGATTACATGTCAACACCAGGTAAGATGGGACAACCTTCGTGGGCATTCCCATAGTAAACGTCTCTTAAGCAAAGTTCCTTCTGGAGGAATCAAAGGGACAGCAGATGTCCTGGGCAGAGCACAACTCAGGAGGATCATGGGGCTCATAACAGGGCACTGTGGTCTGAGGGTGCACATGAACAGGATAGGTGTGTACCATGGAGAAACCGTGTGTAGATTGTGCAGGAAGGAGGAGGAAACTGCAGGTCACATAATTTATGACTGTGAGGCTCTTGCTAGTAGGAGGCTAGGGGTTTTTGGTTTTCAAGACCCTAGGGATCTTTAGCAGTGTGAGCTAGTAAGTGGGTTGTTGGAACTTATTAGGGGCACCAATCTGCTGAACTAGGTATTTTAAGAGGTAAGTTGCACAATAGGTCAGTTGATTGCAGTGCCTAGGGTTGAACAATCCCTTCCTCTAATAAATAATCTAATCTAATCAAGCTAGTTGACTAAATAACATTCTTGAGTCAGCAGTGTACCTTGGCAGTTCCAATTACAAAAAAGCTTAGGTTAGCTAACCGATCAGCGAACAGCAAACCCCTCATAGAGAGTTAACCTTACAGTATACCATATATTGTAGACAGAGCTTATGCTCTAGTCATTGATTGAATAATATTTTTTAAATCTTTAGGAAAACCTATAGCCCAGTTGTATCCATCAAAGAAGCTAAATAAATTCAGCTAATGCCAAAACATTGCTTATTTAACCTGTGGATCAGTTGAAGGAAAAGAAGAAATACATTATTACCTAGTGGTAGTAATTTATCCTGAAAAGAAAAAGTAATGATATACAAATTAAAAGAAAGGCATGTAAAAATATATATTCCACTTTTTATATCAGTAATACTTTTTTCGTATTATTATATTACTATACACATATTTCAATATGTGTGTGTGTGTGTGTGTGTGTGTGTGTGTGTGTATATATATATATATATATATATATATATATATATATATATATATATATATGCATGTGTGCATGTGTGTGTGCATGTGTGTGTGTGTGTGTGTGTGTGTGTGTGTGTGTGTGTGTGTGTGTGTGTGTGTGTGTGTGTGTTTGCGCGCACGCTAGAATAATTACACTATTGTTACCTCACTCACTTCGTAAATTTGAGAACTACATTGATTGGTTAACAGTAGCACTGTAGCGAGTTAATTAAAAAAAAGTATTTAGATTGGTTAAATTAGAATAATCAGGTTCATCAATTGCCCAGTATTTATGAGAGCCCATGGAGGAGGGAAATATTAAACTGCTAACCCGATTGAAACAATTCTTCAGTTGTTAGAATGCTTGAAACATCCTGATTAAAGTAAATATACAGTGGTACCTCGATATACGAGTGTTTTGAGATACAAGCCGCCGAGCGAGCGATATTTTGCTTTGAGATGAGAGCAAGATTTGAGATACGAGGAATCGCACACTACACCGCTGCACACCGCGGGGTGCATGTTGGGGTCATATGCAGCGTCTAAAAGTTTCTCCCACCTCAGACAAGACCTCAGTTTGTGTGCTTGTTTCCCTTGTTTTCGAAGCATTTTTGATAAGTTGGGTTCGCGTTTTTTGCTTTTTGTACATTTACAAAACATTATCACATTTATTTTTATAACCACGGGTCCGAAGAAGAAAATGATGTCTATTGAATTAAAGCATGAAATCACAGAAAAACATGAGCAAGGTGTGCGAGGATGTATGGGCGTAGCACATCAACGTTATGTACTGTGCTTAAACAGAACGAGTTGATAAAGGGTGTAACGCCAGCTAAGGGCGTTAAAATAATTTCTAAGCTCCGTACCTCTCTCCATGAAAAGATGGAGAAACTACTGATGGTGTGGGTGACAGAGAAGCAGCTTCAAGAAGGAACCTTACCACAAAGCATCATATGTGATAGGAATCGGAAGACTCAATTAAAGCCAGCCAGGGTTGGTTTGACAACTTTAGGAAAAGGACCGGCATTCACTCGTCAGGCATGGTGAGGCAGCAAGTTCGGATGTGAAGGGCAGCTGAGGTTTACATGAAAACGTTCTCCGAACTGGTAAAAGCCAAAGGATACATCCCCCAGCAGTTTTCAACTGTGACGAGACAGGGTCTTTTCTGGAAAATGATGCCAAACAGGACTTACATACCAGTTTAGGAGAAGACCATGCCAGGTCACAAAACCATGAAGGATAGATTAATTCTAGCACTTTGCTCATTGGAGCAACCAATGAGTGTTTTATTGAATATGTATTTGTTATTTATAAATGTTTTTTTAACTTCACTTCAAAAAAAAATAATAATAATAATAACAGCTATTCTTTAGTTATAATACATCTTCAAGTTTGTATAATTATTAACAATATTGGTTCTGGGTAGCAAAGCTGGGCCGTGGCTTCATCTTGGAAAAAGGCTTCGGAAAGTAAATATAAATGGACAAAAATGAAAATGAAAAATATGAAAATGAAGAATGAGGATCAAACTTAAACACTATGTATACGTTCTTGGTGTACGTTTTGCATTTTTATGTAATAATTCTGCATTTCGCAAAATTGAAAAACGAATCAGATAAGAATATTTATTATGCAATGAAAAATTGATGAAGCGCGCACAAAATTATTTTGCTGCAAATTAATGGACAATTAATGGACTGCAGCAGTTTAGAGTGAACTTTCAAACTTAACTAATTTAACATTGTTAGGTCTTTTTATACGTGTTAAAAATTTAGTTTCTAAGTATTCACCAAAAAAACCGATTTTTGTATTAAAAACACCAGAAGACCAGAGACCTACGCATACTTTAACAAAGCTCCCTTCTTTTATTGCTGAAATATTTTCATTTCTAGTCAGTGTTTACACCTATTTGTCGTCTTTATCTATACAAAACGAGCCTAGACTTATCTTGCATGTCCCTAGTTGGTAGTACAAGGCTACCAAGGCAACTTAAAGTTAAAGATTTTGAATGAGTTTACCTGCAGAGCATATGAGAGATAAGTTGATTAGGGGGCAGCACATACAAATAAACTTTGTTGACTACAAATAGGCCCTGCCTAACATGGTGATAGCTGCGTGCGCCATCAAAACAAACTGGAAAAAAGACAAAAGCTGTTCGATTTCTCACAGAGGTCAATTAATATTTCAACGATATTTTTAAGGTATTTTCATGATTTTTATTGACAGGATAATTTTTTTTTAAAACTAAATAATTAAAAAGTAAAAGCTGCTATGTCTTGAAGAATCAGAACATTGCATAAACACACATATTGTACATACATGTACATATTGAACAGTATACATTGAACACTAACGCAATTTTAAATAAGTGGGACAATAAGTAATTTAAAAGAATAAAAATTTTAATTTTTAATTTAAAACTGAACCCTATTTATCTTTGATCACACACACACACACACACACACACACACACACACACACACACACACACACACACACACACACACACACACACACACACACACACACACACACACACACACACACACACACACACACACACACACACACACACACACACACACACACACACACACACACACACACACACACACACACACACACACACACACACACACACACACACACACACACACACACACACACACACATATATATATATATATATATATTTTTTTTTTTTTTTAACGTCCGACTATTGTGCACACTTGAGCTAATACAGACGATGGGATGATTTATAGCGTATGAAAATGCCAAGCCGTGGCCGTGAATCGAACCCGGGTCCTCGAGATAAAAGCCTAGTACGCTATCAACTAGGCCACTGAGGCAGCATATATATATATATATATATATATATATATATATATATATATATATATATATATATATATATATATATATATATATATATATATATATATATATATATATATATATATATATGAAGGTCCTCATTTTTCAAATCGCCCAAGGCCTAAGTATAGCCGTATTTACGTTGCTTGGTTACCAGTAAACACATGTTATCTTTGTTCGTGTAATGCCTTGAGGTTCCACACTTAATTATCCAGATTTTCAGTCATTATGGTCTACAACTGACAGTATTCCGTTTACGTGGCTCTCCAACTGTCCGTGTTCAACAACCAACTGAAGGTCAGTCCAAAAATAATATGACCGCTATACAAGAAAGTTTGTGCAATGTTGTGGCATCATTCGTGGATGGCGCCTTTCGATAAATATTATTTGGCAGTCGGTTTTAATAAAACACGTTTATTTACGTTTAAGTATTGTCTATTTATTTTGCATCGGTAAACAACTCGCTGGCCACGAGGTACTCTTGTTTTGGCTGTGCTGAAAGCTGTAGATAGATTACATGCAACAAGCTACATAAACATTTGTAACTCCTCGGTGTTATTTTTAGAGTTACTTAAAACATGTGTTCCTATACTGTAATGCGTAACACTTAATTGAACTTTGTACTATTTCTTCTCTGACATTATAGGGCCTAGGCCTACTGTTTCGTGAATTATTTTCCTAAGTTTCAATACTAATCTCAATTACTTTAGCATAGGCTATGTCCAATAGTCAAATAATTTTTGTCAGCAAATTAAAATGTTCACTTACCGGTCGAACTTTATACAATCTAGTTTCACAATGTTGTTTGAAGTGGTTACCGAAAATATTATACGAGGGTGGTCTGAAAAGTTTCCGACCTAACAAAGATACAAGACATTTTTTCAGTATTTTTTTTATTTTTCAACATAGTCTCCTTGTACCTCTACACACTTCTCCCAGAGATGCTCCCATCTCTGTAACCCGTCCAAATAGTACTCGGCGTTTTTCTCTGCAAAATAATTGTTCACGAAGGTGATTGCCTCTTCATTTGACGAAAATCTCTGTCCTCCAAGGCGTACTAGGCTTTCACCCCGAGGATCCGGGTTCGATTCCCGGCAAGGGCTTGGCATTTTCATACGCTATAAATCATCCCACCGTCTGCATTAGCCCAAGTGTGCACAATAGTCGGCCGTAAAACAAAAAAAAAAAAAAAAAAAAAAATGCAGATTGTTTCATATCACAATAATTTTATATATATATATATATATATATATATATATGTGTGTGTGTGTGTGTGTGTGTGTGTGTGTGTGTGTGTGTGTGTGCGCGCGCATGTGTGTTTTAGCATGCTCACGTTCGCAATTTTAGTCCAATATGATTCAGACGACACTAAAATTAATTATGGTAATAGCATAGTTAGACAAGTTCGTTTACTAGTAACATTCGTTCAACAGTTTCATAATGGCGGCCAATTCATAACTTATGAAAACTTCAGAAATACATAACTTCTTGTTTTATTTTTTTTCCTCTAAAGTCAAATTTCACTATCGAAATCAACGTTAAAAACTGCATAAATTAACGTTTAAAATTTTCAAAATCCGTTGAAATTAAGGAATTTTTTAATGACTGACCCGGGTTCATTTTCGTATTTTCAATATGATTTGAACGTTTAAAATTCCAATATAGGTTATGCAGATTTTATTGCTTATGTGATACTGAAATTAGAATTTAAAAAGGAAAAGATGGAGAAAAATACTGTTGGAATATTTTTTTGCTTTTATTACGTCGGGCAGTGCCACAATAAGAAAAGCGTGTCACAATTATTTTTATCTAACACTATTGGCAAAATTAGCATTTCCACTGAAATCTGAAATGCTAATAATTTATTCGAACTTTGCAGTGTTAAAAAATTAATTTTTAACATCAACGTGTGTATCATACGAAGACAGATTTTTAGAACATTTATTTAAAATACCGCATGTCTTTATTAGACACTGATAACCGTTCATTTTTTAGGGATTCATTTTTTTCGATATACGTAAAATGTAACTTTTGAAACAATCGGATTGTAACCATTTCCGATATTATGGTCTTTTATCGTTATCTTCCGAATTGGGGTTTTATGGATGTGCTACTACTGTATTATTAGCATGTTCTATGTGGCTATGTAGATTTGCAAGAAAGTCAGTGTGATTTTAACTAATTGGTTTTAATTTTAGTGAACGCTGTGAAAAACTTAACTGCTATCTAGAGTGAGTTAGCCGCCTCGATGGCCTAGTTGGTAGCGTACTGGGATTTCATTCCGAGGACCCGGGTTCGATTCCCGGCCAGGGTTTGGCATTTTCATACGCTATAAATCATCCCATCGTCGCATTAGCCCAAGTGTGCACAATACTCAGACGTTTAGACAGTTTTTTTCTTAAAAGCCTATTTTTCTTTTAAAAGTCTGAAACCGAAGTAAGGTACAATTTTAATGTCATATTCGTATTCATCGGGAAATTTCCTATTTATCTGATATTCCATATGACCTATTGAAATCCAAACCAAAAACCAAATTTAATGGTTTTAAACAAAATTCCTGGTTTTGGGGCCCTTGTTGTTGTTGTTGTTGTTGGGGACTTTAAAAGCACTACATTTAAGAAATGTACAATTAAAGTGACATATTAGGATTCAGCATAACATTTTCTATATGTTTTATACCGTAAATTAAGATTTAATAAAGAAATCCCTACGCAAAACTGCCTTTACATCTGATGCCTTTACATCTTGAAGTAACCGGTGCTTAACCTCTCTTTTTAGTTTTACTCCGGCCTTCAAAATGCTGGGAAACAATAGGGTAATAACTTGAAACCTTACCAGTAAAATCCGTTCCATATTTTCAAAATGGCGTTTATTTCAAATCTTAAAATAAAACAAAACGCTTTTATCTTAACTCTATTTTGAAAATCTGATTTCACAATCGTAACAAGCATTAAATCGTAGGCATACATATTAGCATTTTAAGCCGCCTCGTTGGCCTAGTTGATAGCGTACTGGGCTTTCACCCCGAGGACCCGGGTTCGATTCCCGGCCAGGGCTTGGCATTTTCATACGCTATAAATCATCCCATCGTCTGCATTAGCCCAAGTGTGCACAATAGTCGGACGTTAAACACCACAAAAAAACGAGTATAAAGCCGGAACAAAGAATCGGATGCTTCTTGTAGTAAACAAAGGCAGCAGTGCAGCAGTGCAGTAGTTATCTACCAGACGTTTCAGACAGTAAACAAAGCCATGTGTTACAAAATAAAACAAACATTCAATCCAGTAAGCCTTGCTACTACACTAAACTTACAGCAGAGCCTGTCCAAAAATATGCAACATATATTCTGCCAAAAAATATATAGCTGTTTCCAAAATATATTCTGTATTTTTAAATTCTAATAACTTTAGATAAAAGTTAAAAGAAACTAGAACAGTGATACCACCAAATCGGTGATAATGGGGCTTTTTTGCGGAAAATGTTGCAAGATTCCAAGATTCCGTTTTTGGAATCATTACGTTTAACCAATTCGCTTCATCACAGATGCTTAAAGAAACTTTGCCTTTACCCTGGTAACACACATAACAAACTGTTTATATATAATGTAAAACATTTTCATTTAAAATACTATATCTTTACACAAAAACTATGTAAGGTTAGGTGGTACTTTTGTTTTTAAATACAAATATATTTTATTTATTATGATTTTTTCTTTCACCCAACTTTGGGGTACACTAAATCAATCACTTTTTAATGTTCTGTGCCTTCCTCGTAGCCCAGTATTGCTTCATTCGTTGTGATCTTGCTTTTCTTTCTTCGTCAGAGATTTGGATCGTTCGTTTGGATTTGATTTTGCCTTGGAACCGTTGCTTCTTGTCCTTGGTTATTGTTTTTCTGTTCTGTCCATGAGCATAGTATCAGTGATTTGTAGTTCTGTTATGTCCTCCGTTTCTCTAAACCAAAGTGGTTTGGCTCTTCTATTGCGAAAGTAGTCAAATATTTTTTTGGTCAATTTTTCTATGGCGAAAGTAGTCAAATAGTTAGTCTATTTTTGTCCATTCGGAGGATGTGCTCATAAAAATCAATTCTCCTTTTTCTTATTGTGTCTGATAGTGTTTCAGTTTTTCGGTAAAGAGTTTCATTACTGATATGGAATAATTGGTTGTTACGGAATTTGGGGCCTAAGATTTTTCGTAATATCTTTCTTTCTTTGATCTCCAGCCTTTCAAGTGGGCCCTGGGTTGTGAGAGATAATGTTTCTGCTGCATATAAGGCTTCTGGTTTAATTACCGTATGATAATGCCTTATCTTTGTATTCCAGGAGAGGGACTTCTTGTTGTATGTGTCCTTGGTAAGTAGGAAGGCTAATTCAATTTTATTTCTCCTAGATTCCATAGCTTTTTTCTCTAGAGCGTTCCAGCTGATCCATTCCCCAAGATATTTGAATTCTTTGACTATCTCAATGTATTGTTCTCCCACTTGAAGCTTTTTTGGCGGTTTTTGTATGTTTGTCAATATTTTAGTCTTTTCAAATGAAACTTTGAGACCCATTTTTAACGCTTGCGTCTGGAGTTCAAGAGTCTGTTCCTTAGCTTCTTCCAATGTCTCAGCTAGTGAGGCCATGTCATCAGCAAAAACCAAACAGTTTACCTTAATGCCTTTGTTCTTAGTTCCTAGTCTGATTCCACTATGCGTATTCACGTTCCACTCTCTAACTACTTTTTCTAGAGCACAATTAAATAACAATGGAGAGAGTCCATCTCCCTGTCGGACTCCTGTTTTAATCTCTAAAGGGGTGGAAAGTTATATTAATTATTATTATTTATTTGCTTTAATTATTTATTTATTTATGTTAGTTATTTTTTTAATGTTAACCCATTAGATACAGATTTTGACGGCATGCTGTTTATACCAAAGTACCGTACAATGGGGTACAAAGAATGAACAAACGAAATCAGTTCTCATTTTAGCTCTAAAAGTCTCAAGCTTATTTTATTATTTCTCAATTTTGAATGTACTGCCCACATCCGGTCATCATGGACCCATATTCAGGACCATTGAAAGTGTTCCTTCTGACTTTAATAAAAACACGTCATTTGTTGGAAACTTTGATACAAAACACAAAAATCGATTTTCGCAATAGCTTGGACAAGTTCGACACCAAGCGGCCTATTTAAAATTGTGGCTATTCAAAAACTTAAATTAAAAAAAATATGTTTTATTTAATTTTTTCTTTTGAATCATCGTAATCAACAATAAAACCTACACATCTCTACCGTTTTTAATGCATTTTGTTAATTCTAAATTCAAATAATTATGTTTATGAGAATTTTAAAGTTGAATAGTGTGATCAGATTTTCAAAAAGCTTATAAAATCAGATTTTGGATTGTAAAATACAAATATGTTGTTTAGGTTGTTTAGGTTTTGGAAGTTTGCTTCGTGATGGCACTTCAACGAAACAGCTGAAATCACTATGTAGCCTATGTAAGCTGCAGCTGTCGTTAGGGTAGACAATATCCGATATTGCTTATTACGCGATGCCTGAGAATTGACTGTTAGGAAATGGGTAGCCCTACCTAACTTAAATAACAAAACTTTAAATAAAGTTTTGATTGGATAAACGTCAAGCAAATTTTAGAAGATTGCTAAAACTTTCTTGTAAATTTATTCTCTAGTTTAATGAATTTATTTAATGCATTTTAAACTAATAATGATGCAATAACGAACGGTGCAGTAACTAGGCTTGAAGCTACGCACAGGTCAAAGTTATTGCACTTCCCGCTGTCAACACGGTCGAACTACGGCGGTCTCCCGTTCTTGTGGAAGTGAGTTAGGAAGCCTAAAATAAATATGCAAAAATGCACAATGGCACACGTCCAAGTAATGACAAAAATAGTTAATAGTTCGCAATGCAAGGCCATTCGGCTACGTACATCTGCCCTCTAGAGAGGCTACCTAACTTGTGCAGTCTACTAGTTCTTAGTGGTGGGTCAGAAAACACCAAACTGTTAAAAAAACTGCTTTTCTATATACGACAAACAAACTACTTTTTCAAACGGAAACAAGCAGTTTGATTTGGACTGGTTCGTGATTTGTTAAACAAGGAACAGCTGTGGGGACTTCCCCACCACCCACGTTCTATTCGAACATTGCTGCAAGCGCTAAAACTTTTTTTCCTGCTGTTTTCCTGCTAACTGCTTTTATGCTTTTTCCCTTTATTTCAAAGTTGCTTGTTGTGAAGTAAAAACTGTTTGGGCGTTGTCAACGTTTATCTCTATTTTTTGCGAGTTGTTTGAAAGTTTTAAATGTAAAATTTGTTGTTCAAACATTTTTTAAACTGTAAAATCAGGCATAATTGTGTTTTAATTAGTTATTCTCCGTAGTTTAATTTGTGTTTAGCAACTTAAAAATATTTAGTGGACAATTTTGAAAGTTTTCTTTTCCTTTTTTTATGTTTTTAGAATTAAGTGCATACAAAACATTTCTTTTGTTACATATGTTATTACAATAAACTTTATATTTTTTCTGTGTTGAAAAATGGAAAACTTATTTTTTTGCTAATGCTAATGTTAATAACCAATCATTAACCTATAATAACCTAATGTTAATAACCTATAATTTTGTAACTACGAGGGTTGATCAAATATAAACGAGACTGACTTTCTAAAAACTTTTCCGTTGGACATTGAACTCTAAAGGGTGGGGTTTCAGGTAGCCTGGGAGGTTTGGGACGGGCGTAGACGGGCAACATTTCCGTTCGGACCCTTCAGTATAAAACTATACAATGAGTGAGAGTGAAGTGCACGTTTCCGTGGAGCAGAGAATTATTATTAAGTTTTTGGCCAAGGAGGGGGTCAATCCGACTGAAATCTTTCGTAGATTGACGGCTCAATACGGGGACAGGACCCTGTCAAGAGCTCGCGTTTTTGCTTGGCACAAGGAATTCGCCGAAGGACGGGAAGCAGTAGAAAACCTCAGCCATGATCGTCGCCCGACCACTTCCGTCACGGACGAAAACATTGATGCTGTTCGGAAGCTCCTGGACGAAGACAGACGTATATCGCTGCGATTTATTGCAGATGAACTCCAGTTGAGCTATGGTAGCGTTCAAAAAATCGTTACATCAAACCTGGAACTCAGCAAAGTATCTGCAAGGTGGGTTCCACGAATTTTGACCGACGTTCACAAACGGAATCGTTTGGAGATTTGCCAGCGACTATTGACCCAATTTGAACGAGATGGTGAGGCATTATTAAACTGGATTGTCACCTGTGACGAAACATGGGTTCACCATTACACTCCCGAGTCGAAACAGGCAAGTATGGAGTGGCGGAAGAGGGGAGAGAGGGCGCCTCTGAAGGCCAAATCACGATCGTCGGCCGGGAAGGTAATGGCCACTGTATTTTTCGACAATCAAGGCGCCTTTTACGTCGATTTCCTCCATCAACGACGCACAATGAATGCACAATATTATTGCGATGGTTTAGAGGCCGCAAAACAGTCTTTTCGTAGGAAAAGGAAATCTAAACCGGCGAGAAACGTCATTCTTCTTCACGATAATGCCCGACCACATTCGGCGAACGCTACGGGGCTTGGCTGGGAACTCGATAAAATTGGCTGGGAACCAATGGAACATCCCCCATACAGTCCAGACTTATCACCCTGTGACTATCACCTGTTTGGGCCACTCAAAGAGGCGCTTGGAGGCCAGCGTTTCGAAGACGATTCTGCGGTGGAGACCTTCGTGCTCCAATGGCTCAATGAACGCCCGAGAACTTTTTACGAAGATGGAATTAAAAAACTTCCAATCCGGTGGGAAAAATGTGTTACTCGTGCGGGAGACTATGTAGAAAAATAAGTTGTATCAAGAATAATTTGTAAGTAAGCAATAATTTTTTAAAAAAATCAGTCTCGTTTATATTTGATCAACCCTCGTATATAGAGCTAATTTTATTTAAACACATTTGGCCTATGTTCTTATTACTATATTGTACTTATTAAGGTTACTTTTTTCAGTGTTGAAAAGTGAAAACCTACTTTCTCCCAAATAAAAATATGACATTAACATCTCACATTTTGTAAATACATAACCTAATTTTATTTAAACATATTTTTTATATTTATTATCAATCATCAATATTTTTTAATCAACTAAAAATATTCTAAATTGTTTGCATTTCAGTAGATATGCAAAGGACTATTTAATTTTTAAGTAAAAAAAAAGAATGCTTCTATTAGAAATTCATTGCATTTTGTAAATATAAAATGGCATGCATATATATTACGTTTTGAGAATGTAATTTAATTATTACTACACTTATAAGGATTATTTTTTTCTAAATGCTTTACACCCAAAAACAGTTAAGGAAATGGTGGTAGTGGGAATAAAAAAGTAGTCTTAGAAAACTGAACGTATGTGCTTTATGTTTTAGCTGCTAATACAATTTCCAGTTTCAGTTTTCTAAACCTGTTTTTTCCAACTGTTTTAAAAAGCAGTTTTTTTCTCAACAAACAGTTTTTGTTGTCGTTTTGTAAAAATAGCAGAAACGCCCACCCCTACTAGTTCTAGGCTACTTAAAATGATTCACGAAAAAGCACAGACACGTCGGTAACTCATTCTAAATGTACAAATAAATGGCGGAAGAAACATTAAACAAAACTTTCTCACATTTAATTATTTCCTTAAAAAATCAAATTCAAAGCTACTTAAAAAAAATATCAATAATCTCTCATCACATTTTATTCAAAATTTGACCATAAGTGAAGTTACTTATGCCAAGTCAGTGTAATCATTTTAGAAAGAAAACCGAAATAAATTTCTGAAGTAATTAAAAAAACATTTAAAAATAAACCTTAACCGCCGTCGGACTTGTTTTCGGTTTTAGCTGCCTCAGTGGCCAAGTCGGTAGCGTACCGGGCCAGGGCTTGTGTGCACAACAGTCGGACGTTAAACACAAAAAAAAGAAATGTTTTTGGTTTTTGTCAATTCATTCTCAAAATACGCGTATATTGCTTGACTAGAGTTATATATATTCATATGTAGCAAATTGTTTCCAGTGTTCTAATTGTTGCTATGCAGGATTATAGCAGGGATATAGCGACTTTTCATACTTAAGGACTACATATATGGACTTAGACAAATTGTTAAAACCGGTTTGAAAAATTCGATTTAAAACAATGTTTTTGACCATAAAAGGGCTGCAAGAAACGTCTTTGAAAAGTAAAAAAATCTCAAAATAAGAACAAACTAAATTTAAATGCAAAATTTCATTAAAAAAAAAACTAAAATAGTTTAGTTTTCAACGACGTGCATAAACATTACGAAAAAACTAATTGTTTCACTCAACGGTTTCTGAAAACGGATGCATCATAATATTACGATTGCAATACTTTCTTTATACATCGTACAGTGGGAAAGGAAAAAGCCATCATTCAAAAATAAAAGCTTAAGAGCTTAAATAAAATAAATTATCAGCTTGTGTGAAAAAACAAAAAATCAATATATAATAAATAGACTAAATTATGGTAATTAAACCAGAAGCCTTATATGCAGCTGAAACATTATCTCTCACAACCCAGGGCCCACTTGAAAGGCTGGAGATCAAAGAAAGATATTACGAAAAATCTTAGACCCCAAATTCCGTAACAACCAAGTACTCCACATCAGGAATGAAACTCTTTACCAAAAAACTGAAACACTATCAGACACAATAAGAAAAAGGAGAATTGATTTTTATGGGCACATCCTCCGAATGGACAAAAATAGACTAACCAAAAAAATATTTGACTACTTTCGCAGTAGAAGAGCCAAACCACTTTGGTTTAGAGAAACAGAGAAAGACATAACAGAACTGCAGATAACTGACACTATGCTCGTGGACAGAACAGCCAAAACAATAACCAAGGACAAGAAACAACGGTTCCAATGCAAAGTCAAATCCAAGCGAACGATCCAAATCTCTGACGAAGAAAGAAAAGCAAGATCACAACGAATGAAGCAATACTGGGCTACGTGGAAGGCACAGAACATTAAAAAGTGATTGATTTGGTGTACCCCAAAGTTGGGTGAAACAAATGAAGAGAGAAATAGACTAAATAAACATGTATACAGTACAAGTTAAAGAAATCTAGCCTAAAGGAAATTGATGTAAAATCGTTTGGTAATAAAATGACCAATAACAGATAAGCCTAAGCAATATTAAAGGTTGTCAGTGGCGGGGCGGTCGAAGGTGTTTTTTCTTAGACAAAAAATAAAAATAAAAAAGTTTGGTTTGAAAAGTATAGACAAAAAACGGAAATTACATCAATTTCTCAAAAACTGTCTTAAATTTTTCTCAAATTGTGGTCATATAGGCCTACGAAAGATCATAATTAAAGTTAGTGATGCCAATTTGAAATCAACAAATTTAAGAATCACATTTAAAAGGTTCACGAAAAACTCCGTCGATGGTTGTTTTAATTTCAAATTATATAAAATACAAAATAAATAACTTTATTTATATTTTTGTGGACGCGAAAATATTAACATAACAAGGTGGTCGACAAATGTTATTGTATATAATGAACATATTTTAATTTATTTTATTAGATAGGTTATAGTAAGCCTAATCTTTTACTTCCAGTTGGGCCAGTTTGATTTTTGCTAACAAATCTTTTTTATGATAATTAGTAACAAAACCAAACTCAAAGCCAATTATAATAAAGCAGGTTAATTTTATTGTAGGCTGTTTATAACAACATAAATTGAAATAATAAACGAGATAGGCCCTACATAAAATTACTTTGATACTGTTACTATTCCAAAAATCATGCAAGATCAAATTTAAGCTAGTGAGAGCTGGCTGCATTGTATTGGACCTACAACGTATTTTGGCTTTTATAAAATGACTCGACAGTCTCATAAAGGAAGTTTACATTTTTGTGTTATAAACAGTGAAGTAAGCTAGGTACATTTATAAAATAGACTGATATAAAATATAGGCCAACTGATGTCTGCAACTTGTAGACCCTACTACACACTGTTCAATTTTATGAAATTAAAATATTGCCTAACTAGTTTGTAAAACAAGAAAGTTACTTGTAAAAAATGTAAGTCATAATAAAGATATTTCTGAAAATTATCGCATTTGAATAGGCCTAAATTTATAAAATATTTTATTGCTTTCGTGAACTAAATATTCACTTTAAGCAAGACAAGGCAAGCTACGTTTTCAATTTTCATAATTTAAGCCTACTTAAATTAGTCTTCTTAAGGTCTTAAGGTGTTAGTAAAAGCTTAATACAACTATTTTTTTCATATTAGGCCACTAGGCCTACATTTAAATGAAAATACTGACTTAGCGACGCATTCAAAATGAAATAACATTCGATATTGTAGCAGAAATATTTGAAATTATTTGTTTAACATTATAAGTTATAATGTTTGAACTGATATTAGTGTGGATTGAGATACAAAATATTTGAGGTTATGTTGTATAAAATTTTGGAATTAATAATATTACCGTATTTTATTAGCTTGAATTAAACAATTTTATATGATTAATTATAAAGTTTAAATGGTAATATTCGTTAGGCTATTAAATAAAGTACGGAATGTAGTCTATATAGAATTAATGAAGCCTAGGTTAAAAATCTTGATTTGAAAATGTTATCAAGTATGATGGTAATCTACATTATAAAAACTTAATAAATCTATACAGTTAAACGCTATAAATTTAGACAAAAATAAAATCCAGAAAATCCTTGACTTACAAACACAACAATAGATACGCATTTTGAGGAAAACACGTAATACGCAATCAAATAAGAATCACAAAAAATATAGGCTAATATTTTTAAAGTAAGTTAAAATTATATCAATACGCACCTCTTTTGAAATACGACTGCACACAGCCCATTTTGGTTCAAACTTGTTTCGCTCTAAATGTCTTCAATGTAACAACAAATTTGATTTACCTTACATTCGACACTGTTTATAACACACAGTCATTTAAAAATGTACGATATACCTCTTTGTTTTTATAACCTTAAACAATATCAACACTTGACACGTTTCGTCCGCTTTCGGCAATCAGTTTGTTAGTAAAAGAATTTGGAGATAAAATACGAAAACGTTATGAATTATTAAAGCTACCCTACTAGAAGCTATATGTAATTCCGTATAGTCCAATGCCAGATGTATTCTTAATAGTATTTCGTAACAACGCGTGCCTGTAAATCAGGAGCAACATACAAATACTATCGACTAATCGAAATGAGTACAAATGAACACACTTAGAGTTAAAAATAAACGCAGTAATCACGGAGCTGGCAAAGTTAAAAGTTCAATCGCTGCGGGTCGGGTCAAAGTTCGCAAGTCTAATTGCGAGCTTCAAGACATTGTTCGACAAACATTGTGAATTAATTTGTGTTGATTAAATAAATTTAGTCATTTCCTTAAACATTATCCTTTCTTCTATTTACAGCCAAAAAAAATTTCATGTATCTATGTTTTGAGGTCTCTAAGACCAAAAATGTGATTTTTTTACTGGGATATGTGTGTGTGTGTGTGTGTGTGTGTGTGTGTGTGTGTGTGTGTGTGTGTGTGTGTGTGTGTGTGTGTGTGCGCGCGCGCGCGCGCGCGCGCGCGCCTTCATACGGTTTTGTTTGCTCATAACTCGGCACAATTTCGTAGTTAAAAACAAATTTTGAAGCTTTTTCTTGTAAAAAAAAACTGTTAAATATCGAATTTGTTGAAATCGACCGTAATTTTTGCTCGAATACACCCCGTAGGCCTAAGTACCCAAACAAAAGTTTTACAAGAAGGTCGCTATAGTCCCCCAATAATATAATTGTTGCTATGGATAATTTATTTAATGGGATCATGATGTTAGTAAACATTGATTTATAATCCATTTACGTTTTTAAATAATTTTTTTTCTAAAATTAAATTTATGGCAAGCAGATCTCCAGATATACAAATAAATGTTTAAAACATAACCTACAAAGGCGTTAGAAAGATATAAGATTTAATCACTAAAAGGAAATATATAAACATGTATGTAACATATTTCATATATACATGTATGTTTATGTTGTAGGTTATGTTTTAAACATTTATTTGTCTCGTATATCTGGAGATCTGCTTGCCATAAATTTAATTTTAGAAAAAAATTATTTGAAAACATAAATGGATTATAAATCAATGTTTACTAACATCATAATCCCATTAAATAAATTTTAAGTAAGGTAATTTTAAGTAGAAATTAAATTCAATTTAATTTTGTAAATATTTTCAAAATTTATTTTAGAAGTAACAAATAGAAGCAGACCTATATAATGTCAAATAAGCCGCCTCGGTGGCCTAGTTGGTAGCGTACTGGGCTTTCACCCCGAGGACCCGGGTTCGATTCCCGACCAGGGCTTGGCATTTTCATACGCTATAAATCATCCCATCGTCTGCATTAGCCCAAGTGTGCACAATAGTCGGACGTTAAACAAAAAAAAATAAAAATAATAATATAATGTCAAATATTTTGTATTTTTAAATATATTTAATATATTGTAAATAAAAAATAAAATTATGAGGCAAAAAAAACAAATTTTCAGCAGTTGTTATAGATGCTATACGGTGTGCTAAACTGAGGATTATAAAATATTCTAAAAGTGTACCTAAAGTATTTCTTTCTTATTTTTTGTAATATTTATAGACATTATTAAATAGGAAGATCGTTATTATTATTAATAACATCGTTCGGAAGTTATTAAAATTGAACACAAAAAACTACTTTGATCATATTTTTTTCTACATATACCTTATGGAAAAAAGTATATATACCTTATATATCTTATGGGATACCTTATGGAAAAAAGTATAATAATCGTCTGTCGCTCCGACGAGATGGAAATTGATTTCCAAAAATCAAATTTTAATGCGTCAAATGACCTGTCTGCAATTCCGAATTTTACAATAACAATACGAAACTGATCACTGACAACCTTAAAATTAATAAGTTTTTACCTGAAATTTTGATTTCAAAATAGTCAGTGTACAAATTTGCACTATTTTACCGAAACCTAGAGCGTTAATTTTCAAATTTTCGGTAAAATTTTAAAACTTAAAATACTCATCAAGATTACGATGGTATAATAAATTTACTTCGAAAAATTTTAAAATAAAAATTCATGATTTTTCTTAAGATTTAGTTAATGGCGAAGGAAGTTTGCTGGATAGGCCTATAGACATTTAAAATTCAATTTTTTTTAACCAACGCTTGATAGACTACGTGTTTAATAGATCAGTACACACATTGTACGCTCCCTAGGTTTTTAATCATGATGGCAGCTGTGAAATTCCCTAAAATAAATAATTATTCTACGTTAAATAGTTCTGTAGTTATTGGCCAAAATATAGCCTAAATAGTTTGAACTGCAGAAAGTGCAGTGAGCATAAATAATTGAAGGGATTTGTAAGAAAAAAACACATCTTTCATATTGTTCAAGATTCGGCTTTTCCCTAAGTCCAATATTGTTTACCATATTGTTTACTGGTAATTACAGAGTACAGTCAGGCCTACCGCGCATGCTCAGAGCCTATCAGCTCAACGAGGAGTTTCCGCGATGAGCCTTCCTGATTAAATTAAAACGATATTTACCCACAAAGAACTGTAAAATTTGTAAGGTAGCATACGCAGACCATACGTCATGATCTCTGTCAGGTCATCTGTACAATGTGTCTTATTGTGCACACTTGGGCTGATGCAGACGATGGGATGATTTATAGCGTATGAAAATGCAAAGCCATGGCCGGGAATCGAACCCGGATCCTCGGGGTGAAAGCCTAGTGCGCTACCAACTAGGCCACCCAGGCGGTCTTCGTACCTGAGGTTCGTTTTCAATAAATTTCTTATTTAGGAATATTTTGTATATCAAACATAGGAACAAAGCTTTCTGAAATGCCTGTCCTTTTGACTAAATGCCCTTTTCACTAAATTAACTTAAAGTTAACCATTTATAAAAACATTTGGCATTTGGATCGCTCTTTGAAATGGACAATACGCTGAAATAAGTGTCTAGAAGAAATCTGTGAACGAAAGTGATCTGCAAACTATCCAGCTATTTATTTGGAACTGATAGTCGCCTCGGTGGCCTAGTGGATAGCGTAATAGGCTTTCACCCCGAGCGAGGACCCGGGTTCGATTCCTGGCCAGGGCTTGGCATTTTCATACACTATAAATCATCCCATCGTCTGCATTATCCCAAGTGTACACAATAGTCGGACGTTACAAAAAAAAAAAAAAAAATTTGGAACTGATAGGCTTAACAATTGCAAATGTTTAAGGAAGGATAAAAGTGATTTTGTAAACCAAAATTCTCGCATCTTCTGGTGAACTATGTTGTAGTGATAGGAGATAACTTTAAAAGAACGACTTGGTTTCTTGCCCGAATAATTTGTTCTTTTAAAACATGAGAAAAAGCAATAAACTTTGAAGAAAAAAGAACATTTACTTTGTCTCTGATTGTATATTCTCACGTTAGTAGGATACACACAGAAAGTATATTAGTCTATGGTGATGGTCAAAATCGATCATTTTGGATTTCTCTTTCGTTTGTCCCGTCTGTGTACCAGTGCACATTGTTGTGACTAACCTAACTGACCGATTCTGAAATGTGGTATGGATCGCTCACGTTTCAGTACGTAGAAGTAGGAGACAAATTTCATTAAACAGGTAGACAGTTATCTAAAAAAAACTGTGCACTTTAAGGATGTGCACTTTAACTACGCAGTTACTGCCATTGATTTACCATTATGCTACCGTTAAGGCTGATCGCACAAAGTATAGAAGTTAAGCAAAAAATCCAAGTAAAAAATATTTTTATGGTTAGAAAGAAAAAAACCGAAAAATTTAAAACAAAAAAAAAATTAAGAAGAGTGAGTTTTTAAATGTTTTACAAATCTAGATAAAGTTTTGTGGAGATAGTGATGGTAAAGTCAGTGTACCCGTATCAAATTGAAAAAGTTAAGTTATATTAACAAATCGAAATTAAAAAACACTGACCGTATTTACCGACGTGATAAAATTATCTACGGAAGTTAACACAGCATTCGTTGTTATTTTATTTTTTAACTCAACCATGAGAAGAAAATTACCAGAACAGCACCATTTCTAACAGAGAGTAAACACGTGCTCGCTCATTTGGCCACGTATTTTTAGACGTAACCCGCGTTTAGTCTGCTGGCCTTCAGAGAACTTCCTGCTTCAAGAACTCTGCGACGCTGGTGACTCAAGGTTATTTGTGGATGTGTTTCTAATACAAACATAAAGTATTGAAATAGGTTCGTTTAATGTCAGAGTAGGGTTCAACTTTCCTGCCGACCGAGAAAGTTATTTGTGAGCCGCCTCGGTGGCCTAGTTGATAGCGTACCTTTCACCCCGAGGACCCGGGTTCGATTCCCGGCCAGGGCTTGGCATTTTCATACGTTATAAATCATCCCATCGTCTGCATTAGCCCAAGTGTGCACAATAGTCGGACGTTAAACACAAAAAAAAAAAAAAATAGAGTGATTTAATATAATTTTCTCCGTCTTCCTTTTAACCTGCTAAGGAAAGCCTTAAGGTATTAAGGCTTAAGGAATTAAGGTATTAATCCACCCATTATTCCTTGGGTATTTCCTTCAACTTTCATTTCTAATCATTGTTTTGCTTTCTTTTCTACAGTGACTATCACAATATAATCGATTACCTCAGGCCAACGTTTCACAGAATTCATAAATTGAGTCTTTCGTTGTTTAGTTCGTACATATGTATTTCTTCCTGAATATTTAATTTCAGTCACTTGAAATGCTTAGGTATTTATTTGCAAGCTTGTGTTTTATATGAAGCTATTGGATTTTTTTTGTGTTTAACGTCCGACTATTGTGCACACTTGGGCTAATGCAGACGATGGGATAATTTATAGCGTATGAAAATGCCAAGCCCTGGCCGGGAATCGAACCCGAGTCCTCGGGGTGAAAGCCTAGTACGCTATCCACTAGGCCACCGAGGCGGCTCTGAAGCTATTGGCAGCAACGCTACATTGTATTCTGCATCTTGGTTTTTATAATAATTTGCTTTTTCCGACTAAGTTGTTAATATAATAGTACAATGTTATTGTTGTTTTCTTTCAGTTTATTATCTCCTGACC
>CM040188.1:43384123-43394123 GCA_022606455.1 Callitettix versicolor
TATTTTATTTCTCGAACTGGTATAATTTTTTTTAAACATTTTTTGTTTTGATTTTTTTTTGTGTTTAACGTCCGACTATTGTGCACACTTGGGCTAATGCAGACGATGGGATGATTTATAGCGTATGAAAATGCCAAGCCCTGGCCGGGAATCGGGAATCGAAGCCCAACGGTCCTCGAGGCGGTCGAAAAAGCGTAAAAGTGTATGCAATTTTCTCCAGTTACGCTATCAACTAGGCCACCGAGGCGGCTTAGGAACAACAATTTTTACTTTCTAACGGAGTATAAAAGAAATATTGTAACAAGAAACTTAGACATTCAAGTTTACCAGTGTTTAAAATTTGGAACTTAAAAAAAACATGTGATTTTACACCACCGTAATCAGCAATAAGTCTGTATATATCAGCATTTTAAACTTTCAAATTACATTGCAAATACAAAAATTAACCGTGAAAAATTCATTTTAAAGATCCCTTAAAACGTAATCTAGAAGTCTTTATAGCCGCCTTGGTGGACTAGTTGATAGCGTACTGGGCTTTCACCCCGAGGACCCGGGTTCGATTCCCGGCCAGGGCTTGGCATTTTCATACGCTATAAATCATCCCATCGCCTACATTAGCTCATGTGTGCACAACAGTCGGACGTTAAAGGGGTCATTATTCTCAGTTGTTGGTCAATCGTTCCGGAACCGGATATATCGGGGAACTAGCAACGTGCGAGAATGTGTTGTACAACATTTATTTTCCATATTATTTTAATGGAAGAAACCCCTCCCTTTGTGTCATGCTGAGTTCCAGCCCCTTCAAATGCTGTAAGTGAATTACTGCTTTGTGTTATTGCTAAAATATACCATTGGCTGGATGAAGTAATATGAGGCCACGTTATATCAAGTGTCCCAAGCATAATACACGTGTTCATAAAACAAATGAACAGGCTACGCTGCAAATAGTCTATTAAAAGTGGCTTAAACTTGATGTTATGTATATAGCAGAAAGTTACCTTTCAGTTTTAGTGGCTTTTAGTATTGGGTTTGCGGTATTGGAAATTATTGTTGTTTTATTCACGCAAAACCATGTAAATTCCTTTTGTTTCATCAAATTTTTCATCAAATCATTTCACCAAATTTCGCTTAAACTACGATAACAAGTCGGTGTACTAAATTTGAAATAAAAAGAAAATTACATTTTATTCTTTTTATATTATTCTTCTTTTCTGCTAGAATAATTATCACTGTGTTCAGTATAATGATCTGCCTTCGCTAGCTTCGTCAATTCTTCTTTCGTTGACGCGTTTCGGAGAACCTCCGTCTTCAAAAACTATATCTATTTTTTTTTTTTTAACGTCCGACTATTGTACACACTCGGGCTAATGCAGACGATGGGATGATTTATAGCGTATGAAAATGCCAAGCCCTGGCCGGGAATCGAACCCGGGTCCTCGGGGTGAAAGCCTAGTACGCTATCAACTAGGCCAACGAGGCGACTACTATACTCATATAGATATAGTTTTTGAAGATGGAGGTTCTCCGAAACGCGTCAACGAAAGTAGAATTGACGTAGCTAGGGAAGGCAGATCATTATACTGAACACAGTTACATTTTATAATTAAATCAGAAAAAACCTGATGTTTATATTCGTTTTTCCGATTTACTCTAAAACCGTTCATTTCGGTAAACTGACTTGAGTTACCCATTGACTTCAAGACGAAGATTTTAGCAACATTCTAGGAAGAGATTTACCAGGTTTTTGTCGATAGAGCCGAAACCAGTTGCAACTAAATGTTCACGTAGATCACTACAACAGTTTTTGTTAATTTTTAAGAACGCTTGTGACTAAATAAAGTTTTAAAACTATATTTACGATTTTTTAAACTGTCCTTAAATATGGAAGAACTAGGTGCCTATGCTATATTTTTATCGAAATCAATCGATCGCTTGTGTGAGCAAGTTTGTAAAAAAACAGTATTTCTAAAACACAAAAAATTTAATAAAAATATCGTAAACTTTATGTAAACGTCAATAAAACAATCCAAAGTAAAATGTTTTATTTGATTCTGAGGAAGGGTTTGTTTCTATCTACTCTACCCCTACCACTCTGCTGTTATGCATGTTTGTTTTACGTCCGATAGTTTTTGTAGTGATCGATATGTCTGGAAGAAATACAAGTATTTTATGCAGACTGCATGTCCGCCATTTTGTTTAATCACGTTTTAAAAGATAATCGCGAAAAGCAGCTGTCTTGGTGACATGATTTGAAGCGAAATTCCAAAACACAAACATTGAATAATATCTGATAAATAAACTTTATGAGACACTGTAACCACAAAAATTAAGTTTGAAAATACAAGTAGCTTAAAAACGTTTTAGACAGCCCAGCAAAATGAATTTGTTTTAAAATGGAGAATGAATTACATTAGATTCTATAGTTTAAGAGGTTTTGCATCTCGAGTCGCCTCGGTGGCCTAGTTGATAGCGTACTGGGCTTTCACCCCGAGGACCCGGGTTCGATTCCCGGCCAGGGCTTGGCATTTTCATACGTTATAAATCATCCCATCGTCTGCATTAGTCCGAGTGTGCACAATAGTCGGACGTTAAACACCATAAAAAAAAAGATTTTGCATCTCTTGGCCACTGTGATGAAAGGACCTATTCTGCACCTAAGCCTCTAAAATTCTAGTTCATTAGACTTTTAGCAGTCCATTGACTAGCTCATTCTGCTGGACATCCTCATGGTCCTTAGCCTCCTGCTGACAACAGCCTCACAATTGTAGATTATGTGACCTGCAGTCCTATTCTAGTGTGCCGTAAGACCAAAGTGCCTTGCAGTAAGTTCCATTATATTTCTGATTTGTCCCCTGCTCAGGAAAAAATGACTAATAAAAGACCACATTTAAATAGAAATTTTACGAAAATCGTTAGCTAATTTTGAAAATTAAAAGTTTTTTTTAACAAAAAAGAGCTTCAAACCCATTTTGTTTGATGAAAAATAATAATTCCAAAATGTGAGAAAATCTACGTACCAAATTTCATCGAAATTAGTCAATTAGTTTTGTGTCCAAAAGGGCTGTAGGAACTTTTTGCTGCAGCAAGTTTCGACAAACCCTGAACTAAATGGCCGCCACACTTGACCGGCTTCCTTTGCTTTCCTTATATTAGTTATTTTTCTTCTATATGACTTGGATTTCGTACATGCAAATTTCATAAAAATGTATCTATCGGTTTAGTCAACAAGACATTCAAGTAAAACCGGATCCGGAAATGGACCGCTCTCTATCAAAAACTCAATGTATGTATTAGACTATACTTTTACGATATGATATTATTTCAATATTATTGTATGTAAATTTGCCCAAAAACTCTATCTACATTAAAACGGTTATTAATTTGTCTTCATTAATAATAAACTTTAGTAATAAAGGAAACGCGAAACGCGATAAGAGAAAACAATTATCAAATAAACTTCACGTGTGCTGAGCTCTTTAAAGTACTAGGATGAGGGGAAGCGGAAAGCCTCCTGGGAGTAGTAAATTGTCCATGTTGACATTAAGATGCAAACTTCCCAACTGACCCGTCACCAATACCGGACAGTTAGTATGTGATATCCGTATACCAAGTATATACGCAGTGGCGGCACTATGAAATATTTTGATTATAGATTTACTATTGTGCACACTTGGGCTAATGCAGACGATGGGATGATTTATAGCGTATAAAAATGCCAAGTCCTGGCCGGGAATCGAACCAGGGTCCTCGGGGTGAAAGCCCGGTATGTTCTCAACTAGGCCACCGAGATGGCTGATTTATGTTTTAATGTGACTATATATAAATGAAATAATTAAACCCTTTTATGGCTGTTTAGAATTCAAATAGAGGCCTCGAGGGGCTTAACGGCGCCATTGTTATCGTGAAATAGATTTTGACATTTTAATGGTTAAATCCATGTTAGTTTCGACTTGGATGCACGAGTAGATCCCGTATTTAACATTTATAAAGGAATTGGCCTACAAATATCAATTTGGCTTTCTGGTCTGGATTGCCACATCTCCATTTGTCCAAGCTTCTTCGGACATTTTCGTTACCAAGTTCTTTTTAGCCAAAAACTCATTAAAAAAGGAATTTCTCAAAATCTGCAATAACGATTTTGATCCGATGACTAAAAGTAGCCTACTCCTGTCCTGGATAAAAGTAATCCTACGTTGACTGAAAGTACTCAAACCAAAATCTTAAGATGTAACGGAAAGTCCAATAAAAAAAAATGGATATTTCAAAAACCGATTCTGTGCGGAAAACAAAAAAAATATTGAAAAACAGAATTTTTTAGAAATTTTGTATGTAGCTCTAGATGCCCACTTCGTGAGCAATTTTTAATTTTTCAAACAGTTTAAATTTTTTAAACAATTTTAAAGTATTATTTTAAATTTTTCAGAAAGTTTAAATTTTTTAAACAATTTTAAAGTATTATTTTAAATTTTTCAGAAAGTTTAAATTTTTTAAACAATTTTAAAGTAATTTTCTTCTACCAAAATTTTCTAAGCCAAAATCGTCTACGATCGTCCTATCGATCTGATAAGCTTTTGAACGAAGGCAGTCCAAACTTTAAAAAGTACGGTGTAGTAGATTCTAAGTAATAAGAGCCGCCTCGATGGCCTAGTTGATAGCGTACCGGGCTTTCACCCCGAGGACCCGGGTTCGATTCCCGGCCAGGGCTTGGCATTTTCATACGCTATACATCATCCCATCGTCTGCATTAGCCCAAGTGTGCACAATAGTCGGACGTTAAAACACAAAAAAATTAAGTAATAAGATGTACTCTAAGAAGGCGCAGATGGGAGATATAGCCTATTCTCAAAAAATCACGTTCAGAGATAAAAAACAATATTAGCAAACTTTCTTAAATTCACTTTATTAGATACTGCTCATAAATGAAGACATGTAATTAAAGCCAATGCAGTGAATTTTAAATAAAAGAAATTTAAGGTTCTGAAACAAAACAAAGAAACCAAAAAAGGGCAACCGTCAAGTTTTTTTCCAGTTTTTACAAGTAAATAGGAATCTCCATAGGTTATACGAACATAAATTGAGTAAAATGTCAAACAATGATGATTTGTTTGTTTTTTCACATATAAACGATATTTAAATTGTTAGTAAAATTTGAACCGATTTCGAGAAATTAAGCCAATTTTCGGGTTTTTATTGGGAAATTCTGGACCACAGTTTTTGAGAAAATGATAATTTAATGAAAGAAAATGTGTAATGTTTTTGTACCATATAGGCTTCTACATGATGTTTGTCATGTATGTTTCTATCCATGTCGATAGACATTAACACTTTGTAGGTATAGTTCGCCACCCAAATGTTTTCCCATCTTCTCAATGTACCGAACTATAATTTTCTACCGCGGTTTCGAAACTCTATCGTTACATCTTCAGGCCGTTGTACAAAATGTTAAATCCCTCTGTCGAGGTCGTCACAAAGTCAAACAAAACATTAAAACATACATCACAAACACTGAGCACAATTACACGTTTAAAATATTCATCATGAAATTCTGCTTGGCCAAGCTACACACGCGACTGGTACGTCATTACATTCCGGACTCAACGAAGTACACAATTATGATGTATGTTTTAATGTTTTGTTTGACTTTGTGACGACCTCGACAGAGGGATTTAACATTTTGTATAACGGCCTGAAGATGAAACTATAGAGTTTCGAAACCGCGGAAGCCTTTATGAGGTGAGTTGATAGACCACTGACGGGAAGAATAGGTCATAATCCTAATCATATAATTTTCTCTTTGTCAATATGAATATCTCTATAAACATAAAGCAAAGCAAGCCCATTTAAACGTCACAGCGGTTTCTCAACCAAATTTTGATCATCTTTAGAGTCGAGAAAAAGCTTTCTGTTGCTAAAACAGGAAGAGAAGAGATTAGGGCCTATCAGTACAGTGCAGGAAGGAGGAGGAAACTGCAGGTCACATAATTTATGATTGTGAGGCTCTTGCTAGTAAGAGGCTAGGGGTTTTGGTTTCCAAGACCCTAGGGATCTTCAGCAGAGTGAGCTAGTCAGTGGGTTGTTGGAACTTATTAGGGGCACCAATCTGCTGAACTAGGTATTTTAAGAGGCAAGTTGCACAATAGGTCAGTCGATCGCAGTGCCTGGGGTTGAACTATCCCTTCCTCTAGTAAATAATCCTAATCTTAATCAGTACAGAAGATCTAACTGACTGACCTTGTCCTCACCCTTAGTATAAGTGTTACAACATGTACAGACGAACAGACGAACAAAATTTCGTGCTCAGACAAAGTTGAAAGGATGTGACAGGTTTCGGACCCCTCAGAGGGCTGAGGTGGCTCCTTGACCCTTTTCAAGGACATCCACCTCGAAACGTATGCATATACGCTCCTATTTTATGTGAGTAAAATTGGATTTTGTAAGTTTTATTTATTTACTTATTTTGCCTCAGAGGGGCGGTCAATCCCCTTCTTTAATCCGTCCTTCGTCAACTTTTAGGAGAATAGCGACATATGAAAACGTTTGTGCAATAATAATGTGCAATTGTATTTATTGATTGTTAGCATATAAAAGGTCGTTAAATTCTAGCATTGTAAGGTTACGTGACGGATTATGTTGTCCAAATATAAACACACATAAAAATTTCTTTATCAGAGAATCTGTCAAAAACAGCTGATAACTCTAGCGTTTATCTAATACAGTAGTTGTACAACATAACATTTCTTAGATATTATTTTTGCTTTCCCTCTATACGAAGTACGAGTACAATACATTTTTTATTGACTCTATATATAGATAGCAGCCTACACGGTGATCGTGAAAAAAACGATAATGGCAATCTGATGAATAAAACCGAGAGGACGAAATGAATCCCAAAGCGGTTTCTACTTGGATGTTGGTGTATTTGTGTAGGCCTACACCATCGGAGATTGAACTAATCGACTGATTTGTATACAATTTGTATGCAGCTGTAGTTTGCTCAAAACTCGGACTATTGATAATTAAAAATCTATTTTAACCTTTTTTTAGTTAATAAACACTTTAAATTAACAAAAATTTCATTTACTCAAAATCGTCTTAAAATTTTGTTATCATACTTTCTCCCTATGTTATTTACACAAACGCAACTTTTGAGTCGCTATCTCTCCGGATAATTTAGTTACCGAAAAATCCGAAATTTTTATCAGAAAAATGCCGAATTTCTTAAAATCGATTTATCAGATTTTACTCAAATTTTACTAATACATAACAATTTGTAACTACAGTGTAGCAAATTTGAAATTATATAAATGTATGGTTCGAAAGTATATCGAAAAAAAACCCTATCCGCTGCCCGGGCCGGGGGGGGGGTAAATTATATTTTTTTCAAATTTGGAACACTGATTGCATTTATGAACCTTCAGATATTCCACAACCAAATTCGATGTTTGTTTTTCTTGATTGTTTACGATCCTGATTTTTCCAAAACAACACATTTTTGTTTTAATGCTTAGACCTTAACAAATTATTTAACATATGTTAAGTAATTTATTTAATAAATTTGATGAAGGCTGTGCATTGTTTTGGTGTTATTTTACGTCGCACTAACTGTTCGCTACTTTTGAAAAGGAGCATCCCACCGCCATCTTGAAACGAACACGTACACCGCATTCCCGATATTCACGGTGCTGGAAATGAATTGCAATTAGAGATTATCCATTGGTGATATAACAGTTCACACGTGACTACATATGCGGGTTATTCAATTTGAAAGTAACTTATTTAAGCAGTTTGTTTGGTTTCCGCAAATGCACCTCTAGCGTATCAACGGTTAGATGGAATATTATTAGCCGCCTCGGTGGTCTAGTTGATAGCGTACTAGGCTTTCACCCTGAGGACCCGGGTTCGATTCCCGGCCAGGGCTTGGCATTTTCATACGCTATAAATCATCCCATCGTCTGCATTAGCCCAAGCGTGCACAATAGTCAGACGTTAAACAAAAAAAAAAAAAAAAAAAAAAAAGATGGAATATTATATCTAATTAGACCGTTTTGAATCATGAAAATTAACTTAAAATTTTTTAAAGACTGTTAAACTGCGAACGTGAGGGCACACACCCTGTGCACCAAAAATTTATAAAACAGGTGGTAACCGATTTTTAAAAACGAACGTCTTTTGTACTGTGAGCATTCGTGATTTTTGTAGAGATTTGTTTCAGAAAACTGTAGGCAAAAGCTTGGAAGACACTTGTCAGCTACACAAACCAACAACTCACCGATTGGTTAACGAATTGTGTAGAGACCGCCTGAAACAAGTTCAGACAGTGATCCTGTTTGCAGGCTATGGAAACTGGCTTGAACAGCTCACATCCTGGAATATGAGAGGCTTAAGGCTCGGAGAAGAGCCATTTTTGGGCCTCTACAACCAGGTAATGCATCCGATGCTAATATAAGGCAAATAATGCTAAACCTTGTTGTATGCCTGGGTAGTACTCGAGGTGTACAATAAGCCTAAGTTTATGTAGGCCTACAAGGAACTTGAATCGTGTATCACTTTAATCTAGGCTATATCTCGAGACCGATGTTTTTAGTTAAAAAATAGTTTTAAGCGCTTTTTGTTTACAAAAAACTTAAAAATCGAATTTTCTTAAATATAGTCCATAAGTACAAAAAATATTTTGGGGCCTAATTCACTTTATCCTCAGATTAAAGAGCAATTAAAAACATAAAAATCGAAAAAAAAATTTAAAAATTGGTTTATCAGATTTTATTCGAATTTATGTTACCGGTACATGAATACAACTCGTGAATTTTTGTCAGAATTTAGCTGAAGAACATTTTTCTTTGACTGTGTGAATAATTAAGTAATGACAATAAAGCTTAATCACTTTTAGACTTATTCCCGACCGAGCTAAAACTGTTGGTTCACACGTAAACTGTTTAATTCATAAAATTGAAAGTAAGGCAGCTCACTTTAAAATTTAGCTACAAACTGGGCGATTCGACATTGATGCAACAAGTTGAAATTACAAACCTGAAGCACAACTACTGGATGCATTTTGTAATTAGTGAGCCTAGATATAACAGTTTTTGTTTAAAATTTACTCTTAATAGCAACAGTTGGCAATAAGAATTCGCTTAGGCTAGATTGGATCGAATGAAGTTGAATTATTGAGGGATTAGATAATGGGTCCGGACATTCCGGCTTATACTTGTACAACGGGTCAAGGCCATGTTTTCCCTGGCAATTTTGGGCTGCTGAAAACATTTACGTCTTAACTGGTTTGCTCTGAAAGGTACAGTATGTTTCTATTTATACAACACTGTTTTAAAAGTAAGCTTTTAAAACAAATAATATCAATTATAAAGCTACAAATAATGAATAAAGCTTTGCATTTTGATTTTGAAATTTTGGTAGGCCTAACCCACCCCGAATTGCTCTGGAAGCGGGCGAAACGTGTTTTTTTATAAATAATGTTCACCTGCGAGTCATTGTCATAAGCAATCGACTCGAACTTATTTGAATAATAACCTACTACCTTTAAAGATTAAATCAATTCACTATTTTGCACCAAAAGCCACTAAAAAAATAAACTACGAAACAATACACACACTCCACTGTATAGTACGCACAAAATCTATACTGAGTAAGACTGGAAGTTGTAGACGGCCGGTCAGCAGTCGTACGCACCCCGAGTACGCCGACTTCTGCGCACGCGTCACCCAGGGAGGATCGGAGGAGGGAGGGGACGGTGCCAACTGCCAAGGATCAATTTCGTTTACATTTACATTAGTAAAGTCATACTTTTATGTCGAGTTGATAATCAATCCAATCTGCCTGAATCTTGAGTCCATCTGAATATTAGTTTTACTCGTGACGCAAGTTATAAAAAAGGCAGTGAAGCAGAATGGCTGGACAAATGAATTGTTCAGATTTTGAAATATTACTTAATTTTTCCTAAATCGAGGCGCGATCCTATTTTTATATATTTCGCAAAATTTAAAAA
>CM040188.1:43396623-43409123 GCA_022606455.1 Callitettix versicolor
AGTAAATATGGTGATCATGAGAAAAATATCGACCATGAAAATGGTTTGATTGGAGAACTAGTTTACAGGTTCAGTAAGACCACAAAAAGGTTTACTGAGATGATTGTCCACCTGTATATTTATGTACGAGATGTAAACTAAACAGCTGTTTCTCAAGTAAATCTGGTTTTCCCACATTTCAAGACTATTTTTTTTAAAGAAAATAATTAACAGAGGCTTTTTTGTCAAAAAGTGATAAAAAAATGTTTTCCTTTAACGATATTAGTTAAATGTTCTGACTCAGAACCTCCAACAGTCGAGGAAATCGAATCAATAATATCGAATCTCAAGAATTATAAGGCTTCGGGAGAAAATCAAATCACAGCTGAACTTTGGAAAAATGTCAACGAAAGTGCTAAACAGTCTCTCAGAAAATCCTTGAAGAAATTTGTATAAGTGAAAGAATCCTCCATGATTGGAAGACAGCCATCATACATCCACTTCATAAGAAAGGATCTAAATCTGACCCTACCGACTACAGAGGGATATCTCTCCTTGACTTAACATACAAGATGTTCTCAACAGTCCTACTACATAGGGCAGAACTTCAATTAGACCATCAACTTGAAGAATACCAGGCGGGTTTCCGGAAAAGGAGATCCTGTCCGGCACAAATCCTTAACCTCAAACACATCATGAGCTACCAATAGTCAAGGGCTAAATCGTATGTTATTACTTTTATTGACTTTCAAAAAGCATACAACTCTATAGAAAGGAAATCCTTATTCTCGGTTCTGAAGGAACTAGACCTTGATAACAAAACCACAAATCTTATCAGGGAAACATTAACTAATACATTCTCCAAAGTTCAATTCATGGGAGAACTTTCCACCCCTTTTGAGATTAAAACTGAAGTCTGACAAGGAGATGGACTCTCTCCATTGTTATTTAATTGTGCTCTAGAAAAAGTAGTTAGAGAGTGGAACGTGAATACACATAGTGGAATCGGACTTAAGAACTAAGAACAAAGGCATTAAGGTAAATTGTTTGGCTTTTGCGGATGACATGGCCTTACTAGCTGAGACTTTGGAAGAAGCTAAGGAACAGACTCTTCAACTCTAGAAACAAGCGTTAAAAATGGGTCTCAAAGTTTCATTTGAAAAGACTAAAATATTGACAAACATACAAAAACCACCAAAAAAGCTTCAAGTGGGAGAACAATACTTTGAGATAGTCAAAGAATTCAAATATCTTGAGGAATGGATCAGCTGGAACTCCCTAGAGAAAAAAAGCTATGGAATATAAGAGAAATAAAGTTGAATTAGCCTTCCAATTTACCAGAGACACATACAATAAGAAGTCCCTCTCCTGGAATACAAAGATAAGGCATTATCATACGGTAATTAAACCAGAAGCCTTATATGCAGCTGAAACATTATCTCTCACAACCCAAGGCCCACTTGAAAGGCTGGAGATCAAAGAAAGAAAGATATTACGAAAAATCTTAGGCCCCATTACTCCACATCAGAAATGAAACTCTTTACCAAAAAACTCAAACACTATCAGACACAATAAGAAAAAGGAGAATTGATTTTTATGAGCACATCCTCCGAATGGACAAAAATAGACTAACCAAAAAAATATTTGACTACTTTCACAATAAAAGAGCCAAACCACTTTGGTTTAGAGAAACAGAAAGTTGAGTGATGAAGTTCTCTGTCATCGTTGTGTCCAGTCAGTCATACTGTACGTCATATCACTTTGACTTCGGGGCTAAGCCAAACTTTCCTTCTATCCTATATATAACTTACCGTCATTCCATACTGTTGTACAACCAGCCATACACATACATTATTCATTAAGAAGCCTTGAACGCAGTCGGTATTAGATTAGAGAGCCAATAATGTATTCGTTTATAAACACATTTTTTCTAAGAACCTGACAACATTTAATTAAGGTAAAGTGGGTTAATTTAAAACTAAGGCCTGTATAAAGTTTATAAAAAAAGGTATTGTGTTCCTTAAATAAATCTATTTTGAGATTTTAAAACAAATTCTGTTTACTGTTAAGAATTTAACCTGTAATCAGGTTTCAAAAAAATTTTAATATAAAAAGGATATGAATCAAAGTTTTGTTGGAATTAACATATTTGGAAAGTGCTTGCGGATTTACTGTGTTAACGAACTTGTCGAGGCTATTATTAAAATCATTTTGTGCCAAGTTTTAATTAAATTAGATCAAAATTGCGAATAACATAGTATTAACAAACTGTTATTCCAGGAGTCTACAAGTCCTTCCAAGTTGCAGCCAATTCGAACATACGCATATGTTATATCTTACGAGCAAGCCTAAAGGTACCTTGTTTTTAATCTATCTTCTTCTTTGTCGCAGTTATTTTTTAATAATTAATGAACAGGCCATAAAAAATTAGCAGCCAAATTGTAAATAACGTGTCATTATTTTCCTGTTATTTCCGGAGTTAATTGCTCCACAGGTAGGCAGGTAGGTACGACGATAAAACCAAATTAATTTGTTTACTGTTTACAGTTGTTTCTATAATATGTAAATTAAAGAAAGATCATAATTCATGCTTAAAATACTCGTTCTCACTTATATTTTTTCTTCTGTTTGGAAAAAACTTACAACGCGTAACCAACAAAAAACTCTATCTTATTTTTTTTTAATCCAATTTCAATATACAATATTAAAATATATATAATGCACACACATTCGCGCGCGCACACACGCGCGCACACACACACACACACACACACACACACACACACACACACACACACACACACACACACACACACACACACACACACACACACACACACACACACACACACACACACACACACACACAGACACACACAGACACACACACACACACACACACACACACACACACACACACACACACACACACACACACACACACACACACACACACACACACACACACACACACACACACACACACACACACACACACACACACACACACACACACACACACACACACACACACACACACACACACACACACACACACACACACACACACACACACACACACACACACACACACACACACACACACACACACACACACACACACACACACACACACACACACACACACACACACACACACACACACACACACACACACACACACACACACACACACACACACACACACAATGTCCCCTAAATTCCTCAATTACAGTTTTCTCTTTTTTTTACAGGAGTTACAATACTTTTTGAAAATCTGAGCACTTGTATAAATTAACCTGATAGCCGTGAACGAAATGGAAAAGAATTTCGGAAAATTTTCCTTGCTCCAATAGAAATTTCCTGGTTTTCCAGAAGTATGAGATAGTAGATTTAAGATTGACTAGTAAGCTTGTAAAAGGCTTGTTCAGTCGTGCTAAAAGATCGATTGGTAGCTTATATAGCCTATTAATCTTTGACCGAAGATTAAGTTGGTACTTGAACGATGAAAGGATAAGTTTCACCTTTAGTCCTTAAAGTGGGCTTTGTTTTACAGCTCAAGTTTACATCAAAAACATGTGATGACATTCTATATTAAAGTATATTTTTATTCTTTTTATATTCTTCTTCTTTTCTGCTAGCATTATTGTCACTATGTTCAGTATAAATATCTACCTTCCCTAGCTTCGTCAATTCTACTTTCGTTGACGCGTTTCGGAGAACCTCCATCTTCAAAAACTATATCTATACTCAAGTATACCTCAAGTATAGATATAGTTTTTGAAGATGGAGGTTCTCCGAAACGCGTCAACGAAAGTAGAATTGACGAAGCTAGAGAAGGCAGATCATTATACTGAACATATATTTTTATTGGTTTTTCTTAATAAAATTAGCCTAACAGTTTTTTATGTACTTAGGTCATACTGAAAAGATATAGCACATTCTACGACTACGTAGATAATATAGCACATTCTTTATGTATACGATTTTCTCTAATGGCGCTAGTGATTTTGATCAAAATTTTCACAAATATTTCAAGTATCTAAAAATTATCGTCATTTTAACTCTGGGACCTTCCAACAGAAATGTCTTCAACATCTGTTGAACATGTAGGTCTAAATCCACGACGTTGTTGATATATATATATATATATATATATATATATATATATATATTTATAATTTATTTATAATTTGTTTTTTGACGGAATTTTATGGTGAAGAAACTCCAAGAATTAGCAAACAATTCGTTTACTCAAAACGTTTGGAATTTGCCCAAAAAAGCTTGTGGAATTGGTTGTCAGAAAGCAGAAAGCAGAAAGCTTAAGTAGGCTAATATTTTTGCACCGTTTATTCGACACGTGATCACACTTTTTTTCTTTTCTGTGCGGTGCGTGTCAGCACACTTCGTTTGCAATATCTGTCCGATTTTTGGTGAAAAGCTTGGCCAAGCTCAAAACACATACGTGCTGAGTTCAATTAAAGTTCAGACAAACCAAACCAAGTTGTACGCCAGCGAAAATGATTCAACTTTTCTAAATGATGCACAAACAAACACTGTGCCTTGTATTGCCTTGTATAACACAGTGGTGTCATTTCCACAACAAACTTTTCAATTTTAACGAGCAGCTTGATCAATAAACACAGTCACAGTCACTCTCAACTCTAGTAATACAAAATCAGGTTGAATTAAGTTGTGAAATTTATAAAGTACAATTTATAATTAAAAGTTACGTGTACCGAAGTTATAATGAACTAGCAAATTTAGCTGCAAATGTATAACTACATTGGATTAACTGTCTCAAACGTCCTTTTTGGAAACTAGCAACATAACACCAATTCTTTATATTTTTGTAAAATGTAGGTCTTACATAAAGTCAGTGTACAACATTTGTACTAACATTTGCTCATATTCAGTCCATAAGTATAAAAAACAAAGCGTATTTGGTATTATTGATCTTGAGCCTTGACATTTGAATGATCTCACAATTAATTGTAAATAGATAAAATTGTGTGGTAATAAATTATATATATATATATATATATATATATATATATATATATATATATATATATATATTTACCCTTTAATTGTAAATTTATCTTATTTTAAATTGGATACATTTACTTATGTTATGATTTTTCAAAGTGTAACTGAAATGTGAGTGAAATCTGATAAGCCGGTTTTGAAAAATTGAATCAGATTTTCCAGTTTTGTAGGTAGCTTCCGAAACTGATTTTCGTAGAAAGTTTATGTAATATTTTGGCAACGTTTATTTCTTCTACGGCAGCTAACCTTATTTTAGGAGCTACAAAAGCTAATTCCAAAAAAATCGGGTAAAGAAGTTATTTCCGTTTCTCGCGCTATTAAACACGGATATCTGTTAAAATTGACAAACAATTATCTGGATTGCTTACTATGTGACCCGTATGAAATAAAAATAATTACGAAATGGTTACGATTTATGAGCAGTAAACACCATAACCCAAAATAAAATTGGAAGGTACTGCAGATGGAATGGGTCCGGGGACAGTTAAGGAGGACAAGGCACAAAGCGACGCTCCGTGGCCAGCGTTTGGCCATGACATTCAATCTTCCGTCTAATTTAAGTTTAACTCCTCTAAAAGTGGAGCCGCTGAGTATTATTAGCGCGACATTATGACCTTGCCTTCACTCGTTAAGCACATATTAAATAAACTATTCTCTCGAAAAGTCTGAATCTATCGATAACCAATTCCGGAAAATCAGACTTGCCAACATTCCGTAAAAATCGGTCAGTTTAGGTCCAGCGATGTTCAAAAAACACAGATATTTAAGTGAAAACAACTTTTTTGTTTCAGGATATCCAAAAACAAATAGGTCTGCCAAAAGATCATCTTTTCGAGAAAACCCACCACACTTACCACATTGCAGAATAATTTTGAAATTTGAAGCTTTAAATTCCAACGTGTTAAATTATAAGTGTTTGGCAAGGTTGTAGTCAAAATATAATATGGTTTATAAACAAAGATTACAGTTTATTTCACACTGGAGCTTCTTTATTACTGGTTTATATTTTTATATATCACTTGCAAGTAAAATAGATAGGCCTATCGCTTGTAACCTGTGTGACACTCGTACATAACCTGTGAAGGTCAAAATCACCAGTGAAAAGCAAAAACGCTCCAGTGACTGTTGATGCTTGAAACCGCGTAATATTTAATTTATAAACCTCATTATATAACTATTACATACTTCCACCCCCCCAAATGTTGTTCTCAAGCCTTGAAAGTCCCTTGTGTGTGTGTGTGTGTGTGTGTGTGTGTGTGTGTGTGTGTGTGTGTGTGTGTGTGTGTGTGTGTGTGTGTGTGTGTGTGTGTGTGTGTGTGTGTGTGTGTGTGTGTGTGTGTGTGTGTGTGTGTGTGTGTGTGTGTGTGTGTGTGTGTGTGTGTGTGTGTGTGTGTGTGTGTGTGTGTGTGCATTCTTTTTATATTCTTCTTCTTTTCTGCTAGGATTATTGTCACTATGTTGAGTATAATGACATACTTCTATATGAGTACAGATATAGTTTTTGAAGATGGAGTTAGTTGATGGAGTTATATGAGTACAGATATAGTTTTTGAAGATGGAGGTTCTCCGAAACGCGTCAACAAAAGTAGAATTGACGAAGCTAGGGAAGACAGTTCACTATACTCAACATAGTGATATATATGTATGTCCACATCGCTCTAGAATAAATCACTTGACCGATTTTTATGAAATATGGTTTATTGAAACTTTTGAAATATGGTAATTTTTCCCATATTTCAGGGCAATTTTTAATTTAAAAAAAGGTTTTTTTAAACATTACACTATCTATTAAGAAACGGATTCTCTCGATATTAGCTCTAATAAATTACGTAAATGTTTTTTAAGAAATTTTTGCTTAAATTTAGTCCATAAATCCCCAAATAAAATGCATGGATCGATATAGTCGCGAACAATTCTATTCAGAAGCAAATTAAAAAACGCGGACAAATCAGTATAATTTCTTAACATTGGATATTAATAAAATTTTATAATTATTAATGTAAGCTTCGTGTTACAAATCATTATTGCAAATTTGAAATTTTAAAAATTGAGAAAAAACTGACTGCTATTGGGTTCTAAACTAACCTAATCAACCGATTTTGATGAAGTTATGCACATTTTATTCTCTCAAATCTCAGGACCAGTATTTCATTTACAAAAATGAGTTTACAGCTCTTCTTATTAAAAAAAAAAAACTGTTAAAAATCTAAATTACTCGAAATCGGTTTTAACGATTCAGATCAAATTTCACTCAATGTAGCACTTTGTATACAAACAAAACTTGTTTGTTGCTATATCTAAAAATCTATAAAAATTGAAATCAGGTGGTTTAATTAACAGCTGAATCCATTGTTGGCAACTGTTGATTTTATAATTTATCACTTTCTCTTAAAAAAAACTGTTCTAGGTTGGAAGTTTACTTGTAAAATTTGGCTACACCTCTAATGTTCTAAAGGTACCTAATGGCTAAAGGTACAATGTTCTAATATTGCTCCTTATTGAAATATATAGTAATTAATTTTACAAGTTATAGTTTTAAATACGAAAGTAGAACAAAGTAAGGCCTATTGTATTAAATAACCTAAATATAATGAATGACTGTTATTTTAACAGGTCATAAAAGTATTAAATAACTATAAGGTCTATTTTAACAGAAGTAGACAAGTAATAGTAGGTCTGCATGGTTTTGCAACGATTTTACTCAGAAAAATACGAACAGTAATCTTAAAATACAAATAATAGAATTAAAGATTAGTGTAATAATTTAATTAAATATGTGCCAATAATTTGAATTATTTTATTTACAGAATTCACTTTTTTATGTTCAATTACTGATAGCGATTTCATAAAAAAAGTCCTGACTTATTTCTCTTTTCGTTTGTGTGCCAACAAGAAAAGTCCTGTCTTATTTCCCTTTTCGTTAATGTGCCAACAAGAAACGTCCTGACTTATTTCCCTTTTCGTTCGTGTGCCAACATAAAAAGTCCCGACTTATTTCCCTTTTCGTTCATGTGCCAACAAGAAACGTCCTGACTTATTTCCCTTTTCGTACATGTGCCAACAAGAAAAGTCCTGACTTATTTCCCTTTTCGTTCATGTTCCAACAAGAAAATTCGTGACTTATTTCCCTTTTCGTTCATGTGCCAACAAGTAACGCCCTGACTTATTTCCCTTTTCGTACATGTGCCAACAAGAAACGTCCTGACTTATTTCCCTTTTCGTTCATGTGCCAACAAGTAACGCCCTGCTTATTTCCCTTTTCGTTAATGTGCCAACAAGAAACGTCCTGACTTATTTCCCTTTTCGTTCAATGTGCCAACAAGTAACGCCCTGACTTATTTCCCTTTTCGTACATGTGCCAACAAGAAACGTCCTGACTTATTTCCCTTTTCGTTCGTGTGCCAACAAGTAACGCCCTGCTTATTTCCCTTTTCGTTAATGTGCCAACAAGAAACGTCCTGACTTATTTCCTTTTTTCGTTCGTGTGCCAACAAGTAACGCCCTGCTTATTTCCCTTTTCGTTAATGTGCCAACAAGAAACGTCCTGACTTATTTCCCTTTTCGTTCGTGTGCCAACAAGTAACGCCCTGACTTATTTCCCTTTTCGTTAATGTGCCAACAAGAAACGTCCTGACTTATTTCCCTTTTCGTTCGTGTGCCAACAAGTAACGCCCTGCTTATTTCCCTTTTCGTTAATGTGCCAACAAGAAACGTCCTGACTTATTTCCCTTTTCGTTCGTGTGCCAACAAGAAACGTCCTGACTTATTTCCTTTCGTTCGTTACAACAAGCCAACAAGAAACGTCCTGACTTATTTCCCTTTTCGTTCATGTGCCAACAAGTAACGCCCTGCTTATTTCCCTTTTCGTTAATGTGCCAACAAGAAACGTCCTGACTTATTTCCCTTTTCGTTCAATGTGCCAACAAGTAACGCCCTGACTTATTTCCCTTTTCGTACATGTGCCAACAAGAAACGTCCTGACTTATTTCCCTTTTCGTTCGTGTGCCAACAAGTAACGCCCTGCTTATTTCCCTTTTCGTTAATGTGCCAACAAGAAACGTCCTGACTTATTTCCCTTTTCGTTCGTGTGCCAACAAGTAACGCCCTGCTTATTTCCCTTTTCGTTAATGTGCCAACAAGAAACGTCCTGACTTATTTCCCTTTTCGTTCGTGTGCCAACAAGTAACGCCCTGACTTATTTCCCTTTTCGTTAATGTGCCAACAAGAAACGTCCTGACTTATTTCCCTTTTCGTTCGTGTGCCAACAAGTAACGCCCTGACTTATTTTCCCTTTTCGTTAATGTGCCAACAAGAAACGTCCTGACTTATTTCCCTTTTCGTTCATGTGCCAACAAGTAACGCCCTGACTTATTTCCCTTTTCGTTAATGTGCCAACAAGAAACGTCCTGACTTATTTCCCTTTTCGTTCATGTGCCAACAAGTAACGTCCTGACTTATTTCCCTTTTCGTTCATGTGCCAACAAGTAACGTCCTGACTTATTTCCCTTTTCGTACATGTGCCAACAAGAAACGTCCTGACTTATTTCCCTTTTCGTTCGTGTGCAAACAAGTAACGCCCTGCTTATTTCCCTTTTCGTTAATGTGCCAACAAGAAACGTCCTGACTTATTTCCCTTTTCGTTCGTGTGCCAACAAGTAACGCCCTGACTTATTTCCCTTTTCGTTAATGTGCCAACAAGAAACGTCCTGACTTATTTCCCTTTTCGTTCGTTTGCCAACAAGTAACGCCCTGACTTATTTCCCTTTTCGTTAATGTGCCAACAAGAAACGTCCTGACTTATTTCCCTTTTCGTTAATGTGCCAACAAGTAACGCCCTGACTTATTTCCCTTTTCGTTAATGTGCCAACAAGAAACGTCCTGACTTATTTCCCTTTTCGTTAATGTGCCAACAAGTAACGTCCTGACTTATTTCCCTTTTCGTTAATGTGCCAACAAGTAACGTCCTGACTTATTTCCTTTTCGTTACATGTGCCAACAAGAAACGTCCTGACTTATTTCCTTTTCGTTCGTGTGCAAACAAGTAACGCCCCAACCTTTTCGTTAATGTGCCAACAAGAAACGTCCTGACTTATTTCCCTTTTCGTTCGTGTGCCAACAAGTAACGCCCTGACTTATTTCCCTTTTCGTTAATGTGCCAACAAGTAAACCCCTGACTTATTTCCCTTTTCGTTAATGTGCCAACAAGTAACGCCCAAAAACGCCCTAACTCCTGACTTATTTCCCTTTTCGTTCGTGTGCCAACAAGTAACGCCCTGACTTATTTCCCTTTTCGTTAATGTGCCAACAAGTAACGTCCTGACTTATTTCCCTTTTCGTACATGTGCCAACAAGTAACGCCCTGACTTATTTCCCTTTTCGTTAATGTGCCAACAAGTAAACCCCTGACTTATTTCCCTTTTCGTTCGTGTGCCAACAAGTAACGCCCTGACTTATTTCCCTTTTCGTTAATGTGCCAACAAGTAACGTCCTGACTTATTTCCCTTTTCGTTAATGTACCAACAAGTAACGTCCTGACTTATTTCCCTTTTCGTTCATGTGCCAACAAGAAAAGTTATAATTGCCACATATTTCTTATTCCAACTATATTTTATACTTTATGAAGAGGTGCTAAACACTGTTCAACGTCTTGCTGTAGGCCTATATTGTATATTATTCGTTTCTTTTTCCCATTAACTGCGAAAGGTTAACTCGCTTATTGTCAGCTATTGTTCTAAAGATAAAATAATTACAAATCCAAACTGTACCGAATACATTAAGCGAATAGGTACAGAAATAAAAAATCCTGAGAACTAACCTGAATCTGAAACAAATTTGGTATGTAATTTCGCCGATGCACCTACAATCCTGTTTACATAAAATCAACTGGAATTGTATTACCCATTGAGAATTTTTTGTAATAGAAATACAATAATTCTAATAAAATTACAATCGGTGGCCCTGTGTCCATCCTGTACTGTCACTGAGATAAGGGCATTTGATTCGTAAGTGTAAATAAGGACCAAGGACCATGGCACTATGAGTTTATTATTACTAATGTGTCTTACCTCCAATATTTCTGATCCTGATGAGATGCTCGAAATGTCTGGCTGCGAACACATAAATATCGCCTGGTTGTTCTTTCAGGACAGCTCGTGTTAAGCCTTCCAGTGCGGCGTCCATACCTATCGGAGTGGCGATCTTCACGAAACCCGTAGCAGCCATTTTGATGCTGTAATAATATGAACCAACGTTAATTGGTTGCAATCCATAATCTTAAAATGAAATTTAAGCGGGATTTATAAAAATAAATTAAAACGTTTATAACAGCATACACTAATTCAAATACTGTAAACGATTTATGTTACAATTATGTTTGTTTATCATCAGCAGGATTTATTCTCTCTTCCGGTTTCTTTCACTAGCTTACGTGGAACAAAGAAAGATGAATTGTACAGCATCTAAAGTGCTCTTGATATTACAGCAAAAAGTAACCTCACAATATCACGATAATTTTATTCTCTTACTGTTTTAAATACGAGGTGTGTTCAGAAAGTAACGAGAATTTTTAAATTTCGCGGCCTTGGAGAGTCCGATTGTCAAATATTTTTTTATTATGTTGGCATACATGCCCTTGAAGTATGATAAAACTTTCAGCTGTTTTCATTGTTGACTTTGTCTGTGACAGCCGCTAAGGTTAGACGTATTTTTATGAGCTCGGCGATTTTCGTTTGTTAAAAGAAATGAATCGAAGAATTTGTATCAAATTTTGCGTAAAAAATGGAATAAAATGTAACAAAGTGTGTGAAATGTTAACAAAGGTCTATGGTGAGTCTGATATGAGTAAAGCAAGAGTTTACGAGTGGTATAAGCGTTTTCAAGAAGGCCGTGAAGACGTTGAAGATGACGAACGCCCTGGACGCCCCAGCACATCAACAACCGATGAAAACGTGGAAAAAGAGAAAGAAATGGTTTTGAACAATCGATGAATCACAATTAGAGAAGTCGCTGATGATGTTGGAATATCTATTGGATCATGTCATGAGATTGTTTCCAATGTTTTGTGTATGAAACGCGTGGCAGCAAAATTCGTTCCAAAATTGTTGAATTTTGAACAAAAACAGCGGCGAATGGAAGTTGCTCAGGAATCACTAAATGAAGTCAACGACGATGCAGAATTACTGAAATGTATAATAACAGTTGACGAAACATGGGTTTACGGATATGACGTTGAAACTAAGGCTCAATCATCCCAGTAGAGGCATTCTGGCTCGCCAAGATCGAAAAAGGCTCGACAAGTGCGGTCGAACGTGAAAGTTATGCTCACTGTGTTCTTCGATATTAATGGCATAGTGCATCATTCCTGCCACCAGGTGAAACGGTCAATAAGGAGTACTACCTACAAGTTCAACGCCGTTTGCGTGAAGAAATCCGAAAAAACGCCCGGATCTGTGGAAAAACAATTCATGACTTTT
>CM040188.1:43414123-43451623 GCA_022606455.1 Callitettix versicolor
TCGGGGGGGGGAATGTAAAAATTGTCCGCCGCCGAGTTTATTTCTTTCTTATTCTCAGAATAACTGAGTTAACAAGAGAAAACCGAAAATTTTTATCGTAAGTCTTGAGTGATGGAAATAATTACGAAGAATGTATCCTCTCGGACATGCGTCTATTACTTACTTATTCTTCGAGCCAAAGTCAAAATAAAATTTTTTTAAATGTTAACTGTCATTTAAAGAAGAAACATTTTTGCCTCTTGTGCATTGCCATAACGTTAACTTTTTTCGATACACGAGAATTTGACAGTAAACATGTTAAACTGTCTTTATTAAAAGAAAGATCATAGTTATTAGAAGGTCTAAAATAATGATAAAAAATGTGTATTTTAAATTTGACTGTATTTTTGTGTGTGTGTGTGTGTGTGTGTGTGTAACTAAAAATATATTATTAAATTTAATAAATTCACACAAACATGCAGAAAAGTGTTTATAATGTGCTTATCTACAAATTGTAATCGCATAAGCCTTTTCATCATATTGTATCTTACTTTTTCTTATCTTGTTTTTTCAAATAAGACGATTCAAATCCTCCTGCACCTAGTTTTTCTAAACGCTGCTACAAGGATTACCAGACTGCGCCAGAACCAATGTTGTCTCTCTCTATCTATCTCGACACAAACTACCGCGACAAATTCAGATAATTCATCACATGTTGGAAAACAAGACCAAGTATTGTTGCAGTCGATTTTACCAACAAAAACATTTTGCACCGTATCGGCGTCGACACGTGAACAAATGTCAGTTTAGTCATAAATTGTGCAATTTCTCAAATTTACCTCAAAACGTAGCTCCTGACACGCGATGCTTAAATGCTTAGTTTCCTTATTGTTTCCGTTATGTAACGGTAATTCGGTTACACAAGTTGCTGTACTGTGTGTCGGTTACTTATCCTCGGCATCTGGCCCAGGTTTTGTAAGCCCTCAATAGCTGTACTTGTTTTCTGTCGTTTGTTTCGTAAGCCCTTTTCTCATTTACTTTACGTCCTCGGCTTCTAGCCATGATTTTGAAAAACGAGGGTTTGAAGCCCTCCTTCGCTATTCTAGTTTTCTGTCATCAGCCTCTATTCTCAGGTGAAAAACGAGGGTTTGAAGCCCGCCTTCGTTATTCTAGTTTCCTGTCATCAGCCCATCAGCCTCTATTCTCAAGTGTCAAGTTCGCTAACTAAATTTCCTTTCCTTTCATTGGTTTTAAATCTTGGTTTTCAAAACCTCGCTAGCTGTGCTTTAACACACTCTGTACTCTGCTTCTGGTATAAGCTGCTTAGAGCAAGCTAGTTTCCTGTCAAGCTCTGTCTGCTTCAACTTGCTCTCGGTTTCTGCTAGATTTAGCAACACTTCATTCGATGTAGGCCTACTCACTTTTTTATATTTTGTTTGACAGTTTAGCAAGCTATAAGTCGATGTCCTTGTCCTCGTCTATCCTCGATGTCTGGTTTCAATTTATTTATGTTCGATCCGTACTTAAAAGGCAATCAGAATTTATTTTCAATAACACTTCAAAATCTTAAATGATAATGTATGCAGTTTTAAAGCTGTATAAGGTGATAATTGATTTAAAAAAAACTAGAACACATAAATAGTTTCATAAAAATTCTTTTTTATTCAGTGACATATGTTTCACCGTAAGACATCTGCAGACATAGTGAAGCTAAAATTATAAATTGCTCTTGTATACTAATATAGTTTATGTTAAAACTGGAAGGAGAAGGAAGGAATGACAGTGTAAGCAAGTCAGTGAGTAACAGCTTCGGTAAACCCCAAAACCTTGAATAGAAAGGGAGAGGGTTTGAAGTTAGTTTGTGCATATAAATTAAAATTATGGTTTCTACAAATAGATCCACATATTTCCAGTATTTCTAAATTATTTAGTCTTTATTCGTTATTGTTTTTATGGATTACAGTGATAGCGTACTGGGCTTTCACCCCGAGGACCCGGGTTCGATTCCTGGCCAGGGCTTGGCATTTTCATATGCTATATATCATCGCATCGTCTGCATTAACCCAAGTGTGCACAATAGTCGGACGTTAAACACCAAAAAAAAAAAATAAGAATTCAGACAAAACGTATACATATCCGAAGTCTGAGTCGGACTACGCATTCAAAAGCTAACCTACTGTTTTTAATGTAAATGCGGCCACTGAAAGCGTAACGGAGCCGAGCGTAGTCAAGCGGCATCGATAGACTGTGTTCTGTGTAGCTTCGACTATGTCTAGGTTCGGTTTTTAAGCTTCTCACACCATTCTGACCACGCCTCTAAACTTATTATTTCCCATTACCTAGGTTACCGTTGGTAGGTTACAGTTATAAACATAATAGGCAGTTGCAATAGGCCTGAATATACAAACAGGTTTTTTTAAACTAATTGAACTCCGCTTTCAGTTGCCGTTCATCTTCATTCCGCTCGGCTCGGCTCGGCTCGGCTCGGCTCGGCTCGGCTCGGCTCGGCTCGGCTCGGCTCGGCTCCGCTCGGGTCGGCTCAGCACAGGGAACTCCGAGGGGCGGCCGCCCGGCCTGATCTCCCAAACGAATAACCAGGAAATGACCTAATTTCTTACAAGACAGTTTTATCTGAAGCTAAAAAGTTTTGCCATAAAAATTCTTAACCCGAGGCAGTTTACCCAATTTTAAATAAAAATGTTTTACTTTTCGAGACAGTCGGAAAAAAGAAAATTAAAAACTGACCTTGGTCGAGTCTGTTTTCCTTCGTGATAATTTAACGATAATAAATCGTTTTCAAAAAAGTATGTTTTTCTCATTAAAGTCCACGTTGAAAATATGTATTCCATTTGGACTTGATTTTTAATTTAAATGCAGAAGTATCCAATTATGTCCAGTGGACATTTAGCTAAAAATATTCTGAATTAAATGAAGTTTCTGTTGAACTACATACAGGTATGCGGTTAAATGCCAGCAAGACACATTACGAAACTCAGTCCTCTAGGAAGACAGCTCTAACGAATGGAGGCAGTGATTCTATTCTAAAGCTGCATTCACCATTACTGGTTTAATTATATACAATCACTGGAATAAATAATAAGTTTAGTGAACAGTGCGAATCTAGGAGAACCGGTTTTTACTAACTTAGGTCAATTTAACTTTCATCATAGCTGGCTTATATTGTTGTTGCGAATATTCTGCTGTTTTGTGAAATCCTTAATTAAGCGTTACAACATTTTTATGCTGTTCAAACTTTTGTCCTTGTTTTGTTTGTACTTTTGTATGTTTGTTCTCACATTCATTTTTTTTTCTCGACCGGACTCTGAAATTCTTTCATCGTCTGAATTTGTTAACTAAAATTTAACTTAAAATAATATTGCAGGGTCTCTTTACAGCCCTGCAACAAGTTGTATATTTGTGGTTATTTATTTATCCGAATTTGTTATTGTTTGCTTTGTTTTCCTTGTTGTTTAATTTTATTTATTTATTTATTTGTAGTTATATTTTACTGTTAACTAGTTTTAGGAATAGTATTTATAGTTGTTATTGTATATTGTTTTAAATCACTGTTATTTTTTATTTTGTGATATTCCTAAATTTTATTTTATTAATACTGTGCCTCGGCGACGATAACCTTAACGGAAAAAATGTTCTCTTATTAAAATCACCATCAGAAAGAAAGATATTACGAAAAATCTTAGGTCCCAAATTCCGTAACAACCAAGTACTCTACATCAGGAATGAAACTCTTTACCAAAAAACTGAAATATTATCAGACACAATAAGAAAAAGGAGAATTGATTTTTACGGGCACATCCTCCGAATGGACAAAAATAGACTAACCAAAAAAATATTTGACTACTTTCGCAATAAAAGAGCCAAACCACTTTGGTTTAGAGAAACAGAGAAAGACATAACAGAACTACAAATCACTGACACTATGCTCATGGACAGAACAGCCAAAACAATAACCAAGGACAAGAAGCAACGGTTCCAAGGCAAAGTCAAATCCAAGCGAACGATCCAAATCTCTGACGAAGAAAGAAAAGCAAGATCACAACGAATAAAGCAATACTGGGCTACGAGGAAGGCACAGAACATTAAAAAGTGATTGATTTGGTGTACCCCAAAGTTGGGTGAAACAAATAAAGAGAGAAAATCACCATTGTAATAAATAGATCAAAAACAGTACACAATCTACTGTACTTTATATTCAGTTATTTCTCCAATTATCTGGCAAAAAAATTCTCAAAATTTGTTGATATTTAAGTTTACAAATTCATGTCAGTTTATCGAATTTGGAATAAACGCAATTTATGGTTTCAAAGAATGTAAAAAAAAATCAAGGTTTGTCATTTTTTCCCATTTACTTACTAATCGTAAATGCATTTTTCTTTAAATTCATACGTGACCAAAACAAGAGTAAATTCTATTATTGCTAGCCGCCTTGGAGGCCTAGTTGATAGTGTACTGGGCTTTCACCCCGAGGACCCGGGTTCGATTCGCTATAAATCATCCCATCGTCTGCATTAGCCCAAGTGTGCACAATAGTCGGACGTTAAACACCAAAAATTAAAAAATAATTCTTCTTCTTTCGATGAGTCCTGCTAGGGACCACATAACAATTTCAATTCTTCACACTTAGCTGTTTTCTCTTCCGTTCCCTCCAATATTCCGTCATCCTTTCACTATGATTGCAGCTCCTTCTGCAATCTTCCTTGGAATCCCTCCACACTCAATATCCTCTTTCTAAAAATCTCTCTGTTCAGCGTTGCTTCTTCTTTAATATTATTTCTTTTAAAATCCTCACCTCTTGAATCCAACAAGTTGTTGACTTTTTATCCCATAGGTACTTGAGTTTCCTTCGGTAGTCTTGAATCATTCGTCCTGTACATATGTCCAAAAAATTGCAGTTTTCTCTTCCTTATCGTCTCTGTCATGTCCTCTATGTTCCTGTATATTTCATCATTAGATCTTAGTTTCCATGTTTCTTTAGTTTTCACTGGGCCTAAAATTTTTCTCATGATTCTCCTTTCAGTTTATCTAAACTATAATTTAGTACCAAGCATTCACTTGTGTACAGGCATTCCGGTTTCACTACTGCAGTGTAATGCCTTATTTTAAGATTTTTAGGCCCTAAGCACTTTAAAAAAATTCTATTATTACTAATTTTCAGAAATTATCAATTTATCAGTTAAGAAATAGTTCACAAACGATAATTAACTCATTCGTTTTGCTTTATGGCTACATTTTAGGAAAAGCTAATTGTAATCAGCGAATATGATTTTCAGACAATTAAAATTTTAAAAGGTTTTTTTTACCGAAAAATGCTTTAAAAACCCTTTTTTGAAAATGAACTAGAGTTGTGAGCATCCGAGAACTACACGCCAAATTTCATCATTTTATTTTTTTCATGTATAATTGAAAATACAATAATTACAGCACTCACCTGTCTCGCTGGCACTGAAACGCTAAACATTTCGAAAAAAAAATAGAGATTGTATTTTACAATTAGAAGTAAGAAAGTGTGCCCTGGTGGCAAATATAAATCATAATATTTACCTCGCACTTTGCCAAAATCTCATTTCGCTATCTAATGTGCGTCGTTTGGTTTCATTAAAATAAACAAAACTGATTCAACGGTAATTTGTTTAATTGAAGACTTGAAATAGTAAAGAGGATATTATTAATTAACACTTTTTATGCTTTTTATGTAATTTTTCATTATGTTCAGTATAATGATCTGCCTTCCCTAGCTTCGTCAATTCTACTTTCGTTGACGCGTTTCGGAGAACCTCCATCTTCAAAAACTATATCTATACTGGACACCGATATTATGGCCCGTCCTACTTATAATTTTCTATCTCCACCTCGTACCCCTCCTCTATTCCACACATGTACATTAAACCTGACGTACTCGCTTCTGATTGGCTCCTTTCAAACTTTCTCTTCAACGGTCGTCCCTCCAGTTAATTTTTGAAAATTTTTAGATTTTTAAACATAATATCTGCTTGCGACGATATCTGTTCATTTATTATGTTTTCTCCCTTTAATTTAGATTTTAAAATGTCCAAGTTGTCTAAAATGTTCATACGTCTTCCTTTTTCTGCCATATGTAGTACCTTCATTGAGTTTTCTATTTCTCGAGGTATGTGTCCCTCTTTTATTAAATGTGACGCAAAATTTGAATCATTTTTGCCGTATTTGAATGATCAAACATGTTCTTTAAACCTAGTTTTAAATTTTCGTCACGTTTGTCCTATGTAGACTGCCTCGCATCCACACTGTATTCTGTATACCCCATTCTTACTATATTTGTCCTTTTCTTCTATATTCTTTGTCAGTTTGTTCCTTATTGTATTATTTGTAGCCAATGCTATATCTATATAATATTTTCTAAAAAAAATTCTTAAATTTATATGCCTCTTTCTCCGTATATGTTAATTTAGCCCATTTTCGTTTTTTATCCTCTCTTTTATCTTTCTTTTAATTCTCTCGTAACAGATTTCTTATGAATTGTATTTCATGTTAAAATATTTCTCTCTCTCTCTCTCTCTCACACACACACACACACACACACACACACACACACACACACACACACACACACACACAAATTATAAAAAATAACTTCTTGTAATCGCCCAATTTTGTATCATATAAGATGAAAATTGCGAATGGTTATTAGGCCATAATAAACATAAATAAAGTTCGTAATAACAACCCAAAAACCAGTTTAAATTTCATTGTTTTGGAAGCAATAAAATCCTTCCAATCAGGAAGGACTAATGCAAATTTCATTGTTTCGGTTCTGGGCCTAATAATAGAAATTTGAATTTCGTTGCAACACGCCTATTGCAGTTGCAGCTAAGGAGGTTGTCTGCCTTGCTTAGTTAATTAACCTAAAAATAGAGTTTTGTACTGACCTGGCTGTATTGAACGGTTACCATGACAACGGGTACAACAAACCAAACGAATCGATCGCGTTCAGTGTGGAGTTGGTTTACGCAAATTTCTCTACCTATGAACCAAGTAATGAAAACTTCTTACAAAAGTAAGAAGATTTTCAAATTGTTTAAGATTTACAGTTTTCACACCAAGTATTTAAGAGTCTTTCTGTGTGGTGAACAGTGATTGAAAAATTTTGTTAATTGCCCAAACGCTAAAAGAACCATTTTTATTTTTAAAAAAAGGTAGTAAAAAGACAGGAAATATAAATGTTTCTTTATAAATATGGTGTTTTGTATTAATTTCATTTGATACTAAAATTGTATTTCGAATTTCACAACAACAAAAAAATAATGCTCTATAAAAATGATCATTAAATTTTAACTATTTAATCTAAAGTAATATGTTTACGTTTTAATTTATAAAACTGAGAAACATGTCTCAAATGTGTTTTTCATACCTTAAATAGCCTAATTTTCGAATTATTAATCTTGAAAATAACTTGTGGATTGTAAAAATACAGGAAAATTTTCACTCTGATAATTGAGATTTACATTTTTTCTAGCCTAAGTTTATCTTGAGATTTTAATTAATATAAAACATTTTTCAGGTTCCTGAGAGGAAATAATGTTTATTCTTGAACATCTGGTAATCTGTAAATGTGTATAAAACGCTGGACAGCCACTTGGACTAATGCAGACGATGGGATGATTTATAGCGCATGAAAATGCTAAGCCCTGGCCGGGAATCGAACCTGGGTCCTCGTGAAAGTAACTTCATATCAGGAACTAGTGTTTTGGTTTTATTTTACTTTCTAAAGAATTTTTCTCGAAGCGGTCACTACAGTAAAATCGAAAACCTGAACTATGAAATGTCCTTCAGCGCCAAAACCAGCAGTTACTAGTGCATTAGGAGCACACGACGTTCTCCACTTGTCCGTTGTGCTTCAGCGCCAAAACCAGCAGTTATCTAGTGCATTAGGAGCACACGGCATCCTCCGTCCTTTGCGTTTCAGATTTTTTGCAGTGTAACTACCACACGATATATTTTATGAGCAGCTGTGTACTGTACGTCCAAGCCCACGTTGTACACTGAAATATTCATCTCCCTTACCACTCCTATACTTTCCTTCCTTCTCTTTCCTCTTCTCAAATATATTCTTATATTCCTTACAACTGTTAACCAAAATGGATGGTTAAGCTCAATGGCCGCAATGCATCGCTGGGTCCATCAACTTCGGGAATCACACTGACGCGTCTAACGTGTCACTTGCTGTCTGCTCCTGAGTATTTTCTTTTCATATCGCGTGAGAGACATTGCGTCATCCGCCGGCAACAATGTTCTTACTCCTCAACGTTTGGGCGTCTAGTCAGGAACAGCTGATTTACACCTTCCGGTTCCTTTCCTGTCAGGTTATTTACCACAATAATATGTAATGTGTAAAAGTATAACATTACACTAAGGGAGCAATTCGTTTCATTCGACGAAAGAGTGTTATTAAAAAAATGCTAATGAAAACTTCTATATATATAAGGCAATGTCCTGACTGACTGACTGATCAACGTACTATAAAACCTATTACTATAGGATTATAACTTATAACTTATAACTATAGGTTATAACCCATAACTATAAAACCTAGAGATTTGAAATTTTGAGGATACCTTCGTTTTAATATGTAAGCGCGTACTAAGAAAGGATTTTGCAAAAAATTGATTTTAACTCCATTAAACTACATATCCAGTCCAAATTTAATAAACAACGTACAGCCAATACTATTTATAGCTAGAGACTTGAAATTTTCAAGGTACATTCTTACAACAATGTCAAGAAGCTCTAATAAAGGATTTTTTAAAAATGTGATTTTAACGCCATTAAACTACTTACCCAGTCCAAATTTAATAATCAACGTACAGCCAATACTATTATAGCTAGAGACTTGAAATTTTCAGGGTACCTTCTTACAACTTTGTCGAGATACATTGAAAAAGGGGTGCATTGAAAAACGATTTTCCAGTATGCAACCCCTAAAGAGGTAAACATGAGGTACAACAATTTTTATTGGAAAAAATATGTTTTTCATCTGACCTTCTTAAAACGTAACATAGTCACTCTTAATAAGTAGTAAAATATATTTTTCACCTTTTTCCCAAAACGCATCCCCTAAAGAGATTGAAATAAGGTACATAAAATATAAAAAAGGGGTACAATTTTGTATTGAAAAAATATTTTTCTTATCTTATATTCTAGAAATATGCTATGAAACACATATTTCAACATTTTTCTGAATTCATCCCCTAAAGGAATAAAAATGGAAAAAGAGTTATCATGAGAGAAAAAAGAGTGTTTGCATTGGAGAAAAATATTTTTTATCAAATTTTCTTAAAAGTAAACAAAATATTTTAAAACACAAATTATGATACACGCAATTCAGTATTTGCCCCCGAATTCATCCCCTAAAAGGACAAAAATATAGAATAGGTATAAATGTTTGTATTGGACAAAAATATTCTTGATCAGATTTTCTTAAATTCGAATGGAACACGTTTGAAGACAATAAAACAACATATTCAGGTTATAATATTTTTTCATATTCACTGTAAAACTATCACGAGTTTAGATGATCACGCTTTTATTAATATATTTTGTTTCTAAATTATTACATTACTGAAACAGTTTAAGTTTCGTGAGCGAAGCCGCGACGGGTAATGCTAGTATAATTATAATCTAATGATCATTACAGCAAGAACTAGACCCAAAATTAATACACACTAATTACAACCATTTTTTTAGAATCCATCAGTACTTGGTGTATATGTTCACATCGTTTTTTAAATACAACATAGGTTGAATTTTGGTCAAATTTGGGGGTGGATATATTTTAGTAATAGCTTTAACAAGTGTTTGTTACCCAACAAATTATGTTCAATAGAGGCCATTTGAAATCAATAAGAAGTCATTAATTTTCTTATTCAGTACCCGTTTTTGAAGGTTTTTATGTTACACTTTACTGAAAACCTGATTTCTCCATCGTAAACAACGATAAATGCTGCAAAATTAGCATTTAAAATTTTCAAATTGTACCGAAAATACGAACATGAATGAAAATTGGTGATTTCGAAGAAATGTTACCCGTATATTTGTATTTAAGACCATTTTAGTTTTCCAAAAAATCTGTCTAAAGGTTTTTGAGGTTAAAAATAAAATTATTATAAAAATCGTAAAAAAAACAAATGAAATCACTATAAATCGAAAATTATCCCATACAACCGTTGGTGGTTTGTTTTGTACTTCATTTTTTTTTTAATTAAAAAAAGTTTTTTTAATTAAGAATCAGATTGTTATTAAAATCAGAAAGAAAGAAAAAACCCACGTGTACAGGTTAGGGGTAAATTGGAAATAATCTTTGACCACAGATATGGTTACATATTATCTAATTTAGCTCAAACCGTATATTTATAATTTTGTATACCAATTCGAGTTCTGAATATTCATGATGAAAATGACCAAAATATAAACAAAATCTGTTGAACCGATTTTGACAATTAGACAAATAATTTGATTTTTTTAACCGACACTTCCCAGCGTCAGGTTTGGTTGGGAAATAATTTACTGTTTGACTGTTTGAGTGTTATTTATTTCGCTAATGTAACTTAAAAATCTGAATAAGAGAAAGATATATTTTATATCTTTGCAAAGTAGGTTTATCTTATTTTCTATAAGAAGTTTATAGAACTTAGACTTATGATGATCATGAATAAATCGATCATAAAAGCCTAGTTGACAGCGTACTATGCTTTCACCCCGAGGACCCGGGTTCGATTCCCGGCCAGGCCCATGGCATTTTCACACGCTATAAATCATCCCATCGTCTGCATTAGTCTAAGTGTGCACAATAGTCGGACGTTAAACACAAAAAAAAAAAATCGATAATAAAGTGTTGGCAAATACATTAATTTTTTTCACTTAGTACAAAAAAGTTTATATTTTGCAATGCGTGCATGCTTGTGTGCAATTTGGAGTAATTTGTACATATTGTAGGTCCAGTTTTGATATTTTTGAAGCCCTTTTTTATTGTAATTTTTCTAAATTGATTTTAACAATTTGACTATTTCGATTGCAAAGTGTAGTTTTTTTTCGATACGCAAACAAAACGTAGAACCCAAAAAAAAGACGATTGGAAAGCGATCGACAGATAAACCTGAACACCTGCCTAATTTGTTAAATTTTAATTTAACATTTGAATTTAATTTGAAATTTAAGAGATTTAAGATTCATTACGGTGTTCTTGTTTACCGAGTGCTGTGAAAATGGATTTTTTAAAGAAAACCTAAGTTTTTAGAATTTTTAAGTGTTTAATTTAAACTGAATGTGAGAAGATTAGCGCAACGCGTTGCACAATATTTTTCAACTTTAGTTTCCTCAGTTATCGATAATAAATCATAATGTAGGCCTATCGAGCCGAATCGTTTAAAGAAATTTATATTACGAAAATATTAAAACAGTTAAAACTTTGAGACACGAATTTCAAATTATATTTGTTATTGTTCCTTAGTTACTGATAAACTGATAAACAAGTAATAACAGAACTAAGCATCTTAAAAAACTCAAGTAAACAAATGATTTAATTTATATTTCGTTAGTTTTTTTTTTTTCATTGTGTAATATAATTTTATTTGATCGCATATCAATTCATGTCTCACATTATAGGGAAACATTATATCTCATGAGTAATGTTGTAAAAACATTACAAAATACGTTTTCGAACATGTTTGTATATTTTCTACGTCCTCGGTACTTCAGTATTTAGAACGGAAACTCGACACAACAGATGGGACTATATGAACTTTAATCACAAAATATAAACGACCTAAAACATAAAGTAGACACAACATAAAGGCCCCGTGGTCACTTACCCCTGCTGGCCTGCTCGGTAGCGAAGGACTGAGGGTCGCTGTCGCGTGTATCCAAGGTACTCGGGCAGGCAGGCACAGGATAGGCTTATTTTATTGATCTAACACTAACTTATATAAAGGAACAATAAATTTACCTTCCTTCTCCTTTTCAGACAGTCTCGACGTAATCGCTGAAATATTTATATTTCAAAGGTCAACAAACTGCATTCATTCAGTCCAAAGAAAATCGCCAAAAGATTGCACAAACTTTAAGCAATTTTATTTTAAAAGGCACGATTGTGAGCGCACACTCAAACCTTGTATATATAAAAATTCCGGTTTAAAACTAAAAAAATTACAGCAAGTAATTTATAAAATTAAAAAAAATAATTTTAAAACAATCAGGTTTTTGCTGTGAGTGGGGTTAGGTGCAAAGAGAAAAGAAGCAAAACGTGGCTTGTAGGCCTATACGTGCTTAAAAAATATATAGTCACCTCGGTGGCTTAGTTGATAGCGTACTGGGCTTTCACCCCGAGGACCCGGGTTCTATTCCCGGCCAGGGCTTGGCATTTTCATACGCTATAAATCATCCCATCGTCTGCAATAGTCATAGTGTGCACAATAGTCGGACGCTAAAAAAAAAAAAAAAAATATTAATAATAAAAAACATATTATTACTACAATAATATGTTCAAGTAGAATAGTAGTAGTAGTAGTAGTAGTAGTCTATTCAAGTAGAATAGACAAAACTACTTGAATATTAGAAAGATGGTAAATAAAAATATCAAAAAAATTAAGAAGGCCTAAGAAAACCAGATGCTAGCCCAAATGGATGAGGATTTTGCTAAGAACAAGACAAGGAGTTTTTACAAGGTTTTTAGACAGAGACTAACAAAGTATAACCCACCAACCCTACAATTACGGGACAAGAACGGAATTATGGCACATAACAACAAAGATAACTGCAGGATACTAGCCGACTATTTTAAAAATCTCCTCAACTGTGAAACACCAGTTGAAAAAATGACATTTAGTGTCCCCATAAATACTAACCCTGACTCACAGCCGCCAACCGTTGAGGAAACGATCATATCTAGCCTTAAAAACAACAAAGCATCAGGAGAAAATCAGATCACAGCCGAACTTTGGAAGAATGCCAGCAAGGAAGCAATAGAATCCCTACAAAAAGTTTTTCAGGAAATCTGGCTAAAGGAAATGATTCCAGAAGAATGGAAGATGGCCCTTATCCACCCAATCCACAAGAAGGGGGATAAAAAGGACCCCAACAACTACAGGGGCATATCTCTTTTGGATGTTACCTATAAGATATTCTCGAGGGCCTTACTTAATAGAGCAGAACCACAATTAGATTATCAGTTGGGAGAATATCAAGCTGGATTCAGAAAGGGGAGATCTTGTCCGGAGCAAATATTGAATCTCAAAAATCTCATAGCCTATCAGAAGTCGAGGGCGAAGAAGTATGTCATCGCCTTCATTGACTTCAAAAGGCGTATGACTCATTAGATCAGGAAGCTCTCCTTGCTATATTAAAAGAACTAGGTCTGGATGGCAAAACAACAAACCTCATCAGGAAAGCCTCACTAATACATTTTCCAAAGTTAAATTCATGGGGAATTGTCAGCCCCTTTTGAGATCAAAACTGGTGTACGACAGGGTGACGGACTGTCCCCTCTCCTGTTCAACTGTGTCTTGGAGAAGGTAGTCAGGAATGGGATAAAACAGCCAGTGGCGGGATCCGACTGGGATCGGTAAACAGGGACATTAAGATCAAGTGTTTGGCTTTTGCAGATGACATGGCTTTACTGGCCGAGACATGGGAGGAAGCCAGGAACAGTCCTCGAACTGCTGAAGCAAGCGGGGAAGGTAGGCCTCAAAATCGCCTTTGGAAAGACCAAAATAATAACAAACATTAAGAATCCTCCAAAATATTTGAAAGTGGGGAACAGAAAATGGAGATTGTCAGGGATTTCAAGTACCTCGGAGAGTGGATCAGCTGGAATGATCTAGAGAAGAAAGCCATGGAATCTAGACGAAACAAAATGGAAATAGCTTTCCAGCTCACAAAAGACACCTATAACAAAAATCACTCTCCTGGAATGCCAAGATAAGACATTATAATACTGTAGTCAAGCCTGAAGCCCTTTACGCTGTGGAAACGTTGTCCATAACGACTTATGGACCAATGGAAAAGTTGGAGATCAAAGAAAGAAAAATTCTACGGAAAATTCTAGGTCCCAAATTCTATAATAATAAACTTGTGCACATTAGTAATGAGACCCTGTATAGGAGGACCGAAAAGATGTCCCATACAATAAAGAAAAGGAGGATTGACTTCTATGGTCACATCCTACGAATGGACCCGAAAAGGATAACAAAAAGGATCTTCGACTTTTTCCGCAATAAGAAAACCAAACTGAACTGGTTTAAGGAGATAGAGAGGGACCTACGAGAGTTTCAAATTACAGAAGAGATGCTTGCAGATAGATCCGCAAAGAGTATAATCGAAGGTAAAATGAAGAGGTTCCAGGACAGGGTCAAGACCAAAATACCATATAGGATTTCTGAGGCAGAGAGGGCGGCAAGATCTGAAAGGATGAAGAAATACTGGGCGGACAGGAAAGCACGACACACTGAACATTGATTGATCAATCGTCCCCCAAAGTGGGTGAAACGTAGAAGAAGAAGAAAAAACATATATTAATATTTGTTTAATATTAGTCTAACGTAATCAAAATTCTTTAATCTGATTGATCGTTGGAAGATTTATGCAGTTTTATGTACAAATGCAGTTTAATTAATTTTATATTAATCGGTTTTCATGGTACTTTTTAATAATTAATTTACTATAGTTCTTGCATGCTTTCCTTACGAAATCCAAGTTACACTCTGTTCATGTAACATATTGTATTGAGAAATGAAATTCTCCTAGGCCATATTTTCCATCTTATGTTTTGCTTTCCGTGATTTTTTTTTTTTTTTTTTAAGTCCGACTATTGTGAACACTTGGGCTAATGAAGACGATGGGATGATTTATAGCGAATGAAAATGCTAAGCCCTGGCCGGGAATCGAACCCGGGTCCTCGTGAAAGTAACTTCATATCAGGAACTAGTGTTTTGGTTTTATTTTACTTTCTACAGAATTTTTCTCTAAGCGGTCACTACAGTAAAACCGAAAACCTGAACCATGAAATGTTTACCGATCCTGATCATGCGACACACTTTAAAGAAAACGTTACCTATTCTATAAAATGTAAATAATTTTATTATTGTAACATAGCCACCGGACCACATATTCAAATGATTAGGATTATGACCTATTCTTCCCGTCAGTGGTCTATTAACTCACCTCATAAAAGCTACCGCGGTTTCGAAACTCTATAGTTTCATCTTCAGGCCATACAAAATGCTAAATCCCTCTGTCGAGGTCGTCACAAAGTCAAACAAAACATTAAAACATACATCACTAACACTGAGCACAATTACACGTTTAAAATATTCATCATGAAAATCGGCTTGGCCAAGCTACACACGCGACTGGTACGTCATTACATTCCGGACTCACGAATTGTGAGCTCAACAATTGTGCTCAGTGTTTGTGATGTATGTTTTAATGTTTTGTTTGATTTTCTGACGAACTCGACAGAGGGATTTAACATTTTGTATGGCCTGAAGATGAAACTACAGAGTTACCGCGGTAGCCTTTATGAGGTGAGTGGATAGACCACTGACAGAAAGAAAAGGTCATAATCCTAAATAATTTTAAAATGAGAGTGTTGCAAACAGGAAACATTTGCAATTTTTTTGTAATTTTTTGAAAATGCTAATTTTTTCAAACCAATTGATTAAAAATTAGAACACACATTAATTTTATTTATGCTTGGACCCAGCAAACAAAATTAATCATAATTTAAAATATTAAAACATTCATACATATTTAACTAACACGTGATGAAAGATTATTTCAAACAAAAAATAACACAATGAAACCATATCACATATAAACGTCACTTATTACAACTTGATACAAAACATTTTTCAAGAAGGCCACCATCAGTCATATGGCGGCCAAACATAATTTTTATAATGCATAACTTTTATCTACGTTTAAAAAAAAATCGTATTGGAGTTATTTCACTACTATCGATCAATTACGAAAGTCGCTAAAGTTATTTATTAAAGTATTGAATAAAAGGTCTAAATATGATAGTGTAGCTGTATCATTTAAGGCTATTATTTTATATATTCAGATATTTTTTAAAAGCATGGCGAACGAAAATTAAATATAAGATGAAAGCAGTGGATTTGATAAATGCAAAGACTAAATGCAGTTCTGAAGCAATTAATTAAATTTTTAAAAAAACCTTTTCTTGCCTAAGACATACTGTAAATTTTTTAGGCCTGACTGTATGAAAATCGTGTAAGATCAGTCTTTAGATTTGAATGGAATAGACAGTTTTCGTGTCTCCTGAGGCAAAAACATTGATTTTGATTTGTGTGTCCGTCCGCCCCGCAGGGGGGTGCAGACTAGCTGCACCTATTGAGAGGATTTAGACGTCCCTCGCGGTACTCTTACAACACTACACTTAAGACTTTAACACTTTACACTTACACTTACATTTAGGGAGGCGATAATAGCCTCAATGTTCTTTTCGACTTAAAATAATAATAATAATATTACATTGTGTTATTTTTTGTTGGAAATAATCTTTCATCACGTGTTAGTTAAAGATATATGAATGTTTTAATATTTTAAATGATGGATATTTTTTTTTGCTGGATAACAAACTTGTTCAAGAATTAATAAAATTAAAATTGTGTTCTAATTTTTAATCAATTGGTTTGAAAAAAATTGTAAATGTCAGTTTCAACAGATGTTCACATTTCTTGACCCTAACAGAAAAAATGATTTTGCTTGAATAGTTATGTTAATTTGAGAGGGGCTGGAGAACGAGAGTTAGTCCAGACTAGAAACGTAGTGTGTTGGGATTCTGTACATGAATAATGTCAAATGTCCGAATAAATAGTAATACCAAATAAATAATCCATCATTAAACAAACATTTTTAAAACAGAATATTCTTTAATGGCACAAATTTTGTGTAGGCCTTGTGGTAGTTATCTCGCAAAAAAATCCCAGTTGGAAGAAAAAATACATCTGCCAAAAAAAAAAAAACGCGAATCTTTCAAAATCAGTTCGACAGATTTTGCTCGCGAAAATTTATTGTTTACAGAACGCCTTGGAAAACAAAAACATTCTGACAGCAATGTTCAGATTCCAAACCAGACCAATGCAGCCTTGGAAGAATTACGTAAACCCTTGTTACAGGAAGAATGACACTACGTTTCCCACGCATGAGTAAAGACGTTGCATTATTATCCTCCTAATACAGCGTGTAACAAAGCCTTTCATCTGTCAAGTTGTACTGAGGCAAAAGTGTTGAAACCACTTATTGTATCAAGAGTCGGTAAGCATATTTATTGTATACGAGTATATATATATATATATATATATATATATATATATATATATATATATATATATATTAGATTATATTCTAGAGGAAGGAATTTGTTCAACCCCAGGCACTGCGATCAACTGACCTATTGTGCAACTTGCCTCTTAAAATACCTAGTTCAGCAGATTGGTGCCCCTAATAAGTTCCAACAACCCACTGACTAGCTCACTCTGCTGAAGATCCCTAGGGTCTTGGAAACCAAAAACCCCTAGCCTCCTACAAGCAAGAGCCTCACAATCATAAATTATGTGACCTGCAGTTTCCTCCTCCTTCCTGCACAATCTACACACTGTTTCTCCGTGCTACACACCTATCCTGTTCATGTGCACCCTCAGACCACAGTGCCCTGTTATGAGCCCCATGATCCTCCTGAGTTGTGCTCTGCCCAGAACATCTGCTGCCCCTTTGATTCCTCCAGAAGGAACTTTGCTTAAGAGACGTTTACTATGGAAATGCCTATGAATGTTGTCCCATCTTACATGGTGTTGACATGTAATCCACCCATTAATAGCGGACCTAGCCAACGATAGAGAAATCCCTAAAGCCGGCTCAGGTCCGATAAACTCAGATGCAGATCCAAGTCCAGCCAGTCGGTTATATATATAGCCGCCTCGGTGGCCTAGTTGATAACGTACTGGGCGTTCACCCCGAGGACCCGAGTTTGATTCCCGGCCAGGGCTTGGCATTTTCATACACTATAAATCATCCCATCGTCTGCATTAGCCCAAGTGTGCACAATAGTCGGACGTAAACACTATATATATATATATATATACACTCGTGTATTGTTTGTTTTAGTTTTACTCGTATTTTTTTGTTTCATTTTTACTGTTGTTAGACCTGTAGTTTACCTCTCCACTCAAAATTTTCAATATCTTAAAAGCTTTTGAAAGGAAGATAAAGCAAAATTTAAGGTTAGAACAAAATTAAGAGCAGTAGGAGAATACAGATTGTTTTAAGAAATCAAGTTACAGTATTCCTAATTTCATTAAAGCAAACAGGTTGATCTGCTGCCTGTCTTAAGGACACACTGACAGCTTAGCTATTTTAGGACATTAATTATACAGTATAATAGGTTATAACAATTTTAAGGGTTCAAATTGTTAATTTATATTTTATGTTACGAAAACGTATTGTTAAAAATTTCCTTGAGTTAGTTGTACGTCTGAACCTGGGAACTATACAATCCGTGTTAATAATTCCAACTTTTATGTAGTAGATAAGCAATATCCATAACCTGTTAGTAAAAAATAGAAGGTGTACAAGTAAAGTTAGGGTCAGTGAAAATTCATGTCCTAATAACAATTAGTGTTCTCAGAAAACTTTCTTTAATATTCAAAAGAAATTAAAACCACGGTAAATAGAATACTTGGTAGGTGCCATGGTGGGTAGGCGCAATAGACTACCACGCGCGTGACGTCACTGGATCAAACTCTTCACTGTTACTGTATGTAGTTTCCCGCTAAACAATTCGATGTTCTGTAAATGTAGTTTTAGGTTCGGTGTGTTTATTTAATCTGTAGGTGTTGTGTTTTAAATAAAAGGTGTCAACAACAATACTGTACGATAATTTTGTTTTGTGTTCGAGGTTTAATAAATATAAGAAAAGATTTAAGTACGTTTTGAATCCTAAAAAATACATAATGTATTTTGTTTAGTATTGTATAATTGTGTATGCACAGCAATGCCTGGTTGCGTTATTGCCAATTGCTATAATAATAATAACAATTGGAAAGGGAAAAAATAAAAAAAATAAGAAATTATGTCAAATCTTGTAAAACATACAATAAATGTAGAAGATTTACCCTACCGTGTACAAAAATTTCCATGATCAGAAGTAGGGACAGACGTAATTTAATGACATTTTTTGCAAGTAATATCCTAACAGCTGGCAGACAACACTGTAAAAGTATGAAGTCAATCAAAAAATCAATTTTTTTCACCCCTGAGCCTTTCGTTTAAAAAATCTTACTCTTGTACGTATTTTTTCTGAAGATTTATGGCTAAAGTCAACACTTCAAATTTTAAGAAATGAACACACTTTAACACTTTTCATGAAAATATTTTTATTATTTCTCAAATTTTAGAAAGAAAACTGTAAAGTATTCTCATTGTCAAGTTTGTAATAATTTTAATGATATCAAAATTTAAGAATTTATATTTTTTTATTAGTTATTCAGTTGAAATATATCCTAACTATTTACAGCTCATGTGTAAATGCCGAAAAGGTCAAGGTTTTGTTTGCTCCGTTTATCTGTTTAAACAGAACTGTCTATCTTCATGACAATGTTTTTATACACGAAAAGAATTATGTTTTAAATTGTAAAAACTTTTCCAGAGAAGTAAAACTTTTAAAGTTAAGTTTACGACTCTATAGGAAAACACTCTCCGGCCTTTGTAAAATATGGTCATAAGTTCTTCATCTCTCTGTCCTTGGCTACTTGGTGTTACAGGGTATCGCCTTATTTATCTAAATACTGTGATCAGGCGGCTTGTTTTAAAGTACAACAGTTTGTAACACTATTTATTGATGAACAATATTTTATAGTCATATCTTAGAACGGAATTCAAGATTTTGAAAAAAAATTCAGTTTTTGTCGTTAGTTTCCGAAATGCACTACTTTAAAGAAAATGTTATCAACATCGTTAGAACCGGTTTTAGAAAAATCTGATTTTTAATTTAATTTTATATCTGTATGACTACTGGAAGCTGGACCAGGCGACCGCCAGTTCCAACTAGCTTTACGGGGCACTCTATGGGTGGGAATACTTTATTTATGTAGCTACTCGTGGAACCTTACTAATGTATGTACCACGGAAAACAAACCGTTGCAAGAGTGGATATGTAAAGTGAAAATATAATCGAAATTGATTTGTGAATACTTCCTTCAGATTTAATTTAGAATTACCCATGCGGAACTCTGTATGGGTGGAAAGCTACTTGTGGTATTTTGATTGCTGGAAATAAAGTTTCAAACCCCAGAAAACCTTGAGAAACTAGCAAAAGATGACCAGGGGAGTGAAAATAGCATGGACGAGGAGGAAACTGGGGCTATATTTAACCCAATGGAACCTATAAGCAGGCTAGGTGGACCTACCCAATCTACAGAGGAAAACGTGAGAGATGGGGTTAAACATAGTAAGTCAATCTACAGAGGAAAACGTGAGAGATGGGGTTAAACATATTAAGTCAATCTACAGAGGAAAACGTGAGAGATGGGGTTAAACATATTAAGTCAATCTACAGAGGAAAACGTGAGAGATGGGGTTAAACATATTAAGTCAATCTACAGAGGAAAACGTGAGAGATGGGGTTAAACATATTAAGTCAATCTACAGAGGAAAACGTGAGAGATGGGGTTAAACATATTAAGTCAATCTACAGAGGTGAGAGATGGGGTTAAACATATTAAGTCAATCTACAGAGGAAAACGCGAGAGATGGGGTTAAACATATTAAGTCAATCTACAGAGGAAAACGTGAGAGATGGGGTTAAACATTTTAAGTCAATCTACAGAGGAAAACGTGAGAGATGGGGTTAAACATTTTAAGTCAATCTACAGAGGAAAACGTGAGAGATGGGGTTAAACATATTAAGTCAATCTACAGAGGAAAACGTGAGAGATGGGGTTAAACATATTAAGTCAATCTACAGAGGAAAACGTGAGAGATGGAGTTAAACATTTTAAGTCAATCTACAGAGGAAAACGTGAGAGATGGGGTTAAACATTTTAAATCAATCTACAGAGGAAAACATGAGAGATGGGGTTAAACATTTTAAGTTAGTAAGGTGACGACCTATCTATAGAGGAAAACGTGAGAGATGGGGTTAAACATTTTAAATCAATCTACAGAGGAAAACGTGAGAGATGGGGTTAAACATTATAAGTTAATCTACAGAGGAAAACGTGAGAGATGGGGTTAAACATTTTAAGTCGATCTACAGAGGAAAATGTGAGAGATGGGGTTAAACATTTTAAGTCAATCTACAGAGGAAAATGTGAGAGATGGGGTTAAACATTTTAAGTCAATCTACAGAGGACAACGTGAGATATGGGGTTAAACATTTTAAGTCAATCTACAGAGGAAAACGTGAGAGATGGGGTTAAACATTTTAAGTCAATCTACAGAGGAAAACATGAGAGATGGGGTTAAACATTTTAAGTCAATCTACAGAGGAAAACATGAGAGATGGGGTTAAACCTGGAATGCGCATCATGAAAAAATTCAACAAGTAAGTGATGGCAGTAAGGAGAACGGTGGAAAAGATATGGGAACTGAGATAAAATATGATTAAGTTTAATTACACTGGGATCATAAGACCCATGGTGACTTATGGTGCTGTTGGGGGAGGCAACTTTGACTAAGATCCAGAGGTGGTTGTATAACCGGAGTTATGAACACAACACCAAATGATGCTTCGTATAGTGCTTGGGAGGTAGTGCTTGGGCTTCCAACCATAATTATATTATTTACCATGGGGAAGCACGTAGAGCAGTATATATATCGCAGGAAATTCAAATCTGGATAACCTCAAACTTAGGGCTTGCCAGAATTACAGAAAAGATTAAAACCCAAATCTGTTGATAGCGGTTGATAAGATGGTTAACAGACAATCACTACTAAAACCCTTCAAGGTCATAATGACATATGAGGAGAAAGATCGAATGGTGGGAAATTCTGGGGACCTTACGTAGTGTAAAAATGGCTTCAAAACAAAGGAGAACACTGGTGCTGGGGTGTATGATCTAAGACCGTAGGTGAAACGCTTTGTTACCCAAGGACAGTATGCGACAGAATTCAAAGCAGAGTTAATGGCCAAAGTGGGCTTTTAAGAAAGCCACAATTCACATTTATACCAACGGTCATGTAGCTGTTGGTACAAAATCCAAACTCGTCTGAGAACATCGCGAGAACCTCAGTGCTCTGTTCTTGAAAACAGCTTACTACACTGTGTACCAGGGCACAAAGGGTGTGAAGTTAATAAAAGAGGCAGTTAGACTGGCTGGACTGAGATCTGAAGCTGAGTTTACAGGACCGAAGCCGCCAGTAGTGTTTTCTCTGTGTTAGTATGAATCTGCTATCAATACATAGGACAACCTTATATGGCATTCTCACGGTAAACATCTTTTAAAAAGATTCTTTTAGTAGGATCTGGAGAGTCAGTAGAAATTCCAGGCTACGGGTAACTCAGGACAGCCACACGGCTCGTTACAGGGCCCTGAGGTGTGAAGATGCCTCTGAATAGGAGAGTAATGTGCTACTGAAAAAGCAAGTGCAGGCTATGCAGAAAGGTAACTGCAAGTCTCAATATCTACGATTGTGAAGCTCTTGCCAGCATAAGACAAAGAGTTTTTGGCTTCCAGGACCGTGAGGATCTCCAGCAAAATGAGCTAGTTAGTGGATTGCTAAAAGTCATTGAGGGTATCAACTAGAATCCAAGAGGCTAGTTGCACAACAGGTCCTTTGATAGTGGTACCAGGGTTCACCAAACCACGTGACCTATAAGGACTAATCTAACTAGCCTAATCAAATCGATTGGCTTTACAGATGTTCATGCGGATCCTTAATATGTAGTACCTACACCTTTTTGACGGCTTTGTTTTTGTCATTTACATTTAAGTATAACATCTAAGGCATTACATTACATCTTCTACTGTAGACAGTGAAATGCGAGAAATACAGAACCAAGTATAGGCCTAATTATTAGGCTACATCACTGCAAGAAGTAATATATTAAAGACTTAGAAAGGTTAACATTTAGTGCTTAGATAATTTAACATTTCCGATAAACTATAGGCCTATTGTCAAGCTGTAGCAGCCTTGTCAGTCGTATGAGAAATGAAACATTCCTCTCACGTCCGTCACACAGTGAATATTATTAAACACATGCATTGTTTGTTCCTCCGTGTGATAATATTATTAGTTTCTTATTTCAATATTAAAGCAACCTGCAAAAACCGTTAGCCAATGGTGATCTCTCTTTCTGTCTCTCTTTCTTTCTCTTTCTCTCAGCCGCCTAGGTAGCCTAATTAATAGCGTACTGGGCTTTCACCCCGAGGACCCGGGTTCGATTCCCGGCCAGGGCTTGGCATTTTCATACGCTATAAATCATCCCATCGTCTGTATTAACCCAAGTGTGCACAATAGTCGGACGTTAAACACCAAAAAAAATTCTCTTTCTCTCTTACTCTCTCTCTCTCTCTTTCTCTCTCTTTGTATGTATGTATGTATGTACGCGTATGTATGTATGTATGTATGTATGTATGTATATATGTATGTATGTATGTATATGTATATATATATATATATATATATATATATATATATATGTGTGTGTGTGTGTGTGTGTGTGTGTGTGCGCGCGCGCGTGTGTCCATGTGTGCTGTGTGTGTGTGTGTGTGCGCACGCGCCCGTGTGTGTGTGTGTGCGTGTGCGCGTGTTTTGTGTGTGTGTGTGTGTGTGTGTGTGCGTGAGCGCGCGCGCATGTGTGTGTGTTTTGCTTAACGTCTACAATATACCACGGTATCTATATACCGTGCAATATACTTCATGTCAGTTAGAGTAATGAGGACGAGGGATCAGCGTTAACGGTAAGAGAAAAGCAACGGCAGTAACTGCGGCTAGAACTAAAGAACTAAGAAAAGAGTTCTTCGCGGTGCGCAGTTCAGAGACGCAGCAGACTGACCGGTACTTTAGTCACATCTACAACTAAATCTCCACATGACAAGAATATTAACTATTCGTACAAATGCCAACTAACGTAGATTTTAAAATTCAACTCACAAATTTCAACTCAAATTACTAGGCAAAATAATATATTAAATTACTAACAGCTCTCTATTGCATATTGAGCTGCCATCAGGATGAGATCCAAACACGAAACGTTGAAATGAGCGTCTATCTTGACCTCTAAATCACACTTTAAATGGGTCGTTACTTCTTCCTTATACACACTAGGGCCTTATAACTCCGGCGTTAGTAACTTCAAGTACAACAATAATGGATTTTTGTGATAGCTTTGAAAAGTTTGTTACCCAGTAAAATACGTTTAACCATTTCAAATCTTAAAAAAATAAATTTTTTATCCTGTATTTTTCAGAAAATTTGATTTCACCACCAAATCAGCGTTAAAACATCCAAACCAATTTTAAAACTTCCAACCCGACATAGTTTTCACTACATTGTAACCTGACTAAATTTTCATATTTTCGTTATTGAACAATTTCCAATGCTATTTTTACAGATTTTAACGTTTATTATGACGTTGAAATCGTATTTCAGAAAATTATATCGAAATTTTTGAAAAGATTTAAACCTACTATCAATCTTTTGCATGAAGAAAACTTCCCACTTTTGCACCAAAAAAAAAAAAGCTTTAGCAAGTCGTATATTGTAGAACGCAATTACATGGAATATAAATAGCGAAGCGAGAGAATATTTAATAAAATTACACCATGCGCAAAGAAAGCTATAAAAAAGCTATTAAACAGGTTACACAGATATTATTATAAAAAAATGTTTATACAGTCAATCGCTAACCTACACAGTTGTGATTTTATTACTATTTGTAAATATGCTTGCGAGACACTTGCGTGCACGAGCATTTAAAATTTTAAAGGAAGAATTTGGGTATACGAGGTGTGTTCAGAAAGTAACGAGAATTTTTTAATTTCGCGGGCTTGGAGAGTCCGATTGTCAAACATTTTTTTGGTTATGTTGGTATACATGCTCTTGAAGTATGATAAATTTTCAGCTGTTTTTATTGTTGACTTTGTCTGTGACAGCCACTAAGGTTAGACGTGTTTTTATGAGCTCGGCGATTTTCGTTTGTTAAAAGAAATGGATCAAAGAATTTGTATCAAATTTTGATTAAAAAATGTAATAAAGTGTAACAAAGTGTGTCAAATATTAACAAATCCTATGGTGAGTCTGCTATGAGTAAAGCAAGAGGCTCAATCATGCCACTGGAGGAATTTTGGCTCGCCAAGACCGAAAAAGGCTCGACAAGTGCGGTCGAACGTGAAGGTTATGCTCACTGTGTTCTTCGATATTAATGGAATAGTGCATCATGAATTCCTGCCACCAGGAGAAACGGTCAATAAGGAGTACTACCTACAAGTTCAACGCCGTTTGCGTGAAGCAATCCGAAAAAAACGCCCGGATCTGTGGAAAAACAATTCATGGCTTTTGCACCACGATAATGCACCAGCTCACACTTCATTGCTTGTTCGTGAATTTTCGGCCAAAAACAGTACTGTAACGATGCTCCAACCTCCATATTCGCCTCCATGTGACTTTTTCCTATTTTAAAAATAAAGAGAACCTTAAAGGGCAGTCGTTTTACAGCCGTAGATGACATAAAAAGCACATCGCTGAAAGAATTAAAGGCTATCTCAAAGATCGAGTTTGAGAAGTGTTTCGAGGATTGGAAGAAGCGCTGGCATAAATGCATAATCTCCAATGGGGACTATTTTGAAGACGACAGCATCAATGTAAAAGAATAAATAAATATTTTGTTCAAAATATTAAAATTCTCGTTACTTTCTGAACACACCTCGTACATATTGAGCTAGTGAAACCGTAATGTTAGTTCATGTCTTCTAATTTTACTTCCGTAACCAAACTGGTTACACAATATTATTGTGCGGAACTCTGCGTATCGCCCTAAAGATGACAATCTTTGTGACAAAATTTGGAAATTTATGTTGTTTTTGTTTATGTGGACATGTGACGTCATGCGAGATGAAAGCGAAGTCGCGCAACAACGTCATGTGGCACTGCCACCCTAATTGTGTTACCGTATCACGACTGACTTAGTTTCACAATGACAGCAATGGGTCTTCATTTTAAAGAATATACAGTATAGGACGAACCCAGATTCTAATTCAAAGAATACATTTTTTTAACGTATTAACTGATCTTGAATCTTGATGAAACATTCTTGTGTTCACGCTGCAGGCCAAGTCTTGCAGTTTCGGTTTTTCCTGCCGAAAGACAGCAACACATTTATTTATTTAGAAGCTGAGCTTTTCTAGTAATGTCGATTTCTTTTCATCCGTTAACGGTAAAAGTATTTCATTGCTATCTTTGGTGAAGACGCATCCAAAGGTTTTATACAATAGCTAAAAATGTGGCAAAAACGATTAGGCCTATATATTTTCTAGGAAAATCACTTTATAAAACAGAAAATCTATCTGATTTGTCATAAACGGTTAGTCCAATGCTTAAATTTTTGTCCTATTTAAAGATTCAGAAATTATGTGTTAGCATATATATATATATATATATATATATATATATATATATATATATATATAGAGAGAGAGAGAGAGAGAGAGAGAGAGAGAGAGAGAGAGAGAGAGAGAGAGAGAGAGAGAGAGAGAGAGAGAGAGAGAGAGAGAGAGAGATGGGGATGCTCGCCAATTTCGGTTGAAGGGTACTGGGGAAATAAAATACCCAGGGTGGACAAAAATCAGTGAAGTGGTCAACGGCCTCAATGGCGGATGAAGATGTATTTCTCAAAGACAAAGAGGGCGGATGAACCAAGAACACCAAAATCCGGGGTGCGTCTGTAGTGGCAACCACCAGCAACCCGGTCAGCGGCAATAATATAATGGAAGATATTTTGAAGGAAGAACGCAAAATCTTGAGAAAGATCCTTGGCCCGAGATTAACAGAAGAGGGATACAGGTTGCACTCCCGGAAGACCACAGAGAAGATATCGAACCTGGCATCAGATATCACAAGAAGGAGGCTTCGGTACTATGGACACAACAATAGACTCCCAACAACGAGACTTGCCAACAGAATCCTTAAGTATATACAAGGAGTCAAATCAACAACGTCGTGGATCGCACAAGTCAGAATAGACCTACATGACGCAGGAATAGACTCAACAGACGTTGAAGACAGGAACACATACAGGAGAAAGATGCTCGGTTGGAAGGTCCCAGAGAATGAAATCCCAAAGAGAACAGGGGTAAAATGGAGGGAGGAGCGGAAGAGGATCCATGGGGACAGGATGAGGGAGGTGTGGAGGATTAGAAGGAGCAAGACATGAGTCGGAGTGCTTTGCGTGATCCAACAGGGTCTATACGCAAATAATAATAATAATTATTATATATATATATATATATATATATATATATATATATATATATATATATATATATACATTATCGGTTCGAGAGTAAATCGGAGAAAACAAAACCGAAGGACGGTGAAGTTCGTGTTCGTATTGTTTATGTAAAATGTTAATTTATGCAGATTTCAATGTAAATTCGTATTACAATGGTGAAACCGGATTTTAAAAAAGTATAAGATATGAAAGATAAGATTAAAAAAATCTAATGGCAGCCATTTTCGAAACAAAAGAACTGATCGCTCAGTAGCAAACTTGGGTTTTAAATCATAAAAATATTGACGAGATATGATCAGACTACAAATTTTATTAAAATCTGTCTTTCTTTTTGTGTTGGGACATGTGCGCCCGTACGAACATACAAACACTGACAGAGACGTAGCCTTAAACCAGACAATAACAAAATTGAATGTTTACACTATATCCATCTTACATTCAGGTTATATTTCGTATAGTAAGGTAATAAGAGAACATTACTTTAGAACTAAAACTATTCTAAAATCTATATATATAAAAGGCAATGTCCTGACTGACTGACTGATCAACGTACAGCTAAAAACTATAAAACCTACAGACTTGAAATTTTGAGGATACCTTCGTTTTAATATGTAAGCGCGTACTAAGAAAGGATTTTGCAAAAAATTGATTTTAACTCCATTAAACTACTTACCCAGTCCAAATTTAATAAACATTGTACAGCCATGTCTCTATTATAGCTAGAGACTTGAAATTTTCAAGGTACATTCTTACAACATTGTCGAGATGTACTGAAAAAGGGGTGCACTGAAAAACGATTTTCCAGTATGCAACCCCTAAAGAGGTAAACATGAGGTACAACAATTTTTATTGGAAAAAATATGTTTTTCATCTGACCTTCTTAAAACGTAACATAGTCACTCTTAAGTATAAGTAATGAAATATATTTTTCACCTTTTCCCAAAACGCATCCCCTAAAGAGATTGAAAGAAGGTATAAAATATAAAAAAGGAGTACAATTTTGTATTGAAAAAATATTTTTTTTATCTTATATTCTAGAAATATGCTATGTAACACATATTTCAACATTTTTCTGAATTTATCCCCTAAAACAATAAAAATGGAAAAAGAGTTATCATGGGAGAATAAAGAGTGTTTGAATTGGAGAAAAATATTTTTTATCAAATTTTCTTAAAAGTAAACAAAATATTTTAAAACACAAATTATGATACAAGCAATTCAGTATTTTCCCCCGAATTCATCCCATAAAAGGACAAAAATATAGAATAGGTATAAATGTTTGTATTGGACAAAAATATTCTTGATCAGATTTTCTTAAATTCGAATGGAACACGTTTGAAGACAATAAAACAACATATTCAGGTTATAATATTTTTTCATATTCACTGTAAAATAATCACGAGTTTAGATGATCACGCTATTATTAATATATTTTTTATGTTTCTAATTTATTACATTACTGAAACAGTTTAAGTTTCGTGGGAGAAGCCGCGACGGGTAATGCTAGTAATAATATATAGTAGTATATGTATACACATACGAGAAGCGATTACAGTTAAGGATATATAAACAAACTAGCATTACCCGTTGCGGCTTCGGCCACGAAACAAACTGTTTCATGGATGACATAATTTAGAAACATAAAAAAATATATTAATAAAAGCGTGATCATCTAAACTCGTGATTATTTTACAGTGAATATGAAAAAATATTATAACCTGAATATGTTGTTTTATTGTCTTCAAACGTGTTCCATTCGAATTTAAGAAAATCTGATCAAGAATATTTTTCTCCAATACAAACATTTATACATTTTTATAATTTTGTGATCTTTTAGAGGATGAATTCGGGGGGGATGCTGAATTAATTAGGTATCATAATTTGTGTTTTAAAATATTTTGTTTACTTTTAAGAAAAGCCGATAAAAAATTTTAATTTCCGTGATGATGACTTGGATCTTTGCCAATGCAGTTGGTGGTCTTATCGGAGAGGTCGGTGACCGTTGCATCAGATCAGCTGAGCGCCAGGGGGACAACCTTTACCTACTCACAAGTGTGCCGTTTCTCTTGCATAACCTCTTTTGACAAAAACATTCAGGGTCAATTGGTTTAGCACCCAATAGCGGGCCTACTTAGCTTCTCGCCAGGTGGGAATCGTCAATATGATGCTTTGAATGCTCAAACAGTCTAGGACAATATTAACTTGCCTCCTTGCTTGTCTATTTTCGGTTGCAACTTTGTATCGAGTGCTTAGAAAATTATGAATTTCATCAAAAAATATACCGAAAAAGTTTTCGTAGCATTTTGAGCGAACACAGAAATGACAATAGTACCGATTGGCATTGCAATAGGCCTAGGTCTAACGACATCTGCAGTCTTTTACATCTCACTAAATCCAAGCATCGTGATCGTTAAAAAAATAGATTTTAAAGGATCAGTCAGTTTTCAGATTGCCCAAGTGAGACCACTTGGATGTTTGTCCGTGTGCATCGCTGGAAACTGAACGAAATAAGCGATTTCGTTGAGACTTTGCATGTTGTGTTATTTTGTTATATCTTTTCAATTGCTTATATCTCGGGAACATTTTTAAATAAAAAAAAATTTCGTTGTTTTCGTAAAAGACTAGGTTATATCGATTTTGACCAAATTTTGAATTACACTTACATAATAAAAAGTAGATTCCCTATATTTCAAAAATCACGCTATTGAAAAAAACTGGAAAATTGACCTAATTTATTAAAAATATTGTTTACACTTTGATCTTGTACGAAGGATACAAATTATTTCGTATACGAATTTTTATTTAATATAAAGTACTTTACGTAATGATCAAGAATAAAATGATTTTTGAAATTTTTATGGATATATTTTACATATTCAAAAAAAGGTATTTACTAGGAAGTCTGTCCGTCTATGTATCCGTATGTCCGTACACAAATGGACACTAAAATTGGCTCCAGATACAACGGTTTTAATTGAATTTGGCATGTAGGTCCGGTTTGGCCATACCTCGTGACCATCTTTTGTTTGGTTTAAAAAAAATGTAGGAAATACGAATTTTCTCTTAATTGGCTCTAATGGTTTTGTTAAAATTCTGCTGAAGTATTACTTAAGAAAAAAAAAAAAAAAAAAAATGGATCGGCCAAATTTCTTAAAATCAGAATTTGCTCAAAATTTCGGTCAACTCCAGGCTGTACACCAAATTCAATAAAGAAATTCATTGTTCTGGTACACCATATATTCAGCGTTAAAATCAGCTTAACTTGAAATTTAGAATTTTTAAATTTCAAAAAAGGCAGTCAGGATTTATTTCTTTGTATTATAAGTAAAAAGCTGCTTAATGCAATGGCGATTAGTTTTTACCCAACTGCGGTAAATAAAATGTTACGAATTTCACATTCGATGTGTGTATGTTTATATACGAGGTGTGTTCAGAAAGTAACGAGAATTTTTAAATTTCACGGGCTTGGAGAGTCCGATTGTCAAATATTTTTTTTTATTATGTTGGTATACATGTCCTTGAAGTATGATAAAACTTTCAGCTGTTTTCATTGTTGACTTTGTCTGTGACAGCCACTAAGGTTAGACGTGTTTTTATGAGCTCGGCGATTTTCGTTTGTTAAAAGAAATGGATCAAAGAATTTGTATCAAATTTTGCGTAAAAAATAGAATAAAGTGTAAAAAAGTGTGTGAAATGTTAACAAAGGCCTATGGTGAGTCTGCTATGAGTAAAGCAAGAGTTTACGAGTGGTATAAGCGTTTCCAAGAAGACCGTGAAGACGTTGAAGATGACGAACGCCCTGGACGCCCCAGCACATCAACAACCGATGAAAACGTGGAAAAAGTAAAAGAAATGGTTATGAACAATCGCCGACTCACAATTAGAGAGGTCGCTGATGATGTTAGCATATCGATTGGACCATGTCATGACATTGTTTCCAATGTTTTGTGTATGAAACGCGTGGCAGCAAAATTCGTTCCAAAATTGTTGAATTTTTAACAAAAACAGCGGCGAATGGAAATTGCTCAGGAGTCACTAAATGAAGTCAACGACGATGCAGAATTACTGAAACGTATTATAACAGGTGACGAAACATTGGTTTACGGATATGACGTCGAAACTAAGGCTCAATCATCCCAGTGGAGGCATTCTGCTCGCCAAGACCGAAAAAGGCTCGACAAGTGCGGTCGTACGTGAAGGTTATGCTCACTGTGTTCTTCGGTGGCATAGTGCATCATGAATTCCTTCCACACAGACACACACACACACACACACACACACACACACACACACACACACACACACACACACACACACACACACACACACACACACACACACACACACACACACACACACACACACACACACACACACACACACACACACACACACAACACACACACACACACACACACACACACACACACACACACACACAACACAACACACACACACACCACACACACACACACACACACACACACACACACACACACACACTAACACACACACACACACACACACACACACACACACACACACACACACACACACACACACACACACACACACACACACACACACACACACACACACACACACACACACACACACACACACACACACACACACACCACACACACCCACACACACACACACACACACACACACTACACACACACACACACACACTTCACACACACACACACACACACACACACACACACACACACACACACACACACACACACACACACACACACACACACACACACACACACACACACACACACACACACACACACACACACACACACACACACACACACACACACACACACACACACACACACACACACACACACACACACACACACACACACACACACACACACACACACACACACACACACACACACACACACACACACACACACACACACACACACACACACACACACACACACACACACACACACACACACACACACACACACACACACACACACACACACACACACACACACACACACACACACACACACACACACACACACACACACACACACACACACACACACACACACACACACACACACACACACACACACACACACACACACACACACACACACACACACACACACACACACACACACACACACACACACACACACACACACACACACACACACACACACACACTAACACACACACACACACACACACACACACACACACACACACACACACACACACACACACACACACACACACACACACACACACACACACACACACACACACACACACACACGTTGGGTGCGTTATATTGGATTAGATATTGTTCTCTTTAAAGCGTACTTCTACTTTTTTGTTTCTAGTATTTTCTTATTCAGAAATGTTTAATTTCCTTAAAAGACAAAGGCTACATGAAAAAATATATACAACACCTTGTTTAACACAATATAAATATCTTGTCTGCTTACATCGAAGCTGAAAATAAATCTGAAGTTTTGTTCATCCGTAACTTTAGTTTGATACGAAGAATTCTTGTTTACTTTTAAATTTACTTGCATCACGTCAGCAAGACATCCGTGCACAGAGATTTTAGCTAAAGAGACACTTTACTAAAACCACCGTACAAACAGTTTAGTGTAATGTATTTACTGTGCAACAGTGTTGTGTTCCAGGAAGGTTTCCCTGCGCCAACAACAGGTGAGCCTCTAACAAGACAGCACACCTGTGGCTTACTTCAATTATAGGCCTTCACTTTACTGCTCTATAAGTAGCCAATAGTGCCTAATTCTTGTAACAGTTTCCCACAATTCGGTTATATTTCAGTTCTACTTTTTGAGATTATACATTATGAAAAAAATAGTTATCAAGAGTTTGTTGAAAAAGGAACAGATACTTTGCTGAAGTTTCAAAACGTATAAAACTCGATATTTAAATGCTCAACTCATTATGTATACTACAGCTTGCATGATATGTGCGTGTGATACAAGAGAATACGTCATCTTGTTCCCACGAGATCCAAGCTTTCTACGCTTACAGTTTCTGCAACAATCCACTGTCACTTAGATAACATGCAGCGAATACATGAAGGTTATTCAGTAGGCCTAATACAATTTGGCGTCAACTTAATAATAAATAGCCTATTTGTAACAAGTAAAGAGTAAAATATGTAACAAAATAACTTGTATGGCGTATTTTGTAGAGTAATTTAAATCTTAATTGGATTATATGTAAAGTAAAGTAGGTCGTACACCAACGGAGAAAGTAGATCAGTTTTGTAACAACTGATAAGGGCCTACAGTACAGTAATATTATATTAAACAAAATGCGTTGCTCCAATTCGACACAGCCCAAACTAGTCGGAGGGATTCACTGGTGCCTGTATCAGTTTCAATTCTCTGTTAGTTGGTTATTTTAAAGATAAAAATAATTTTATTGTTCAAGATGCTGTAATAGAATTGATGAGAAAACTTTAGTTGAATGTTTCAGAACAGTGTTGTTTGTTATTTCATTTCAACAATTCAACGGCATTGAAAACTAGTTTTTGTTCGGTTTGTTTTTACGATATACTCACGAATCAAAGATGTCTGTGTGTGTGTACGGGCATTGTGTGTGTGTGTGTGGTAGTGTAAGGGCATTCTGTAGTGGGCTACAACTCTGGTCTGCGCCCAAGTAACTATCAGGCCTTTTCAAATAATATAAATTTAAAGGGAACAAATGTTTACTAATTATTACAATATTTTTATAACATTAAAATTTTTTATCCTTCCCACATTTTATAGAAATCCTATTAAAATATTATCTACTTGAGGGCTATTATGGTGAAATCCAGATCCGCGACCGTGAAATTAGCACCGATCCCAACTACTATATCATTTTATGTAAGCATAAAAACTATTTTAATATAAGTGATTAAATGATGGATCGATTTTTCAAATTCCTTCCACAGCTCCTGAGCCGAATATAGTTTTGTATTTTTATGTACTATATTTGAACAAACTTTTAGGAAAATTGTTAAGAGCTTATTTTGTGAATTCTGACTTTAATAGTTTTTTTTTACTTAAAAAGAGCTTTAAAATTACTAATTTTTTAATTGAAAAGTGGTCCTGAGTTACATCTATGTAAAACTCACCTAAAAAGAAAGAGTAGATTTTTAGAAATCTCACGATTAATTCTGCAAAGCACTGATGGAGCTGTTAAACGTCGTAAAACCATTTTTTCACTAAGGAATTCCACTTTCAGGCCCCATTATAATGACCAAGGCAGCTTTTTTTGTGAAGTGAGATGTTCTTAAGGCGGGTTATGGATGTATGTTTTGCACGGGGAAAAAATTCAGTTTGCCGTCACGCATCACGCTCTTATATATATAAATCTCGTTTAAAAAAACCGAATTCTTCTGTACAAAATTAAATATTCAAGAACTAAACACAAAATATGGTAAGATAAACAGAGTCAAGCACTTCTAATATCTGGGAGAAATTCTTGAACCCACAGGTGGCGAGAAGGCTGCGCAAAAGGTTCGGCTACTGAGAATGAAGAGGGCTCTTGGTATAACGCGTGATATCTACAATAAGAGATGTATGTCGACGCACACAAAAATCAGACACTACAACACAGTCATAAAACCGGAGGTATTATATGCAAGCGAAACGCTAGCACTCCACACAAAAGCTACCATGGAGGGTATTTTGAAGGAAGAACGCAAAATCTTGAGGAAGATCCTTGGTCCGAGATTAACAGAAGATGGATACAGGTTGCACTCCCGGAAGACCACAGAGAAGATATCGAACCTGGCAGCAGATATCAGAAGAAGGAGGCTTCGGTTCTATGGACACATCAGTAGACTCCCAACAACGAGACTTGCCAACAGAATCCTTAAGTATATACAAGTTGTCAAATCAACAACGTCATGGATCGCACAAGTCAGAATAGACCTACATGAGGCAGAAATAGACTCAACAGATGTTGAAGACAGGCACGCATACAGGAGAAAGATGCTCGGTTGGAAGGTCCCAGAGAATGAAATCCCAAAGAGAGCAGGGGTAAAATGGACGGAGGAGCGGAAGAGGATCCATGGGGACAGGATGAGGGAGTTGTGGAGGATTAGAAGGAGCAAAACATGAGTCGGAGTGCTTTGCGTGATCCAACAGGGTCTATACGCAGATAAATAAATAAATAAATATATATATATATATATATATATATATATATATATATATATATATATATATATCCTCCAGGCCTATATGAACTCATGCTGTTTGAAGAGTGCAGCATTTCAAATTTGCATTTGCCTTCAGAAAAACAAAACTTTATTTAAAACACACTAATTCCTTTACTTTATTGCCAAGTTTCACAAATGTTTATTACAATTTTTTTAAATTTACTCAAAAAGGGTTGTTACGTGTTTTTTTGTACGTGAAATAAATAACGGTCAGTGGACATACTTCATTTTTACTTTCTCTGGTGTTATAGAAAATCTATTGAGAGTTGCGGTTTCTTCCGACAAAAATTAGAAGCTTCTTGCCCGATGAAAACTCAACAATAGGTACAAAGAAATACATTCCCGTTGGCACTTAGCAATAACTGTATCCTAACTGTAAATTGAGAAATGACTGCCAGTTTATGGTGTAGATATAAACCTGCTCAGTAGGTCTAGGTTAAGTTACTACATCGGAGGAAGAGGAGGAGGGGTAGCGCGGCACTGCGGCACTGGCACTCGGACAGGTTCAGTGAAGATGGAAACGTGCCAGGCAGTGTTGGTGGCCGTCGTGCTTCTCGGTGGACTACGAGACGGTATACTTCAGAACACGGATGACAATACAGGTAACGTAAAAGTTTAAGTGCAAATATTTTTAAGGAAAATGAAATACTTATAAAGGTTAATTAAGGCGATTCTGATAAATATATCACTTTGGTCTTCCGAGTCAAAAGGTCAGACATTTTGTTGGTTGTCTGCGTATTTCTGCGACTCTGCACAGCGCTGAAGAGTAGACGAATTTACCAATACTTTATGCTAAAGGAGACGAAAGATATAAATCATCCCACCGTGTGCATTAGCCCAAGTATGCACAATAGTCGGACGTTAAACACCAAAAAAAAAGTTCGTTTAGTCTCCAGCTATGTGAATAGACGGGCGGACATATTTTTCTTTTTTTTTTCTGCCGGCGAAAAACCGATGGGGTTATTATCGCCGATACTCAAAATAAAAATATAAAAAAAAACGAATAAACTAAAACAAGATTTAAGTTTAATAAGAAAACCAACTGAAATAGCAAAAAATATATTTTTTTAAATTTTAAGGCGAGAAGCACATTGAGGCTATTATCGCCTCCCTAAATGTAAGTGTGAGTGTAAAGTGTTAAAGTCGTAAGTGTAGTGTTGTAAGTGTAAGTGTGTGTTAGACTCGGGTACCGCGAGGGACGTCTAAATCCTCTCAATAGGTGCAGCTAGTCTGCACCCCCCTGCGGGACGGGCGGACACCCAAATCAAAACCAATGTTTTTGCCTCAGGAGACACGAAAACTGTCTATTCCATTCAAATCTCAAGACTGATCTTACACGATTTTCATACAGTCAGGCCTAAAAAATATACAGTAGGCCCCCTATGCCTTAGGCAAGAAAAGGTTTTTTTAAAAATTTAATTAATTGCTTCAGAACTGCATTTAGTCTTTGCATTTATCAAATCCACTGCTTTCATCTTATATTTAATTTTCGTTCACCATGCTTTTAAAAAATATCTGAATATATAAAATAATAGCCTTAAATGATACAGCTACACTATCATATTTAGACCTTTTATTCAGTACTTTAATAAATAATTTTAGCGACTTTCGTAATTGATCGATAGTAATAAGTCCGACTATTGTGCACACTTGGGCTAATGCAGACGATGGGATGATTATAGCGTATGAAAATGCCAAGCCCTGGCCGGGAATCGAACCCGGGTCCTCGGGGTGAAAGCCCAGTACGCTATCAACT